>CAOKZL010001164.1:0-575217 GCA_948472985.1 Iguana delicatissima | reverse complement strand
CATTACAGAACTAATAGGCCCAAATGACTTGCCATTCTAAATTTGTGACCATAGTAACCTAATTTGACCAAATCTTCATCTTGAATGTAAATCCCCACCTCCCACAAAATCATATTTTCCATGATTGGTTCTCATATAACATTTTAAAAACAGTCATGAGGCAGCAGCCTTATTTTAAATATCTTTCCACCTCCTTCAATCTCACAGATCAGCCTTCACACATGATTTTATAGAACCGCAGACTTGGGACAACATCCTTGATTTTGATTTGACAACATCACTTCTCCTTCAGTCATATAAAGAGTTTCAACTTGGTTTCATTCAGTTTACTTACAGGTTCCAATTAAATCCATCCCTCCTTCTCCCCTCCATGGGGTACAGCTTCCCTTTCATAAACCAAATCTTTATGATCTTATATCTCTTCTGGGAAAGAATCTCTCTTCATGGACTTTGCTTGTGCTTGCCTCACCATCTTGTTTCACTTCCATATCCAAATTTATATCAATTTTATATCAATCCAATTTTATACTCACTGTATTTTCTATATCTCTCCCTCTTATCTCTCTTCTCAATTCCTTGACCTTTTGCCTCGTGATGTCAACCATGTTCTTGAATTTTCTGTGCATTTCCTCCATAGTCCATCGTCGACCATCCTCTAGTTGTTTTAGAGAAGATTCAGTTTTTCACTTAACCCAGCTGTTATAGAGTTAACAGTTCATTACCCTGTAGCCTAACCTTGGTTATCCTTGATTTCTATTCAAAGGTAGGGCTGCCTAATACAAGGAAGGATGGGAATGGGGATATGCAGATCTTTTCAAAATGGATTCCTGACTC
This sequence comes from Iguana delicatissima, assembly GCA_948472985.1. Lineage (NCBI taxonomy): Eukaryota > Metazoa > Chordata > Lepidosauria > Squamata > Iguanidae > Iguana > Iguana delicatissima. Next base: position 574,383 of record CAOKZL010001164.1, on the reverse strand, counting down.
ACAGTAGCCCAGCCACGAGCTAAACTGGGAAGAGTGGAGATCTTTTGATTTTAGGGCAAGTCAAGGATTTCATGGAGTTACACATTTTTGATCCTCTGGCCCCTTATTACCTTTGAAAAGCATTGTATCATTCATCTGAAAAGGGCAAGTGCCAGAAATTTATAATGAGCTTTTCAAAACGAGTTTTGAAAGATGGTTGGGTGAAAGGTGGCATAGAAGAAGGGCCTAAACATCTGCATGCCAGATGCCCATTGGAATGAAATATACATCACTCTCCTCTCTAAAATGGTGTCTGCACTAATTGAAAAAATGCATACAAGACAATCCTTTTGTGGTGCTAAAGCCCTATAATCCAGGTAGAACTAGATATCAACCTTCTGTTGGTACAAACAGCATGTATGGTATGCATGTAGAAGAGTTTTACACTATTAGAAACAGGTTCTAGAAATTATGGAGCTAATGACAGATCAACAAAATCTAAGAGAGAAGAGCTATTATTGTCTGTTCTAGACAACAATAAACTGTTTCACAGGCTACAATCCTGCTGGGACACTACACTAATATAAATATACTTGTAGTTACACAACAGGTTTCATTTTCTCAGAAGCTGTGTTAGTACAGTGACTGTTGCAGTGAATTCTTTCTCACTTGGTCAAATAGATCTCTTTTGCACTTTGTAACTTGGTGGTAGGGAACTGATTGATCATTGTGCAACCTGTGGTGCAGTCATTTGCACAATGTAACTATACTGACCTGTATACAACGCAAAAAGTTTGTAAGAGCTTGACCTGTATCTCATCATTGTTGCTGGCAGATAGATAAGCTTTTGAAAACATTGTAGGAACATAATGTACAATTCTGGCTAGATAAAATTTAGTTGATTGCCTTGTATGAAAAACTGGCATGCAGGCTGAAAATGGAGAAGGGAGAAAACAAGTGCACATTTACAGACTGATGGTATCTTCTAGTAATACATAACAAAAGAATTTAAGCATTTAGCTAGTTTAAATTCCTTGACATGTTAATGTGATATATCAAACACAGGTGTACTGTTAGGGAAGTGGCCCATTAAAATTCAAAGCAAAAGAGGGTTTTGTAAAAGAACCTCTATCCAGTTGAATGAGCTAAGGTTTTTGGCTGCATACTTGCAAGTGAAATCCATTTCCTAATTGTGTCTGAGGTCTAAGAGGCAGGCAACTAGCCACTGTTGGCTTTTCAGGCATGTGTCATCTCAGTTCAACTGAAAAAAGAAACAGTTATCTTTATTTTAAAGCAGTTGACTCCTCAAAAAAGCTCAGTGTGAAATCTGAGGTTTTGTTCTTTAATAGGGAAAGCTAGAACAAATCAAATCAAACTTCTCCAAGGAATACACAAAAATATTTCCCCCCAGCACAACTACTAATTACTGTTTTAGCAGAATGGAAGAAGCAGGGTTTTAAAAATAAAGAATAGCATCTTACACAAGTGCTGGACACTTCTATTTGTTGACCAAATTGATAAAGCATTCAAATTAAATTGCCATGGAATAATCAGAGAGTCAATATACATAATATTTCCTGGGTGTTCTTGACCAGAAGAGAAAGATGTAAGAAGCAGCACTTCCCAGTGTGTGATGAACAACAAACAGTACAGAAAGAAGGTTAAGCCCTTACACATTCCTTCTGATTTTCTTTACTAAAGTCAGTGCTGAGTTTTGGGCTTTTTTTTTTAAGTATTTTTTAAAAAATGAAAAATTTTAGGTCTATTCACCACAGTCAAGTCTGCTTATTTTTCATGATAGGACCCACATTTGTACTACCTCCTTTCATTGCTCTGTTCCCTGGCATTATCATTTGTTGTGGTGTCAAGGAGTGTATTACAATATCCCACAACTTTTCATATTAATAGGTATTAATTATCAATTTATTAACAAAATTATTTATTTATTTATTTATTAATATAATTAATAGTAAAAATAAAATAAACCTATGGAGGATGTATTAGAAAAGGAAGCTGATATTCCAGTTTCCAAATTTCTCTGAAGTCACATAAGTTGTGTCTACCTAAAGGATGTTTGTGAGGAACTTGTTACTTTGCTTGGTTCTCAGTGGAAACTTAGCAATAACTGTGGACCAGTGTTTTTCTTAAGTTGTGCTCTGCTACAAGCTGGAAGATGTTTTAATGCATTAGTTATATTAAGGATATAGTTTAAATAGTTGAATTGAGATGGTTGATGATGTTTGATAAGATTTTCACTACTTTCCGAAAGATGTATTGTTGGTAAATTAAATATAATATTTCTGAATGGTATAGCTAATAATTTTAAAAGTATGAAAATGATGTTTTATGTTATATAATAAATTAGAATGGAAAAAAATAGAATAAATACTTCTGATATTTATTGCTTATGATGGGTAATGCCAAAAACACAATAAAGATTTTGTGTATGACTACATGTTATAACATTACTAAGAGCGGCAGGTACATTATTTTTAAAAGGTTTAGTATCCTTTCCAACGAGTGGTGAGTACTATGAAGATCTGATGGTTTTAATGGGTAAAGCAGGTGCTTACATATAACAAAGAAAGAAGAAAAATGAAAAGAAAAAAGTGAGCCGCAACTTTGGCTGGATTATACTCATAATAATCACTTGCCATGTGGACTGCATCCACAGTAATAACTTGCTATATAGCCTATATTTCTTCAGTATTAATATTTCTAGATTGTTTCATTGAATTTTCAGAAACAGAGTGGAAATACACTTCAGTTAAATGCTGTCCCTCTCCCTTCTCCAATCATTTCCCATTCCATCCCCTCCCATGTTTCATCATTCCCCTTTTTGTATTTTTTCCTCCCCTTTTGCTATGTTCTGTTCATTGTTAGGAAGGGACACCTCCGAAGAGCCATTTCAGCTCAACTCGGCATCGTCAGAGGCTAGCAGAACCAGCGGCTGCAAAAGTGAGTGGACTCAAGGCAAACTGAAATATATTAAACAAAGGAATTGGTTCATAGCTTTCATCAAAGCTGCTATGTACTTCACATTAGTGTTTTTTTTATTTTAATGCATCACAGTTGTTCCTTAATATTCATATTAGAACAAGTGCCAATGGTGTATTCTTAGATTTTCGAAGCTATTGTTGCTATAATGGGTTATTTGGATCAGAATATTTGAACAAAATGTCTGTTAATTTCTGTTGAGTGTACTTGTTGAGCTTTGGTTTCATGATTCTTGATATAACTGAGATTACAGTTGTATTTGTCTCCCCTCCACCTCATAACCATAGCTTCCAATAAATGTAGCCAAAGTGATTAATCAAAGGAATCTAAGAGAACAGAGTTAAGTGGGATAGAAGTCCACTATGTAGATATGTAGGAATCATAACAGTTGAGAAGGGCAGTAGTGCATTTCTGTTCAACAAAGCAGAAGATCATAAACACAGTTTTTCCTATCTCTCTCTGTCTGTCTGTCTTTGGAGAACCTGTACTAGTTGTACAGTTCTATATGCACAGCCATTTGTATGCCAGATATGTATGGTAGTCTTTCTTTGCTCTTTTCCTTCATATAAGGCATGAGCATAAGAATCATAGAATCATAGAAATGTAGAGTTGGAAGAGACCACACGGGCCATCCAGTCCAACCCCCTGCTATGCAGGAACACCCTCAAAGCATTCCCGACAGATGGCCATCTAGCCTCTGCTTAAAAACCCCCAAGGAAGGAGACTCCACTACACTCCGAGGTAGCATATTCCACTGCCAGACAGCCCTGACTGTCAGGAAGTTCTTCCTGAGGCTCAGGTGGAATCTCCTTTCCTGCAGCTTGAATCCGTTGTTCCTTGTCCTGGTCTCTGGAGCAGCAGAAAACAAGCCTTCTCCTTCCTCTACATGGCATCCCTTCAAATATTTAAACATAAGAAGAGTCATGCTGGATCAGACCAAACGCCTATCTGCTCATACATTTGCCAGCCAGTTACCCCTGGGAAGCACAGAAGGAGAACAGAATGGAGTAGCATCTTCTTCTTTTTGTGTTCCCAAGCAATTGACATGGTATCTCTTATAGTGGAGCTAATACTGGGCAAACAGTTTAGTTTCTGCTAATCTGCTAGGGAATACCTGACTGAAGAGGATCATCCATGCCACCTCTCTTTCTGATAGGTGGGTTATAATGATGTGGATATTGTTCTTGTGCACTGGCTATTGAAACATAACCTGTTACAATCTCCTTACTCAGTTGCCCTCCTGTCAGTCACTACTTGGCTGTGTTGGGGGGAACAGGAAATAGGTGAGCCTGGGCTGGATGGTTATGGCAGTAGGCTTCAAGTCTGGTTGAGGTTTAGGTTAAAACTGAGCAAGGGCCTTGAGGGAGAGTCTCATAATAAGAGTTTTCAGACACTTGAAATGCCCCTTTCTCACTGTTTTCTGTCATGTCATGTTCTTTCCAACTTACTGCTAATAATACCTGTTTTAGTATTGTTTTCCATCGGTATTAGAGATGGAAAGAATATCCAAAAAATGTTAAAAGAAATGGGTTTTCTTTAGTGTCAAGAAATCTCAAAAAGGAGAATCTTAGGTGGCTGAGAATCTTCACAGTTTGGGACTTATTTTGCCTGGAAAATGAACATGGTTTCTTTGTGTAGAAAACAGAATATTCTGCGCAAAATATTTGTGCACAGAAAATAATATCCAGAAAATGCTGTTTTCTGTGCAGGAAACCTGTATTTTTATTTTTTTAATTTAATTTTTATTAAAAATAAATAAAAAAAAAAGTAGTACATCGTTCTTAGTATAAGTATATCCAATTACTTTCAACATGCATTGTTTTTAACATACTTATTCAGTGATAGCCCACAATCCAAAAAATTCAGCTATACTATACATGTTGAGCAAAGCTTAATCCAATGTGTACGATATCTTAAATATAACTTCCTTTGCCATTACTCTGGTTTATCTTTTCACGCTTTGTATTTACACTTTTTACATGAAATTTCTTATATTTTCTTGTTTCTCTTATTTGATTGGTGCACTTGTACTTTTATTTTCCTTTAAGACACTTGTATTTAACCATATCTTTCTGTATTACCATTTTTAGACACGTCATTACCCTCTGTTTCTATACCAGTTTTCAAGATTCTCCATACTTAACATACATATATATCATCTTGTCATTTTTCTGACTTTTGTTTTTACATTTCTATTTATAATTTTCTTAGTGATTTGTCTCTTGTATTTTTATCCCCCATCTATCTTTAATATACTTGGTTACTGGATTCCAATTGTTTTCAACTTCTTTAGTTGATTTGGCTTTAATAACATGCGAAAATAAATCAAATTCTTTAAGTTCTAAAATTTTTAGAAACCATTGGTCTAAATCCGGTACTTCAGAATTCTTCCGCATTTTCGCAAAAGTTAATCTTGCAGCCTTAACCAAATTCAATAGTATCCTACTATTTTTCCACACAAAGTCTTTTTCAAACATATAGGTCATGTTTAATAAAAAGAATTCTGGTAACATTGGGAATGTTATTTGGAATATTTCTTTTATAACATTATAGATCTTGTTCCGATATCTTTTTGCAGTTACACATGTCCACCAAAGATGATAATAGTATGCTATTTTCTCCTTACACTTCCAGCATTTGTTATTACCCATATGGTATATCTTATCTATTCTTTCGGTGGTAAGATGATACCTATACATCATCTTCACAAAGTTTTCTTTTAGATCCTGAGAGCTTGTAAATTCATTTGTATCCCTTCAAACTATTTCCCAATGTACTAGTGGAATCTCATGCTGTACATTTCTAGCCCATTCTATCATTGTCTCTTTTGTGGTTTCATCTTCTAGTTGCCTTATTAACAAATATTTGTAGTATTGAGAGATTTTATGCTTCGTCTTGGTAAAAATGATAGTTTCTAGTTCATTGTATTTTGTTTGTCTGGCAAATCCTTCTAATTTCAAATCCATTTTGAATCTTTCTTTTAACTGTAGATATGGGAACCGGTTTGTTTTAATACCTTGCTGGTTCAATTCTTCACATGTTTTGAACCTAATTTCATTTTTATTATCCAAGGCCATCACATTTTCATATCTAATCCAGTCTCCTTTCTGATCTGCCCATCTTCCAAAAAAAAGCTTCCTGTGGCGAGATCCACAGTGGCATTTTATTATATGTATATTTCTTAATGGATAACCAAATTTTTAACAGTGATTTTCTTACATAATGATTGGAGAAATCTTTATCTATTTTTTCCTTGCCATACCATAGGTATGCATGAAATCTGAATCTGTATCCACACCTTCAATTTCTAACGTCCTCGTATCTTTTAATAGTATCCAATCTTGTAACCAAGTCATCGTACTGGCGTAATAATAAAGTTTTGAATCAGGTAAATTACAACTGCCTTTCATTTTCTGTTCTGTTAATAATTTCCATCTAATTCTCAGTTTTTTACTTCTCCATATAAATTTAGTCAGATCTTTTTTCCATTGCTGGAAAGGCTTATTGTTTGTTATTATAGGCAAATTTTGAAATTGAGTTTAGGGAGGATATTCATTTTAATTGCAGCTATTCGGCCCATCAGTGACAGATTTAAGCTTGTCCAGTTCTTCAGATCTTCGGTTATTTATTTCCATATCTTATTAAAATTGTTGTCGAATAATTCTTTGTTGCTATCCATAAACCAGATCCCCAGGTATTTTACTTTTCTCTCAATTTTAATGCTGGCCATCTTAATTAAATCATCCTTTTCTAATTGTGTCATATTTTTAACTAACATATTTGACTTGTCATAATTTATTTTAAAGCCCGCTGCGTCTCCAAATTTTTTAAGATTAGCAATTAACTGTTTGACCCCTTTCACTGGATCTTCTAAAAAAATCATCAGCAAAGGCTCTAAGTTTGTATTCCTGACTTTTGATTTTAACTCCTTTTATCTCAACATCTGCATGAATTTTGTTGTTTAGTATTCCCAATGTTGCTATAAATAGAAGCGGTGACAATGGACAGCCTTGCCTAGTTCCTTTATATATATTAATTGGGCTTGTTAATTCTCCATTTAGTATCAGTTTTGCCTTCTGTTCTTTGTATATTTCTTCTATCTAGTTCACAAAATTTTGACCACAATTCATTCTTTCTAGCGTTTCCATAATAAAGGACCATCTGACTTTATCAATGGCTTTCTCCGCGTCAATAAATAGAACGGCCAATTTTTTTTTCATTTCTTTTTTCAAAGTACTCTATCATGTTTAATAAAATTCTAGTATTGTTCCTTAAATGCTGGTTTGGTAGAAAGCCATTCTGATTTGGATGGATTATTTGTTGCGATACCTTTTTAAATCTTTCTGCAAGAACAGAGGCAAAGATTTTGTAATCCGTATTTGATAATGAAATAGGTCTGTAATTTACGGGCTGTGCCAAATCTTTTCCCTCTTTCGGTGTTAACGTTATATTGGCTTGCTTCCAAGATTCTGGTAGTCCTTCCTGCCCAATTAAGTTTATTGTCTTCGTCAGCGCCTCTAATAATTCTGGTTCAAAAGTTTTATAGAACTTAGCCGTATATCCATCAGGTCCTGGAGCTTTTGCAACCTTCAATTTTCTAATTGCTTCAGAGACTTCTGTATTTGTTACTGGGGTGTTCAAGATTTCTTTCTGGTCATCTGATAAACACGTTATATTTTGCTTGTCCAGGTAGTTTATAGCCTTTTTGCTCTCTGATTCCAATGTTAAATCCCGTCTATATAAATGCGAATAATATGATGAAAAGATTCTCTTAATCTGTTGCTGATCTGTTATCTCTGCTTGTCCTTTTCTCAATTTAATTATTCTCTTTTTTTCTCTTTCTTTTCTAAGTTTGTAAGCTAGCCATTTCCCTGGTTTGTTTGAATGTTCAAAATGTCTCAGTTGGCAGTATTTCATTTTCTTTTCAACTTCTTCCATATCGGTAGCTGCTATCTGATCTTGTAGGAGTTTTATTTCTATTTTCAGTTTATGATTTGCAATATTATGCCTGAATTCTTTTTCCTTTTCTTTCAATGCCAATAATACATTCTGTAGATGTTGTTGTGGGAAAAATGAGACTGAAACTGTCAGGAATCTAGCCTTCATTTAGCAGAGTCACACAGGGAAGCGATTAGAAGTTTTTATCTAACGACATGTGGCTTCAAACTGGTACTTGGAATAAACACAGACGCAGGTAGCTTTGAATAAAAGACTAAACACTTTACTAATGACTCTTCATTTACATCTGTATTGAGAGAGCCTGCTACCTGTCTAACTATTGAATAGGAGAATCTTTGGTTTAACTCACCATCCTCCTTGATGGGACTCGAAGCATGCGAAGAGTTCGGAGAAAGCAGCCATTGAGAACAAAGAGAGAGATCAGAGAGAGGGGGGTCTTAACTTTTATAAGACCGATGACCCAAGCAACTGTCCTGGGTCACATGATCTGAGCACCAAAGGTATTTATGATCATGCAATAAAAGACAGAAAGGCAAATGGAGAAGATCTGGCATGCAACAGAAAGGGAAGCCCTATCTGGCTATTCCCATTTGTTCTAACAACAAGATGGGTGGGGAGAGAGAATGCTGATAATTTTTCCAACAGTTGTTCTTTCTTTTTCTTTTTTAATGCTCCCATTTGGATCAGATGACCTCTTTTCACAGCTTTTCCAGCATCCCACACTATTTTCATCAGAATATCTTGATTGATGTTTTCTTCAAAATGTTTCTGGATATTTTTCTTTAAATAAGATACTTGTTGGTCATCCGACAGGAGGTTATCATTAAGTCTCCAGTTGGATTCCTTATTTCTCCCATATTTATATTTCAGAAGGATCAGTTTGTGGTCTGACATTATTCTAGGTCAGTGGTTCTCAACCTGTGGGTCCCCAGATGTTCTTGGACTTCAGCTCCCAGAAGCCCTGAGCATTGACCATAGTGGCTGGGGCTTCTGGGATCTGAAGTCCACAAACATCTGGGGACCCACAGGTTGAGAACCACTGTTCTAGGTAGTATCTCCATATCCTTGATACATGTATGTAGGGTCTTTGATATCAAAAATAGATCTATCCGGGATATCGAGTTATGACGACCTAAATAGAAAGTATATCCTTTATCTGCGCCATGCTTAAAAGTCCAAACGTCAATCAATGCCAGATCATCCATCATTTTGAAAAAAAAACCTGTGGTAATCTTCCTTGATTTTTCTTAATTTGTTTTTTTTTTAATATCTACCTTCCAGTGGGCTCAAGATGCCATTCATATCCCCAAATATTAAGATATTTTCTTGATGCTTTTCATTTGTATATTCCATCACTAATTTTTTAATTTTAGTATAGAATCTGTCTTTGTTTTCTATGGGAGAGTATATTCCAACACACAGCATTGTTTTACCTTGGATATTGACTTCTACTCCTAAATAGTGTCCTGCTGGGTCAACAAAAATTTCTTGTGCTTCATAGTTGTTGCCAATATATATCACGACCCGGCGGTTCATTTTCTCCTGGGATGTGGTAAAACACTGGCCCAATTTTGGATTTTTTAAACATTTTATGTCTTTGTAAGCAATGTGGGTTTCCTGTAGGCAAATTATATCCAATTTAACTCTTTCCAAGTGGTGGAATATATGTCGACGTTTGTACTGCGAATTCAGTCCTTTTGTGTTCCACAAAAGTATTTTCAGATTCATTTTTTATAATTTTCAATTAATATTTCTTCTGTTTCTTGCTTTAATTTTCTTCTGGGGTCTCAGTTTCACTCTTCGGCAGATACTCCCCCTCTTCTTTCTCTAAGCCTCTTTCTGATTCTCACTGTCCTCTGATTGTTCCAATTCTTCTGGTTGCTGTTCACCTCCTTCTGCTCCAGTATTATCTTCTTGATTTGTTGTTTCTTGAAGAAATTTTCTGTCCTTCTTGCTGTACTTTTTTCCCATTATTTCAAATTCCCGCTTTAAGTTTTCAGCAATTTCTTTTCCTTTTTCTATATTGTTCACTCCATATCTTTTTTGCTGGAAGTTGAAAAATATCCTTTCTGTCCCATTCCACTTATAATTAATATTATTTTTCAACAGAAGTTGGGTTAGAAATCTATATTCCTGCCTTTTTCTCAGCATTTGTGTAGGAATATCTTTATAAATTTTTACTTCTTGAGAGTCTATGATCAGTTTCTCTTGGTAGCTTTTTTGTAATATGAGTTCTTTCATCCTCAAATTAGTGAAACTGATCACGATATCTCGTGGTTGGTTTTTCTTTTTCGCCACTGTGGAATTCACCCTAAATATTCTCTCTACACTTGCGTGAATTCTGTCCTCTGGGAGCTGGATATATTTTATCAAGGCACTTGTAATTTTATCATAAATATTTTCTGATTCTTTTTCAGCTAAACCTCTGATTTTCAGGCAGCATTCCCTATATCTCATTTCTGTTCTGTTGAATCTTATTTCTTCTATTCTCTGTTTCTCTTTGACCTGTTGTAATGTATCTTCAACTTGTTAGGCCTTTCTTGTAATATCTCCATGTCTTCTTTAATAGTTGTTACTTTTTTGGATATTTGATCCATTTTTCTTCCCAGTCTTTCTGTTTCTTTCTTAATTTCTGCTTTTATCTCTGTCCTTGTTTCTTTCAAATCCTGTCGTATTTCTTGTCTTATTTCAGTTCCTGATTTACGCAGTTCTTCTAAAATCAAATTGGTATCTAAAGATGCTGAAGTTATGTCCACTGAAGCTCTTCTTGTTTGCTGTATTGTCAGTTGACTCATTGTCTGCTTTGTAGCTGCCTTTCTTGTCCCAGAAGCCATTTTAATCTGGTAACTTAAATCAATTTAAATCAGTAACTGTCGAAGTACTATATTTTGTTCTGATTTTATAACTACTATTAAGGAAAGCTAAATTATAAGTAGCTTACACAATATAATTATTTAAATGTATTTTGCAAGAAAAAGCTAGGTGTCACTGTTAAACTAGAATAGTATTCAAATAGTTTAGAAAGTTCTGTTGATTGTACAGCTGTAGATTATTTTCTTATCTAAGTTTCAACAATATAGCGGCTTCAAGGTCATCTATTCCAAACAATCCTTTTACTGTTGTCAACAATATAAAAAGTCATCCTGGAATCTTAAGTATGAAATCAACAATGTACTCTAATTATTAAGTAATTTAAGAAAATAGAATGTTATTTCGGACAGTAATGAAATATAAACTTGAATATCTAAATGCAATTGTTCTGATCCCGTCTTTAACTTAATACTTCTAAATATTTATCGAGATTTTAAACTTAATTTAAGGAACTCACTCTACATATATATCTATATATCTATATCAATATAAATGTTTCCCATTATTACGTATTTACTTATATGAATTTGTATACAAATATGGCATATATAAACTTGAATCGTACAACTTAAACTTGTGTCCATGACGCTTTGCTGTCGGGTTTCTCTTTCTCTGTCTGCAGTCCTGTTTCTATATCCTGGTCTTCTGTGTCTCCGTCGCTCCTCCATGTTTCGTTTTAATCTGCGTTCTTCTTTTCTTCTAGATTTCCTTTATTATCAAATGTTAATAACTCTTTACAAAGTTCGCTGTTTTAATTTGTAAAAAGAATTCCTCTTAATAGTAAGTAGTTCATCAAGTCCTGTTGTAGTCCGGTTCTATCAATCTGTCTTACTAGTACGTATAGTTTCTTTAAGTCTTTTTAAATGTCTTTACCATCCGCTTCAATCCAATACCAATATATATGACTCAATAAATTTTTAAGATGTCTAAATAGTTTCAAAAGTCTGTAAGTCTAGCCTTTAATGTTTTCCTTTTACCGTAGTCCAGTTTGTGAAATACCAAAGCAAAGTCCCTGATAAGTTGAGATCTTTCTATTTGTATAATTCACTATAAAGCTAAATGATGAATTTAATAAGTTTAGTTCAAAAGCCAGTTTATTCCAATAGCCTTAAGAATACCCACGCTTAAAAAGTATCCAGTTTTCTCCAAAGCACTGTCACAAAGTATCTTAAGGTCTTTCTTCACTGAACTCTGCTTACTTCTCTTACGGAGAAATATATAGCATTGCTTTTTCTTCCCGTAGTGTACCCACTCGACAATGGTGAAATTATTTTCTTAGTTCCAGGTACTGGCGATATTAAATTGAGTATGTTCCCTTTTCCTTCGTACTCAAATAGTCTTTAAAATAGATCTTGATGTTGCTTAGTTGAAGCTGTGGGACTTCAACAGCACAGCGAACAGTTGTGGTAGCTCTACGATCCACCACCTCCGTCCGCTTGCCTTCCAGTATCGACAACTCAGGCTTGTGGGCTGGCAGTTTCTGGATCCCCGGTGAACCCCCTCTGGACTCCCTTTACCGGGGGAGTACTCATCCAGGTTCTTCTGAACTTACGAACTTGCGATCTTGTACCGATCACGAGCCACAAATTTGGCACAGATGGACAGTTAGGAACCTAGCAAAACCGCTCGGGTGACAACCTAGGGACCATGCTTGTCCTAGGTGGCTGTTTGCTCCGCCATCAGACTGGAAGTCTATCAGGAAACTTGTATTCTGTACAGAAAAAACATGCATTTTTTTCATTTTGCACCTTATGGATCCTGAACAGTGAATAGTTTTATTTTATTTTATCTTGCCTTTGAGTATGAAATTTATGAAGATTTGTATCCCCACTTAGTGCATGTGAAGAGAGAGACTGCAATCCATGAAAGCTCATGTTCTGTTTCAGGTAGTCTTAAAGGTGCTGCTAGATTCCCCCCCCCCTTATCCTTTGCTAGGAAGGGAGTTCCAACTGATTGATTGTTCCAGTGCTTATTTGCTGCTGGATCATATCACACACCTATGGTTTAGTGTTAGCAATCTGATCTGGCTGAACCAGAATATTCATGTAGGAGCATGACCATGAAGGGTCAAGCATGCCTTGAAGGGTACTGTAGTATACACTCTCTTGAAGAGGACCTTCCTCAGTCCTGAAACATCCTTTTTTTTTTTTTTTTTTTTTTGGTCAAGGTGCTTAAGTATGTGGTAGATGTGCAACCTCAGATGTACTTGGAGACAACTGTATGTATTTCAGTTTGGTCTCAGATTTAGCCTTAGTCACTCTGACTGATCTATTCTGGATGAAGATGGGGAGTGATGCCCGCCTGATCTTTCTAGATCTCTCAGTGGCATTCAGTACCATGGTTTACAGTTTACTGGAGAGGCTTTGTGGTATGGGAATACGAGCTGCTCTGTTATGTTGGTTCTGGTGTGATCTACAAGACCGGTTCCAGGGGGAGTGACATTGGGGCATTCCTGCTCAGCTCCATGGCTATTAAGGTGCATGGTTCTGTTTTATTTCCTGAGTTGTTTTGTATCTATCTGAAGCCACTGGAAGAGATCTTTAGGATTTCGAGGGTAAGAGAGAACCTGATAGGACAAAGCTTCTGTAGATTGATAGGTCCAACTTCCAGGAACTGGGTAAAGACACTTCTTGGCTGGGCTCATACTCCCCTTGACAGAGCAGGTACATGGCTTGGGAGTAGTCCTGCATCTCTCTCTGTCTCTGAAAGCGCAGGAGTAGGGCTAACTTTCTGTAAAGGCACTATGTCTGAGAATGCCCTTAAAAATGATTCAAATGGTGCAGCAGCTAGATAGCTGACAGGAATATAGCATAGAAACTCTGGCTTAAAGGAGCTTTGTGTTGGCTGCCAATATGCTTCCAGTTTGAATTCATGGTGTCAGTTGTAACATTCAAAGCCCTAAATCTGCAACAAGTTGGGGTTCCAACTTGCCCCAAATCGACAGCAGTACAAAATCTGTTGAATACTATTAATATTGGGTAATATTCGGCCTATCACCAATATTCTGTTTTTGGCCACTCTCCAGTATTCCAAGAGGCTAGGATGACAACGTGGTATCCTGAATTTTTAGTTTTGGCAGTGTCCGGGAATGTGTTTACAAAATCAGGGTGATGTTTAAACCATAATACACATTTTAGTTACATCCTGTTTGTTTGTTTTGTGGTGCTCCTTTTGCTTAGAAATGCTTAGAAATGTCAGCTTGTCTACAATGCTGTAGCTTGAATGTTGACTGGGACCCGTTGCAGTAAGCATACAGCTAATTAGGACAACTTCACTGTCAGCCAGTCTGTTTGTGGGAACAATTCAAAGTACAACGTATAACCCACAAAGTCTTCTATAATTTATATCCAGGCTACCTGAAATACTATATTGTTCTTTGCCCCCACCAAAAGCTGCTGGGGCTTTGGGATCTTGGGAAAGAATTTTCTTTGAGTACCAGCATTTCCAGAGCGTTAGACTGGAGATCAGGGTTCAGTTCCTCACTCAGCCATGAAAACCCACTGGGTGATCTTGGGCATCTCACACACTCTCAGCCCCAGAAAACCCAGTGGTACATTCACTTAGGATTGCCATTAGTTGGAAATGACTAGAAGGCATGCAACACCAACAGCAGCAGCAACAACAACAGCAACAACCATTCCCAGAAGCACCTGACGAGGGAACATGAGAGAGAGCTTTTTTGATGATATAGCCCAGTCTCCAGAATTCCCTGCTAGGGAAGGCCAGGATGATCCTCTCCCTGTTGTCCTTCCATTTGCAGACAAAGAGTTTTTAAAAATTCAGGTAGGCTTTTGGCTGAGGATGGAACTTGCTACCAGCTGCTCTGTGTTTTTTTTCAGGGGTATTTTTTTAGATGAAGTGGTTGTAACTTAATTCTGCTTTAATTATTAATTTTAATTTTTTTTATTCACTATTATTGTGAACTTCCCTGAGTCCTGTTTTGGAAAGAAAGGTGGATGTAGATCAAATAAATAAAGAAATTAGTAGTTGCTTTGTACTGGATTCTGGAAATCATCCAGGCTTCCTCATATAGTGGGCTGAATTTCTTCTCCACTTGTAATAATGGAGGGCCTAAATAGCTTAAAGGCACCAAATCCTGTCTTATCTTGAGGGCTGCACAGGATCAACTCTGGTTTGTACTTAGATGGGCGACCACCTATGAATATCAGTTGCTTTAAGCTATATTTCAGAGGAAGGAATTGGCAAAATCATCTCTGAATATTTCTTGCCTTAAAAAACGCTATGAAATTCATGGGGGTCACCATATGTCACAGATGACTTGAAGGCAGATTTACACATACATACAGTACATAATAAGACTAAAAAAGCTGTTTTATGTTCTGTTCTTTTACTGTAATGACACAATGAGAACTTGGCCAATGTCTTAAAGATCATATGTTTGGTGTCCGCTAAACCTGCTATATTTTCAATAGAGAAAATGAATAGATTCATATTATAACTTTCAGCATTACCACTTGTCAAAGATGGTAATAAAATATTGTCTTATGTAGAAATGTTTGAGGGTACTTGAAATTATAGGATAACTGTGAGTGTGAAATGATTTGCCGCTGGTCATCTGTGTAATCTTTTTTGTAAGAAGTATGAAGGTCTGCTGGCAGGAATAACAATATCCTTTCCATTGCTCGCTCTTGAAAAATCCACACAGATCATCAGTTCTGTTGTATGCTTTTTGTTATTCTTTACAGTTTATATTGCAAGATGTCTGCATCTATAGAAATTGTAAATGCAGTCCACTGTAGAAATTGTTGTATAGGAACAAACTGTGTAATTAAAAAAAAAAGAAAAAAGAAGAAGCCAACTATATTAATTGGAGAGAAAACTGACATTATGGAAATCTTTTTCACTACTCACTCTTTTCTAGATTCTGTTTGGCTTTTGTTATCTCAGACCTCAGCAGGAGGCTGTTTTATCAAGATTGTTGTGTCCCAAATCACGTTTCCAATATTTCTATGGAATCTGACCTGGCAGCAATTTACTACTGCAAGATGTTACCTTGATATCCTTTCTTGAAGACAGATCATACATTTGAAGAATATCTTGAGTGGATAAATGGGATTAGTTTAAGAAGATTTACACTGCTGTGCATTTCCAGTCTTTTTTGCCTGCTGTCATAGAAGGGCATTGTAAGGTTGTGGAGAAGTGTCAGTTACTATGTCCCTCTGGATATGTAGATATTAAAGATGGGCAAAATGATCTCCTAGGTTGAAGTTTTTACCTGGCCACTAGGAATAAATTGGTCTTCCTTCTATTAGTTCATGAATCATTCCTTATAGTAGCAATTAGTGAAAGTAATTGCTGCTCTAATTATTTGTAATATTTAAGCAATTAATGAATAATACAAACCATTTGGAGAAGACTTCCATAATCATTTACATGAGAAGAAAAGGAAACTTGTGAGAAAAATTTCATAGTGCCTATTTGCTATGTATTCTGTTGCGCTTCCAAGGTGATGGCTGTGGGGTTATTACTAGTTTTGCTACATTATGCTTGATTATGATCCACTCTTCTCAGAAGAGACCAGGTTGAATATGAAGCCCTCCCTCTGCAAGGACGAATGATTAACAGCAAATCAGATGATACCCTTTCCAGGGCTCAGAAGATGAATATCATATCATATAAAGTGGAAGTCGACACAAAACAGCAGTTATTCTGCTCTAATTGTCAAGAATACTGTTCCTGCCAGATTTCTCACTATTGGGGCAACTGATGTTGCCACCTGCCAGCATAGACATCAGAGACTCTTCTCCATGTCTGCGTTCGAGCAACTCACTTGTTTCAAATAGGAATAGACTTTGAATGGCTCCTTTAAATTTCTGCTGCTCTTCCTCAACCTTACACTAGTTGATTTGTTTTGCTAATATATGGGATATATGGGGTACATTTTGCTAATATATGGAATAGCTTTGTGGCAAACTGGCTGTGCTGTGAAGTTCATATCAAGATTCTGATATAGAGTGTTCCATTCTATGCCAGCTCATCCCTGATCGGAGGGAAACTGACACATTGCTTCATTACAGAGAAGCAATAAGGCTGGCTCTGCCAGGGGCAAAGTGAGGTACCTCCACAACAGGCCAGTAGATAATGCGCTTTGAATGTTAATGAGATGAATGCCTTCCTAACAACTGACACATTATGTATTTGGAAAATATTTTGCCTTAGCTACATCAAAGGGGCTTCTTCTATTTTCAGACTGTGCCCAAATGAGAAAACCAAATCAAACATATGTCCTGAATCAAACATTTGTTGAGCAGATGCTGTGTTAAAACAACAACATAGTTATTGTGATGGTCATGAAGACCAGAGGCAGCTTGGATTTGGCAGCTTTGGCATGGAATTAGTGATTTCTCTGCACTGTAATTCTGGGTGTTGCCAACACAAAATCTAAAATCATATTGTCCAGCTTTAACAGAAAACCTAACAAGTAGCAAGGCAGGGTGGGTTGTACCCTGACAAATCTCTAGTCTGCTTATACATTTGAATGCATAGGAAACCTAGAGATGGAGATGGAACTCTTACAGACCACAGCAGCCACAGCCTCTCCATGTGGCTACTTGTTGATCTTTCTGTCCAATCCTCTGAAGTTCACATTCAGTGAGACCTAAGTCTATGTTGGTGCTGCATTGAGTGTATAGGAGGATGCAGGTAGGGGTGAATAATCCCTCCATCACCCTTGGGGTGACTAGTGCATACAAATTTAGTCCTCTTGTCTGTATACAGTCCGAGCATTAAGCTACAGTGCCACTAGACCTGTGGGTAAGCTGGCAAGGCAGCCAAGACACCAGATCCCATCTGATCTTGAAAGCTAAACAGGGTCAGCCCTGATTAGCACTTGAATGGGAGACTGCCAATGAATACCAAGTCCTGTAGGCTATATTTCAGAGGAAGAGAGTGGCAAAACCATCTCTGAATATTCCTTGCCTAAGAAAAAAATCTATGAAATTTATGCAGTTACCATATGTTACCAAGTTACTTGAAGGCACATACACATGGGAGAGAGGCAGAATATACATAGTAACTCTTCTCCTCAGTTGCTGTATTAACTTCCGTTTGTCTCTGACCACAGTAATAAAGGCAAGAGGTTGATTAAGACTACAGTAGTGGATAACAGAACCTCCAGATGTCAGCTAGATGTAAATTGGCAAAAGGTATGGGAGACCCAATGTGGTGTGGTTTGAGCATTGGACTGTGACAGTGAAGAACAAGGTTCTATTCCCTGCTCATCTATGGAAACTCACTGGGAGACCTTGGGTGTGTCACAGACTCTTAGCCCCAGAAAATCCCATGATAGGCTCACCAAAAGTCAGAAACAACTTGAAGGCACATAACAACAATATAGGCAAATGCTTTGTCATGATGTTGCTATTTGTTCTCTAGACTGTCTCAGTGTAACAGCTAAGAAGGAGCTAGTATCAGATGACTTTGAAAGTCTCCATTTGCTTCTGTGCTCTTCCAGATGTTGTACTTTCCTGTTGCTGGTTTCCAGGTGCATTGGGTTGAACATATGAAAAATTCATAGCCTCACTGTGAAGGATCTGGAACCAAATTTTGTGAGGTACAGTATCCAGTGGGATAAGGCTAAAAGCTGTTCCATGTGCTAGTCTTTGTCCTGGACTTTCAAGCTGACAACCCAAGGTGCCAAGATCTTTCAGGTCAATGAAGCACCTTCTGTGCAGCTAGTTGTAATCAAGTGATTCCATAGGCTAAGAGCCCCAAGACCAAGAGTCTTTTGCTCTTCAGCACACATCTCTGCCATTGCATAATTCTTAAAATATTGGAAATATTTGATTAACTGCATTTGATGAAATTAGGATTCCTTCCAGCAAGCTTCACATGCAGTGTCAAAGTGAAATTGTCAAAAATTAATTTGAAATTTCAGGCCAGTTCCTAGTATAATCATGAAGGTCCAACCTAAAAACAGAACATTTTCTGGAAGAATAGATCTAAAAACAGGTGCTCTGCATTCCAAAAAAGCAGAAACGTTTAAGGAATTTTTTAGAAAACCTTTCCCTTATAAGAAATGATGATGAAAAATGTGTGGAAATGTATTACTTATTGATAATAAAAAACCTTGAAGCTTTTCACATGTTATTCATCATACATGTTTCTAACGGTAAATAAGCTGTGGTTTTAACTCTGCAAATTATTAATATCTTTTATTTTTCAGTTTCTAGCATGCTTTTAATTTGGTCTCTCAAGGCAGGTTTCAAATACAATTAGAAAATAACAACATAAAATAAGCAGCATTATTTGAGGAAGCTTTGTTCCTTTTGACCATCAGTCTAACAAAAGCCCCACTTCATTTAGTGTAATCTAAAATACCAGTGGTGTTTGAATCTTATGTAACATGTGTATGGAGGAAGGCACATCAAGAGTTTAAGATGTGCAGATGACACTGTACTACTAGCAGAAAAAAAGCAAAGACTTGGAACAATTACTGATGGAAGTCAAGGAAGAAAGTGCAGAGGCAGGTTTACAGTTAAACGTTAAGAAGGCAAAAATAATGATCACAGATGATTTGTATAACTTCAAAGTAGACAATAAATAAATTGAAATAATTCAAGATTTTCTGTATCTTGGCTCAATCAATCAGAATAGAGATTTCAGTCAAGAAATCAGAAGACCAGGTCTTAGTCTTGCAAGGAGACCCATGAAGGGACTAGACAATATCCTGAAGTGTGAAGATATATAATTGAATATTAAAGTAAGGATTGTGTGTGCCATCATATTTCCAATTTCTGTGTATGGTTGTGAATGTTGAACAGTGAAGAAATCTGATAGGATGAAAATCAACTAATTTGAAATGTAGTGCTGGAGAAGAGTTCTATGGATACTATGGAGTGCTAAAAAGGCAAATAAATGAGTCCTAGAGCAAATCCAACCTTAATCCTCCTGATAAGCCAGGATGACTAACCTGAAACTATCATACTTTTGCCCTATCATGAGAAGACATGACTCACCAGAAAAGACGATAATGCTTGGTAAGTTAAAAGAAGGAAAAGAGGAAAACTGCATTACAGATGGATAGACTCAGTGAAGAAGGTCAAGAACTGACCACTGTTGATGATAGAGTGAACTGGAAGTCTCTCATTCATAGGGTCACTGTAAGTCAAAGTTGACAGCAGTTAACAGTAATCTGGAATCTGTAGTGGGTTAATGCTTTCAAACATTTATCAATCAGTTTTGTTTATCAGTCATGCATAGAAATGGCTCACTGCCAGGGGCTAGAATAAACTGAGTAAGAGAAGATGTAAAATGTAAATGTAAGATGGATTTTCTAACATTGTACTATATGAATACTCCTTTTATGTGGTGATGTATCTGAATTTCCTGAATGTTTAGTTAAAGAAACATGGTTTTTCCATGATAAAAGAATGTAGAATATGTAATGCAGTATATCTCTCCTGATCAGAGAAATTGTGGTTTGTTTGTTATTTACCTTTTCACTAAAAATAGGGATTCAAGGAGCTTACAATAAAATATAATAAAACTGCAGCAGTGAATAACATGTAAAAAAAATTCTAAAAACTTCAAGGCTGTGTACAAATAGTACAAACACCAATGAAATCAGAATAGCCAATAAAAAATGACTTATTATTAAAACTTGAGTGGATGAATTTAGACAAATGTTTAAAATACAATAATTAATATGGCAGCTAGTGAATTTCATTGCAAAGGAATTCCACAAGTGTCTCACTACAGCTACTGTCCTGTCTCCATTGGGAACATGACTGACCTCTGAAGGCACATCTGAGAGAGATGATGTTAATTGGTGGGTAGGCTGATGTGATCCTAATTGGCAAGAGTGTTGAATTGAGATTTGAGAATGCAGGTTCTGTGTGCCGACTGAGTCATGAAACTCAGTGAATGAACTTGGACCAATCACAATCTGTGTTACTCAACTTGTGAGGTTAAAGTGGTGAAGAAGAGAAGCATATTTATCATTAACAGAAAAGTGTGATATAAGTGTAACTAATAATAAATGAATAAATAAAGATGGGACTTTAGTTGAGATTTTAAATCCAGACACAAAAGATCACATATATTATCTAATGAAAGAATTTCAGAAGAATGTTAGCATGTACTTTATAGATTATTGTAAAACCTTTGATTATATAAATTATGAAAAACTATGAATTGCACTAATAGAAATGGGTGTGCCACAAAATTTCCTTCTCCTGATGCATACTTTATGTTTAGGAAATGAAGCCGTAGTCAGGACAGAATAACATGAAACAGAATGGTGACTCCATGTGACAAGGGAGTCAGAGGGGCTTCATTTATCACATGATATGTTTAATTTATGTGTAGAACACTCATATGGAATGCAGGATTAGACCTGGATGAAGGAGGTGTGAAAACTGGAAGAAAGAACACCAATATTTTAAGACATACAGATGACATCATATTACCAGGAGAAAATAGTGAAAGACTTGGAACCATGGGTGAAAGTTAAGGATGACAAGGTAACAGTAGGGTTAAAAAGTAATGATTACAGGTAATTTATATAGCTTTAAAGTCATTGATAAAGACATCAAAATAGTTAAAGATTTTCTGTACTTTGGCTCAGTCATACATCAAAATGCAGGCTGCAGTGGAGAAATCAGAAGAAAACTGAGATAAGAAAGGACAACTATGAAAGAGTTAGATAAGGTACACAAGTTTAAAGACATATCTTTGAATACGAAAATCAGAATTGTCTGTTATTGTGTTTCTGATTTCTGTGATGGTTCTGAAAACAGCACAGTGAAGAAAGCTGACAAGAAGAAAATAATCTTGAAATGTGGTGCTGCAGAGAATTCTGTGGATATTGTTCAGTGTCAAAAAGACAAATCAGTGGGTTGAGGAGCAGATCATGCCTGAATTTTCTGTAGAAACTGAGGCTATTGTACTTTGGACATACCATGAGGCAACATTAGTTATTGAAAAAGATGATAACACTTATTAAAGTTGAAGACAGCAGGAAAAGAGGAAGCCCACATTACAGAAGGGTCAACTTCATCAAGGAAGTCATAGCTTAAATTTGAAAGACCTGAACTGGACTGTTGATTACTGGGGCTCTTGAAGATCGCTCATTCATAGGGCTACCATAAGTTGAAGCTGACTTGGCAGCATATAACAAGTGAATTTACTAGAAGGGTATGTCAAAATTGCTCCCTCTAGATAAGAGCCCTGCATAAGGCCCTATCACAGTTTAAATGATGGCAGACAGGAAAAATGAAGCAATTTTAAACACAACTGAGACACATATGGGAACAACGTTTAACGGTAAATAGCCCTTATGAATTTTGATTGTCAGGTGTTTGGGAACTTTGTACTTTTTGTATTCTTGAGACATTAAAAATTAATCAGAACAGTAGGTTGTTCATGTGCCACCCCATGATGAAGAGTACTTTGGACAGCTTGCGGTGAACTATTGGTTTGCCTGAGTCTTTCATTTCAAGGCTTTGCAAGCTCTTCTGGACTTTCCAGGGTTCCTTTATTATAAGACACATTTAATAGGCAAACGTACAGATGACAAGTTAAAAAAGAAAATACACACACAGACACACACACCAAGTTCCCAAGGTGGATACATCTGTCTTTGTAATAGAGGAGACTTTCTCACACACTTAGAGAGAGAGAGAGAGAGAGAAATTTTAATATTTAGTAATGTTTTGGTCTAGAGAAGCAAATTCTTGTAAAAGAATGATAACTTGTTGACTTGTTGCTCTTTGATGAAAAGTACATGTGGCTATGGCATTCTATAGTGCGGCTATCAATAAACAGCCATTGTTTTTTGTTGTTATTGTGAAGAAATCAGTGGAACCAGAGTAAGGCCCTACAGCTGTGCATTTCTTTCTCCAGGGCCACACCTTGCTTCCCTTCTGGTAGTAGGAGACTTTGGTATGTCCCAGGATGGAACAAGGAACTGAAGGTGTATCATGAGACCACCTTATTTTTATTTATTTAATTTAATTTATGTCTTGTCTTGCTGATGAAAAGGACATGCAGGGGAATTACACAGAAGAAACTGGAAACATGTCTTAGGAGTGTTCAATTGATTGATAAAAAAGGTGTTTAACAGAAGTCCGGCATAAATGCCAAAGACTAATGTGAATAAAAACATCTTTGCTTTCCAGTGAAGGGTAACAGAAAGGGGCTTGTGCATGTTTTAGTTTGTGTCGTTAAAGGTCCTAATTATCTTGGAAGTGTGACAGGCATGAGGGATGTTCTTCAAACATGTGTAGATAACTACAAAAACCCTTTGGGATTATTTCAGTATTCAGTGATATTGTCAATGTAGTGGAAAGATGTAGCTTCACAGGTGAAAGCTTTGTCATATCTACAGCATTAACTTTAGCAGTTCAGGAACACTGTAACTCTTACTGAGTCTACAGAATAGGACTCTGCAACAAGTAATAAAAGCCAATGTGAGTTCCTTGCTTCCATATTGGAGTGTTCAAATCAATGTTACAGTACTTTGCTAGTAAAGAGTAAACAAATGGATGAGAGTATCTTGCAGGCTACAGTTGGACTTATATCCTTTTCATCTGTAATCTGTTTTAAGTTAAAATTTTTGTTTCAGTAAATGGAAATATAGCTAAATACTGAAACTTTTGCCTCATAGGTAACTTTGGTAAGATACATATTGATAGATTTGGTAAAATGGGACAATGTTAACAAACAAGACACAGATTTTTTTGAAAAATCGATTTTGTATTGTGTGCTTGAGATCCTTCAAAACCTAAAGACCCTTTTTACTATTGAAAGTTTGACTGGTTGTCTGTGTATATGGTTCTCAATTTGTCTGATTTTCCAACCTAATGAAGTTCTTCTTTTTATAAAACAATACATATCTACACATGTATGCTTACATACATAATGTTATAATTGGAAAAATAAGTGAGAAATGTAATTTATGTAATGCATTAAAGCCAGTGTGATGTAGTGCTTTGGGTGTTAAAGTAGTACTCTGCAGACCAGAGTTCAAATCCCCACTCAGCTATGGAGATCCACTTGGTAACACTGGGCAAGTCACGCTCTCTCAGCCTTACAGGAAGGCCATGGCAGACCCGCTCTAAAGAAACCTTTACTGCCAAAAGTCCTTCGTGGTCAACTCTCCTTCTGGAGTGGTGATGTCTGACAGTTCCGTGATGGGCTGAGAAGCATACATAGAGCGTTTAACAGTCAGATGTCTGTGATAGCTGGAGGAGACAGAATTCCACATGAACATATTAGAAACGTTGGCAATAATAAAAGTATTTGAAAACCTCTTTTTTCAGAAAAACTATCCATGTACTATGTGACAATATAATAGTTGATTACTACATCAGAGGAACTGAATCACTTCTGGTTCTGGACCTTATTCTACTGCAGAGGTGGAAATGATGGGGCCTGCTAGATGTTGTTGCACTGGAATGTTAGGCTTGAAAATTAATTCTTTCTTTCTCTCCCCACCCTTCTCTCTCACAAATACATATATATATATACACACACACACACATACATTCCTCAGTTTTATGCTGGAACATAAAAGCAGGCCTTTTTTCTTTCTCTTTACCAAGGTGATACTTCAGTTCTGGCCTTATATGGAGCAGGGGTGGGGGAGAGAGCAGTTTCACACAAGAATTTTCAGCAGACCTGTTGTGTAGGAATAACACATAAACAGTGCTTTTCATGTTAGCAATGGTTTGGGGACTAGTGATGAAGTGATGCAGAAACATGGCAATCTAGTGTACAGGGAAACAGCTAAATCAAAATGCATTCCTCAACCCACCTCACAATGGAAAGTGAAGAGCAGGCATGTGCCGTTTCCTGTCCCACAGCTATGAAAATAATGCAAGAAGAGCCAGGGTGGTGTAGTGGTTTGAGTGCTGGACTGCGGCTCTGAAGATCAAGATTTGAATCCCCACTCAGCCCTGGAAACCCACAGGATGACCTTGGATGAGTCACATTCTCTCAGCCTCAGAGGAAGGCAAAGGCAACCCTCTGCTGACCAAATCTTGCCAAGAAAACTCAGTGATAGGTTCCTCTTAGGGTCACAATAATTCAGAAAGGACTTGAAAGCACACAATAACAAAGATTATCAACAGAGCAAAGTTTAGTCCCATGCCCAGCCTTTAGCTACCAAGTTAAATCAACATACAGTCATCCCTCCACATTCACTAGGGTTAGGGGCACAGGACCCCTGTGAAAGTGGAAAAATCATGAATAACTCTAGGCTCTCCCAAACCATATTTAACACACACACAAAAGTGTGATCACCATAATCAAGGCACCATGGATTCCTTTGAGGCATCAGGATTCCTTCACAAGGCAGAAGTGGGTGGCTGGTGGGACTTACTGCTACCTCCACTGCTGTCCCACACCATTTTTAATAGGGATTTACAAGCCTCGTTTGCTCTCAAGGCTTGCAGTCCCTATTAAAATTGGCATAGGGAGGCAGCAGAGGTGACAGCAAATAATCTGTGAATAATCAAATCCGCAAAACCCACAAATGTACTTGACTGTATATCAACATATCAACATATATAACAAAGCTACTAACAGTGAATTGATTCTTTCTGTTCCACTAGACAGCTGTTAACTTGACCATGATGCTGGCAAGGACTCCAAAACCTATCTCCCTCCTGGCAGAAGCTAAATTCATTACATTAGGTTTGGACATTAGCCTTTCTGACATGAATCCTCTGGTCTTCCCTCTCCCTTTGCTACAAAGTGTACTAATCCATCATAAGATTCCTGATTATAAAATTCTGTAACTGAGAAACCACATGTGCATTATGTAATATAAATTTAGGAGTCTCTGTACATTGTTAATGAAGAACTAAGAACT
This sequence comes from Iguana delicatissima, assembly GCA_948472985.1. Classification (NCBI taxonomy): domain Eukaryota; kingdom Metazoa; phylum Chordata; class Lepidosauria; order Squamata; family Iguanidae; genus Iguana; species Iguana delicatissima. Next base: position 548,741 of record CAOKZL010001164.1, on the reverse strand, counting down.
AAACAGATTTTTATAAAGCCTTAGTGCAGACTAAGGCCATTTATATGCATCAGTTAGGAAGTTGATTTTTTCTTAGATTTTATTGTACATTGGGGATTTTATGCGTAATAGCCTTTTGCTTCTCTTACAGAAGGAGCTGAGCCTTCCAAGAAGAGGAAGTTTGTAAGTAACTGATGTTTTATTTTTCCTTTCATTGTGTTCAGTGTACTCTGCATGAAGCTTGCCAGTTCATCTATATGTCTCTCTTCTTTCAGTGCTCTATGAAATGAAGGTTAAATGTAGCAGTTTATTTTGCACAAAGAAAGCTAAGATTGTAAACCAAAGCCTTGAGGCTGTTGTTTCTGTTCCTAATATAATTCAGTGATGGAAGGAAAGCAACATATTATCAAGTCTCATAATATCAATATAATGCTATTAGCAGAAAATTAAGATAAATAAACAAAGATGTAAAATATGTTCACTGGGGCTCAGTTATTATTAAGAGTGCAGTGTAGTAATAGCTTGAATAACTGACACGTCTGTCCATAGCCATATTCGCTGTGACATTAGTATTAAACTTTTAATTGAGAACTGTGTTATTGTGCCACCTATATAGCATGGTAAATAAAATAAAAATAAAATAAAAACTGATTGCAAAATAAATAGTCTTTGAACTTGTCTGGTTTTGTAGCTAAGCAGAGTTGGGTCTGATTATTTCTTGAATGGAACATCAACAAAGAACTCCAGTTAAGCCTAGGAAAAGATTCTGTCAGTAAGAGTTGACAATGCAGGGCTTGATGGACCAATGGTCTGACATATTATAAGCTAACTTCCTAACTTCCTGCGAAATAGAAAGAATTCCAAACAGGGCTACCTAATATAGTATTTAAACAGTGAAAATAAGAGTTGTGTTTAGAACCTTGCAATAATGAAAGGGTTTTTTAAATTATTGGTTTGTAAAATTAATGAGTATATGCAAATACATGGTTTTCTAAGATTTTAAGAATGAAGTAAAATATAGCAGTATGTATAACAATAATATGAAATTACGTAAGAATAATAACAAGGAAATAAATAACAATTAAAGAAGACAGATTTAACAATAAAGAAAAAATTGAAAGCTGTATCTGAGTTACTGTTTTCTTTAAATTATTGAGAAGTCAGAAAGTTACAGGAAAAAAGGAGACTGTCAGTAATTTAGGTTGCATGTGCATCAGCGAGGTCTGACCAAAAGCCTGTTTGTCAAGAAGGCAGGGTGAACATTTTGTTATTAACTAAATTGAAGAAAGGAAACCAACAGTCTAAAAAAGCATCCCTACTATCAATTCCCTTGGATACCCTAATAGCATGGGGTAGTTTTTCCATCAAGATCATGTTTCATCATTTATTCCACCAGGTATCTCTGTTAAGATAACCTTGAGTTTTCCAACCCCTAGCAATTTCAGTACAAGCAACAGATAGTAGGAGTGCAATCATGTCTTTGTGTTTTAAATTAGCATTTTGGGAGAGTAAATAGAGAGAAGTAACAATTTGAAGGAGAATTTTGTTTTTGATTCTGCTGAGCATTTGAGATTTTTCTTATTACTTGAACCCAAAAGTTGTAAACCCTGGGACAGTGAGTCCACAAGTACATACACACATCTTTCATTGAGCTATCCTTCTATCAGAAAGGTGAAGAACCCTTTGATGTTAAAGCACATTTAATGGGTGTAAAATACTATTATGAATCACTTTAGGAATATTTTCTTTAGCATAAGCTGACCTAGATTTATAAGGATCAAACCAAATGTGGAATCACTTAGTCTGGGACTTTAGTTTGGAGTTCCATTTTCGAAATCTGTATTCTTTTCTTCATGCTTTGCTCCTAACTGCATTCTTGCATTGACATTGTCTGCAGTGTTGTTGATGCAATCTGTCAGTGCTGTTAGTTTAGAATTGAGTGGTTGTAGTGCTTGGGATCAATCTTTGTGTAGATTCTTTTGAATGTTTGCTCTGAACTTTTCAGAGTTCTGGTATTGAAATGGTGATTGAGGAATCAGTCATGTGGGGTAGGTGTGACAGGAGTGGTTTTTTTATTCCTTCTTTTGTTCTTATCTCTGGGGACATGTTGAAATCCATGGGAAAATCATCCTCAATCACAACTACCCAAGGTTCTTTAGGTAGAAAATACAAATTTAAATTCTTTGCTGTTAAACAATCTGCTGATCTTATCTTTCCACGAATTGAATCGTCCTAGATCTCAAGTATTGACACCATTTTAAATGTTTTTAATGCATTAATTAGTAGAGACTTTGATCGCTACTCAAATTAAGTGCCCACCATCTTGGGTGGTTAACCACTCTCCCTGATACCTCATGGTTAATTGGATTGTGTATGCTTAGGTGCTTTTACTTCATTTCTCTACAAGAACAGTCTTACGTTTGTTCTCTAAGAAACAATTCATACTGTGTTCATTGTGTGTTATTCCCAGGCATGTAAGCTTGAGTTTAACACTTCAGTGCATTTTCAGTTGTATTTTAAAGACTGTGTTGCTCTTTTATATCAACTGTCCCACGGATGTGTAGGCAATATGTATACACAGTATACTCTGTAACAGAGCTGCTGTATGATAGTTGTCAGTGTCTGTGAGAACTACCCAGTATAAAAGTAGCACACAACTGCTCAGTTTAACATGTCTTTTATTAAATGTTAAGCAACAATTGATGTTCCTAATCTGTTACTTAATATGAAACAAGAATATTTCTAATATATATTCACTTGGTCATGTGTATAAACAGCCGTTTATCATGATGTTCTCAAATTGTTCTGCGCTTGAGAAGTGAGTAGGGGCAAGGTTCAAGGGGCCTGTGGGAAGGGCTAGGGAGTTATTCTGAACGAGAGTGATGAAATGTTGGGTACCAATATTTGCAGCAGTGCTCTATCTCGATCTCATTTTTTGTGTTCCTGCAAATGCATGAGATATAACTTGTTTGAGTGCAGCCACTAGCAGCTAATACAAAAACAGTGACACCACAATTGCCTACTACTGCTGTCCTAGAACCTACATTTGGAACATTTGGGAAAAGAAACTGATAGCCAAACATTGGTGTAAGAAATTATGTAAGAAACACCATAGTCCCAGGAAAAAGTATTGTTTTTTTTTTAAAAAAGGATGCCAACTACTTCTTAAGACATTACAATGCCCCCCCCCATTCCTGTTGCTGCCTGCCGATTTTTGGTAGTCTTTTGCAAACCTAGCATAGATTGTGGAAATTTATTGAAAGGCACTAACAATGGAATCTTCATTTCAGTCCATCAGTTACAAAAACCTGTGGGCTTCTAAGACAATCTACCTTACTCTGTGCCACTCAGATCTTTGAAGAGTTTGCATGGCTATGCAATTCTTTTCATGTTAGCTGTGAAATTGCTTACTAGTAAATTGCTTGCTACTTACACATGTATAGTATCCATGGACTTCCTGTCTCTTTGGGTACTGAAATGCTCCTCATATTGTTCTTCAGTCTCAGTTGTCCCTGAGGAAGCATATCTGTCCTGATTGCCATCCAAACATAGTATGCTATATGAAAGGGAAAAAATAAAATAAAATTGGAGTGTTTGCAAGGGCACCCCAAAGGAATTTCATTTATGACACATAGATTATATGTTAAGTGAGATCATCCAAAACATCCCAGTCCAGATATGGCTGTTCATGGGTGATTCAGTGACAAACAAAAACTTAATTTTATTTTATCACTATGACCCAATTTTTTTAAAAAATTAACTTTTTGAACTCAGCTTATAAAACTCTTTCAAATGATGTGTCACATTATTTATGGTGAATGAAATGAAAAACATTCCAAGCCAGACCATGCCAATATACTTGCCAAACTTGGTGAAAAATCTTTTCCAGCCAAGTGCAGAGAAAAAGAGGGAACATTTTATCATATGTGGTAGACACGTAAAAAGGTGAAGAAACCTTGGAAAGAAATGCATGATGAAATTCAAAAAATATTCAAAATGAATTTTGAAATAATACCTGAATTATATTTATTGAATATAATAAAACCAAAGGCTGAAATTAGAAAGAATAAAAAAAATGTTATATTTAGTTACAGCAGCTAGATTAACCTATGATCAACATTGGAAACAAGATATTAAAATAAATTTAAATGAATGGAAATTCAAGGTTATGGATATGATGGAGATGGAAAAATTAACAAGTGCATTAAAGAACAAATCCATTCAACAATTTGATAGAGAATGGAGCAAAATAAAAGAGTGGCTACAATTGTAAAGCTAATGATTATAATGATATAATTTGATAAAAAAAGTAAAAATGTATTAATTGGTTAAAAGATAAAGTATGACTATTATGCCAAAGATTCTATGTATAGTGGATTGGACTCCTTGTACTGTCATGTATTATATTATATTGCATTTTTTGTTTGATTCAGCTGGGCAAAACTGGAGAAGGAAACTTGTTATGGGAGTTGGGGGGGACATTTAGAAGAAATGTTCCCATTTTATACTTTCTTTTAGAAACTTTATTAAAAATATTAAAAAAAGAAAAAGAAAATCTGTCCAGCGATTTTCATGTGTTGTGGAAACAAATGAACAAATAGTCAGAAACTTAATTTTATTTCTATAGATAATAGTACCGTTGTCATTGACTTTCTATTTGTTATTTCCTGTCAAGTTGGCTTCAACTTATGGCGACCCTATAAATGAGAGACCTTCAAGAGCCATGATATCAACTGCAATGCTCAGGTCTTGCAAACTTACGGCTGTGGATTCCTTGATTGAGTCTATCCACCTGCAGTGTGTTCTTCCTCTTTTCCTACTGTCTTCCACTCTGCCGAGCCTTATTGTCTTTTCTAGTGATGTTACTTCATGATTACGTCCAAAGTACAACAGCTTCTGTTTAGTTGTCTTGGCTTCAAGGGAGACTTTAGGCCTGATTTGTTCTAGGACCTATTCATTTGTCTTTTTAGCAGTTGATAATATCCATGGAACTCTTTTCCAGCACCACATTTCAAATTTGTTGATTTTCTTCCATCAGCTTTCTTCACTGTCCAGCTTTCACATCCATATGTAGAAACTGGAAATACTATGGCATGGATGATTTTTAGTTAGGTATCTACTGATCTGTCTTTTTGCTTGTGGATCTTACCTAATTCTTTCCACTTTCAAATACCGCCAGTGAGAATTCGAACAAGTAGAAAGTGAAGTTATTATTTCTTTTTTTAGCCAGATTCTTTATAAGGGAAATACTATTGAGAATATTCAGACATTTTTGTTTTAATTGTTAGGTATATCAGATATTGGGGGGGGGTTAAAAAAAGTGAAGTTTGTACTTTTCCTGAATAGCAGCAAACCCAAGTTGTTTCTGCAATTAACTATTAAATAAAATATGAATGTTGGAACTAGAGCCTGAATCCTACTCCTTGTTCACAACTACAATAAAGCAATTAAATCAATGTGACTATCATATATATCTTATATTTACTATTATATTATATTATATTATATTATATTATATTATATTATATTATATTATATTTGCAGACTACCAATTGATTCAATGTGTCTATACTAGCTGGGAGTAATAGTTGAATTTAGGCCTAAATAATTCATAATAAAGTTTTTTTTTTTTAATAGTTACATCTTTGGAAAATAGAATACCATGTCCATTTACCCAGTAATTAGTTTTGGTATGGTCCTTAAAATGAGTTTATTTTTATACCTTGGAAGCTTTTGCTTTGTTGTTAAACAATACTATGTGAAGATATGATGGAACTTTAGAAATATGAGGGTTTGGACTACCATTGTACCTGTGTTTCTGGTTCCAGCACTTTGTCACATCCATATATTCTTTCTAAGTCTCATTTTAATTAAATATACGAAACTGTCGTCTGTGAAAAATTTCCATGGAACTGTTTTTATTCTAGTATCTTAATCAGCTTTCATATTCAGAAAAACCTAGCTATTGCTGGTTTACCACATAATGATCATAAACCTCATTATATGTTAGAAGAGAAGTTGATGATACCATCAGTTGAGGGGCTATACAGAAGACTCCAAATACACACAACTTAATAGGAATTGTTAAGCTTCTTTTTGCTTAAGGCTTATTTGACAGGTTTTCCAGAAGTTGATAAAGGTTTGTAATTGGTCTCCTTATCAGTGATTTTGAGTGTGGATTATTGGATTACCTTAGGGAAGAAGAGATAGGTAGGAAATAGAATGAAACCCTGTGGCATCCAAACAATATAAGAACAATGGAATAATATTACATTTTTTATGCAGAAGTCTGTAGTCTTCTGTTGTTAAATGTGTTCAGCTCTACAGGTTTGGTATCTGATTTTAGGGTCCAATGGAAGAAAAAATTGTGCTTAGAGCTAGTTGCAGGCTTGTTTGATACTGCTGTATTGACCTAGCAAAGCTGAACAAACATTTCTGTCAGTTCTAAGATAGTATCTTAGGAGAACAGTAATTAGCAGGAAAGAAGTTGAGTCTCTCTCTTCATGAACATGCATTATTTGCTAGACAAGATGCAAAAAGGTAGTTGTGACAGCAGCAAGGCACTGATTTCAGAATGCTCCAGCCACATAACAAGGGAATTGTTTCTTTTGCTAGAGATTAGTTGGAAAGTAATGTGTTTTACAGGGGATTAAATATTCTTTAGTCTGTAAGAGATAAATGAGAAATCAATTATAGTTAAAAGTTGAATACAGTTTCAATAGAGATGTAACAGGTGGTAGAGTCCTTTATGAAAGAATCATTCGAATAAGTTGTATTTCAGGTATCATCTGACTAATTATTTAGTGTGTAGGTTGCCTATTGGCTGTTTAGGAAGAGAGACTATAGTATGTCAACAATATTTTTAGAAGTCATGTTAACATCTTTACAAACATTGATATATCTCATGACTTTTGAAATAGTTATCTCCCTTTATCTTCAAACTCTGTACTATTTTTGTTTCTGCTTTACTTATAAAGAAAGTTAAAAAACAAAAATATAAGAGAAAGTATAGACGAAATTGGTCTGGGAGTGATGGCACCTTGAGGAAGTCTGTTGATGGCTTTCCTCCCAGAAGTGTAGATTTGTTAAATACTTTGCTATGAAGCAGCACAGCTTCACTGTTGAGTGAAATTATGCAGACTATGAAACTAGACGTTAACATCAACTCCTTTAGAGACAGTGTGTTAAGTTTTTTTTTAAAAGTTCTTGTTATGCACATTAGTACAAAAATTAACTTCAGTGGAATGTTTGAAATTTTGAAATAATTAAAGAATAAATGCAAGACCAATTATCGCATAGCTAGCTTGCCATCAAGGCAGTAGACTCAGCATTGATATGCTCGTATGACATTTCCTTCCGTTACTGGAACTGTAAAATGTAGATTCAGAAATAATTGAATGGCATATCTGTGCCACATAACCTTCTTGGTGGAGTGTTAGAGAAGAAGAAAAGGACAGAATGAGTAGACTGTCTGGTGTTTACAAAGCCATCAACCTTTCATCTGTTTGTAAGCTGCCTCTTCTCATTTGTTCTCAGTGAAGGAGTTTTGCTAGCACCTCTGAGAGCCATGAAGTATAGCTGTTTGTCCAATTTGCTGCATTTTGATAGATCAAAAAGGACAGTGACTTTGTTCCAATGTTGCAGGAGTGGGACACATGGGCCCTGAAGATGTTGTTGGAAGGTAACTCCCAACATTCCAGCCCATTGGCTATGCTGATTAAGGCTTTTGGGAGTTGCAGTCCAGCTGTTGCTGCAAGTCAAAATGTTTCCCACCCTTGTGCTATTGTAATATTTTTATCTGTAGTTTACGTGGATACCACAACTGGTAATGGAAATAGTCATTGTTGCAACACTGGTAGTACTGCTTTGAATGAAAAGCAGTCTGAGAAGAGCTGTGCTTGCCTTTCAACATATTGTCTGGTAATAAATCGCTCCTGATTCTTTGAATAACAGGATATGAGCTAGAGAATGCAAACCAAGATATCAGAAATTCCTATCAATTTGAAATGGGCAGCTGTGAAACTAAGGAAAGAACACTGTGGATTTTTAGTGAACATTCTACATTTCTCAGTTTATGTCTTCTTTTGTGCAGCATCTGAGTTCCTGGAGAAGCGTTATCATTATTAAAAAAAGAAAAGAATATCCTGCAGGTAAAAGGTCTCTAGCAATTGCTGACAAGACCCAGTAGATGAACCTGAAAAAATTGGGCGGAAAACAGCAAGCAGGAAAAAGTCAAAAGAAATAAGGCAGACCACCTGCCAATCCCATTTTGTGTTATCCTTCAGTGATGCTTTTTCAGTCCCTTTGACTGCTTGCATAGTTTCTTTGAATATCTGGTAGACTGCTTCTACTTGTATACTTGTCCTGTCCTTTTGCCCTGACCTGTTGATCCTGAATTTTTCTTTTTAAAGTTCAAGTTTTCATTGTTTGGCTAGCATACTGAGAAATAGTGAACAATGGAACAGGAGCAGAAGGAGCATTAGACAGAAGAACATGTTTCATCGATAGACAAATAGCTGATTTAACATAGGAGAAATTGCCCTCTGCAAAAGAAAATATGAATGTTAGATTTTATTCTTCCTTGTGCTGACTGCAGTTACATCTGATAGGTAAAGTGTCTTGTGAATATTTGAATTTGGTATGATAAAATATGTATGAGTATATATGAAATTATTCTGTAAGGATCAAATTACTATATACACCAAACTTTTTAAACTTCCTGATAATAATTCTTATCTATTGTGTGTGGGCTTTATACATGCGTAAGTCTGAGCTACATAAAAATGTCATTTAAGAATACTAATAAATTCTATTGTAATAGACTCCTTCAGAAGCAAATTTATAACCATTGATTATTGGGAGTTTTTAACAAAACCCAAAGGTTAGTTGGGTGGTAGAAAAAAAACGGTGTTTGTACCTCCTTCAAGACTGAGAAAATTGTGGTGTTATGAACTTTCATGAACGATAGCCTGCTTCACCAGTTGTTCTGAATGTGCAGTGTATGTACAGCAGACATGCTTAAAGGTGGGGTTGTAGATGGTGAAATCAGAAGGAAATTAAATGGGAGTTTGAAGTACTCTTCAGCTGCTTTTTAAATAGTCATTTCTGATGTCAACTTATGTACATTTATTATTTTGTACAAAGGCTAGTTTGTTAGCCCTATGTAGAATATAGAAGGGGTTTAATGACAGATGATACCATCTATCACATAGGAAGATGAACAACTGAATGTTGTGAGTGTCATTGAAGTTGCAAAAGTAGCTAACAGATAAGAGTTAACATCTTGGTTTACAGCAGGGTTTGAGTTCTGTGTTCACATTCTTCTTGTTGCTACAAAGTAATTTTTAAACATTTAATTGTCATGGTTAATACTTCTGTCATGTAATTTGTCTCCAACCATATTATTTATAGTTCTGCTTCCAGTCGTGTGTTGTATAAAGATATCTGAGATTTTGGATAAATTTTGTGCATCTCATAGAGTGGGCAATAGTCCACAACAATGCATGCTGTAATAAATTTGTTGGGCCTTAAATTGTCACATAACTCTTTGTTTACCTCCAACATAAAGTGACATGGCTAACCTTTGGAACTTGCGTGGTAGACATCTCTTTCTAGCTGTATGGATGGAATGTCCCAAATACCCTTTGGGAATAGCACAGATAAATTACTTCACTTCAGTTTTATTTGAATTTAGAAAAAAATATGAAGAGAGAAGAAATTTTATTTTTTACTTGATGGTCTTATAGAACCTTGAAGTTGACTGAAATACTTTATTTGAGAAGAAATATATGCAGCATTGGGGTATTTACTTCCAATGTATTACCACATCTGTAAATGAAACACATATTGCCAACTTCCCATTCTGCATTCTCATCTAAAGGAACCAAAACCCTTTAGTACTGTTCTGGACTTATCATTGTTTATGGAAATGGAGAGTGCCTAACAGTATATGATCAGACTCCAAAACATTATACAGATGATCTCTAGTAAGATACTGCAGTTGTTCAAATAGATTTTCAAATTCTAATTTTGAGGACAACTGTTGCAAATGATGCTGTCAGAAATAAAATACTTATTTTAGCCTCATACTGATTCTGATACATTCTTATAATCAGAATCAGACATAGCTATGCACTTGATAGGGTACCTTGATAAACATTCCTATGAGCACAATTTGAAAAAGCAATTGAGGTCATAACTGATAATATCCTCCAGTACCTCTTAGGCTCTAATTCAGAGGTCTGTGTTTATTAGTGTTCCAGTGTATCTACTTTGTCATGGGTCAAAGGCATTTTTAAAAGCAAAGAAACCATGAAGGAACTTTTTTCCATTTGCTTTTTATTTTGTGAAAAATTATACTAAAAGAGTAGAAAAATAGGGAAAAAGGGAAAGGGAAAAATAATTAAAAAATAAAAAATAAAATTGAAAATGCAACAGTGAGAAACTATACAAACGCATCAAGAAAAGGTGACCAGATATCCATAGATTACGAAATTATGAAGATTCTTTACATATAGGGGGAGGGCAACATAGTTTTTCTAGTACTGCAGTAAAAATTGGAGATAATGCATTTGATTACATTTTCTGATATGATCTCATTAGTAGAAAAATGTTGGTGCTAGAAAGAAAATATGATGGATAATAATCACACTACTGAGAAAACGAGACAATCTTCATGGTTTCCATATGTAAGTGACCAACTTCATTATGCATTTTAGCTTTGAGAGACAACCAAGAGATTAATCAACAGCTGCCACCAACAATTCTGGGGTTATAATTTTACACCATATAGGCATCTTATTCAGAGCCCTAGTGTTTTGCATGCATTCTGTCAACAATCTTTGGGTAGTCCATTGTCTGCCATTTGATTAGGCCTCACGCAATTCATTTAGTTCCCTTGCAGGACTAAGATCTGACTGAGGATTGTTACTTAATTACTTAGCAATATATTGTTGGAAAACAATAAACAAACAAGCAAAGAGACAAATAAATAATTTTAAAAGGAAAATTTTAAATTTACTTCACCTATAATCTGAGTTTTCAATTTTTTGAAAGAGGGGGTTGCTGAATTTCTACTCCTTTTGTGAGTGAAATGCAAAATCATCTGTACTGGTTTAGGTTTTAATTTGTAGTATACACGTTTTTCTTCCAGAACAATTTTTGGTGAAACTACTCTCCTCCTACTGCCCTCCATTGTACCACATCCACTGGTGCTAGCATGTGAAGGACATGCTAGCACCTGTTACAGGGCCACAGCCACTCTTTCTCATCCTTTAATTAAAAAATTGGTCCAGTGTTACCTCAATTGCTCCACTATTGTTAATTGTGTCAAATCACCTCCTAAAAGTGAGAGACCTCCAAGGTCCCTGATTATCAACTGCCTTGCTGGGATCTTGCAAACTCAGGGTTGTGGCTTCCTTGATAGAGTCAATCCACCAGTTTTTCTTACCCAAGCGTTATTGTCTTTTCTAATGAGATGTATCTTTTTTGTGTCTAAAGTATGACAGCATCATTTTAGTCATCTTGGCTTCTAGGGGAAGTTCAGGCTTAATTTGTTCTTAGATCCCCTTATTTGTTGTCAGTGGTATCTGCAGAACTCTCCCTAGCATCACATTTCAAAAGAGTTGATTTTCTTCCTATCAGCTTTCTTCACGATCAAACTTTCACAAGCAAACACAGAAATCTGAAATATAATTAATATTCAATGACATAACTTTAAATTTCGGGATCTTGTCTAATTCCTTCATAGTTGCCCTTCCAAGTTCTAGTCATCTTCTGATTTCTTGACCGCAGTCTCCATTCTGATAAATGACTTTAACCAAGATATGGAAAACCTTTATTTCGATTTCTTCTTCATCTCCTTCAAAGTTATGTAGACCACCTGTGGTCATTATTTTTGTTTTCTTAATGTTCCTCTTCATGGACTCTGTGACTTACTTGAATGGGTCATCTGCACCTGCTCAATGTGTGTTTTGGAACCTTGTAGAGGATATGATGTGACATGAGGCTTAATAGTGGGAATCGTTTTTTACATTGTCCTTAAATTCTACAGGTATATTCTTTAGAATATATTTTGGCACAGGGATTGATTTAATGTTCTCTTTTAATTTTACTGTAATTTTTAGCATGAGTAATTCGTGGTCTGTTCCACTATCTGGTCATGGTCTTGTTTTTGCAGAGAGCTTTTCTATCTTGTGCTTCCAAAGATGTAGTTGATTTGATTTCTATATTGATCATCTGGGGATATCTGTGTATACAGTAGTCCCTTTGATTGCCTGAAGAATGTGTTTTTGTGATGAAGAAACAGTTGGTCTTACAAACCTCAGTCAGTCACTCTGCCGCATCTTTTCTTGATCCTAGGCCAAATTCTTCCAACACTTTTTGGTTCTGTTCCATTTCTTACTTTTGTTTTCCAATCGTCTGTGATTATCAATATTTCTTGTTTTGGTATGTGGTTGATTTCCTCCTAGATTCCAGTATAAAATCTTTCAGTTTCTTTCCTTTCTATAGTTGGAACATAAACTTGGATTATGGCTATACTGATGGGTTTTTCATGAAGTTTTGTTGATATTATTTGATGACACTTTGCATTATATCCTCTAACAGCCTTTAGTACATCTCTCCTCTCTATTAATGTCACCCTATTCTTTCTTAGATTTTCACTTCCTGAGTAAAACATTGTGTAATTATCTGACTGAAAAGATCCCACTCCAGTCTACTATACCTTGCTCCCCTCAAGTACTACAATTGTTGAGTACCTAATGACCTAGGCATCTCATCTTCTGGCACTATCTCTTGTTTCATTTTGGATTATTTCATCATAGGGTTTTCATGTTAAAAGACACTCAGAAATGGTTACTGTGCCTCTGTGCAGTACTAACACAAGCTGCCTATAAATACCACTGCTGTTGTCTGTGAAGGTTCCTCCATCAGTGTCATCTCCAACTACTGCTGCTGCCCAGTAGCTGTTTAGGACATTTAGTCTGGCTTCCCAGCAAAAGCCTATTTGAGATGGGAGACCTGCTCAGCAGCACTGCCAGCAGCAGCGTAGCCTCTTGTCTTATGGGAAAACACAGTCACCACAGAAAAAGAATGCCATGGTGGGACTTACTCCCTATCTCTTGCCAAATATATTTCCAAACATGAAACCAATTACTTTAGAAGTACACAACATTGCTAGAATGTAGATCCAGTTATTTTGGAGTCAGGCCTAGTGTGGGACTTAGTTTTTAACAGACACAGATTTTTGTTATGGGATTGGATATTATATTATTAAGTGTTAAAACTGTTATGTTGTACCCCACCTCGAGCCTTGGGGAGAGGCAGGCAAGAAATAAACATTTATTATTATATTATTATATTATTTATTATTTATTAAAGTGTTTAAGCATTGTTGAAAGAAATATCTTCATTTTCTTTTCGCACAAATGTGTAAAATAGATGTTATAATTAACTGCTTAATGGCTCCTGGTGAACATAATTTTGTATAATTTGTATAGATCTAGTACTGAACCAAAGGAAAAGAAACATCAAACCTGTACAACAACAGTCCTGACCAATAGTTGCTCTTTGAGCACTTTCAGTATTTTAAAGCTCGTTTTCATATCTGCATATACCACTAAACTCCTGGAGCCCCGGGTTCAGATCTGTACTTGGCCAAGGAAATCCACTGAGTGACCTTGGGCAATTCGTACTCTCTGAACCTCAAGAGGAAGGCAATGGAAAACTCAAATGTTGCCAAGGGAATCCCATGATAAATTTATCTTAGGGTTGCCATAAGTTGGAAATGACCTGACACAGTAAGTCTAGCTACTTAGAGAGTGAGTCAATAAGGTCCAAATGTCTTCACATACATAATGTATGTTGCACCTGATGAAGCTGACTTGAGTCTATGAAAGCTAACACTACCAATTTCTTTCTCTCAGTCTCAAGGTGTTACAAGATCCCTTTGCATAATGTTTGTGTGTCAACAATAAGTTCAAATCCTTTTTTCAATTTCTTGTTGCTTTATGTTTGCTTGAAAGCTATATGTTTACATATGGCTACAATTAGAATTTTCATCTAATCCATCCTCGTGTTATGTAGTGTTGCTTCTTTCACTGCCTTGAAAATAAATGTTGGTTGTCTATATGAGAAGTTAAAAGATTAACTCAGAGAAATGCAAGCCTTTTAAAGCATTTACCATTCCTTTAAAGATAATCTGATCCCAGCAGTTGCATTTCATCACTGTTCTTTAATGGTTCAATGGAACCTCAGTAGGAGTTTGTCACTTGAGAGTCTGCCAACATTCAGCTGGCTGCCAGAGACTCAAAAGTTTGATGCAGACTTGCTGAGTCTGACATTAAATTGCAGAATGAAATGGGAAATATTCTGACCCATTTCACTAGCTTTCATCTTTTGATATTTCTCTGTACAAATAAAAATGTTGTGCTCTTACGAGAAAATGAAAACATTTAAATCTGTGGTTCAGCTTTTTCCTGTAATATTTTTATGAATATTTTAAAGCATATTTGATGTCTATTTGGCACATCAAAATGCCATTTACAAATTTAAGTATATTCTTGATTACCTTGATTTCTTTACATCTAGAGCATGTCTTTTTTACTCTAGGATACCACCATTGTTCTTGTTAAGACCAAAAAGTCCATGGTAAGGTGAATCTTCTAAAAATCTCTGTATGGTATCACGTGTAGTTAAATAACTTGGGTTCGAGGCATGGCAGTATTAGTTTATTCAGAACCAAGTAATCTGTGATCATATTGGGTGACATGCAACATTGTTCAAATAGGCTGCTGCTGTTATTTATTCTAACTACTTTGTGCTCCCTGGTCTGCTCCAGGATGGGGCATCTCCTAACCCTCTAGAGAAGATAAGGGGGCTGTAGTGGGATGTGGAATGTGTTCTAATCTATATTATCCATTCTACTGATGGGAAGAAACAGTTAGATACTATCCATTAAACTTTTTTTTTTAAAAGAAAAAATTGGATTGGTTGCCAGTGGTTTTGACCTTTTAGTCCTCAAAGGCCTTCCCAAAGGCGATGCTTCTCAGATGTTTGGACTGCTTCTTCTGGCTAACAGGTTAGTCATATGTAAACATGGGAGTTAAGGTCCAAAGTATCTGGAAGGCATCCTCTAGGGGAAGGGCACCATACACCTTTTAGATTCTAATTACTTGAGAAGTGTTCTTTCGTGTATAGCCTGCAAAGTTTTGTCTACCACTAGGAGATCCCTCTCTTCTGAATGTAGGTTAGTGTACACAATGATCAATGGCTGTTTCTTTGTTTTTTTTTGTTTTGTTTTTTAAAGTAACCTAGTACTTTGGAATGCACTTCTACTTATCTGCAGTTTTTCAGATGTATTCTACTTGTATTTTTGCTTTTGATGATAATTTTACTATGCTTTTGTCTTTACATTTCTATCGTTTAATGTTTTAAAAACAAGAATTTTGAGTGAAAGTTGTTTGTAAATACTGTGATGTGTGTAGTTGGATGGTCATCTGAAAAGCTGCTTAAGTAGTAGAGATTCTGCTCGTCAATATCCGTTTCATTTACGTAATTAACGCCAAATTTGGCTTATGTAGTGCTTTCACGTCATTTGCCATATGTATTTCAGATTTGTTCCTTTCATATTTCTACTGTTTCAGTAGCTATTTGTAATCTGGGATCTCTTATTTCCTCAAAATCATCATTTTTTTTAAAAAAGTCTTTTATGGTGTAAGGAACATTTGATCACAATTTTTCAAGTGCTTAGAAGACACAGTATATGAGTTTTTACCATCATTTCAAACTATTTCATGATGAAGTACTGATATGTAGTGAGGTGGGTTATTTGTGGCTTAAAGCCCCCAACCCCTATTTTGTGCCTATCATCTCAGGGGGGAAAAAACCTAAAGAAACAAATGTGCACAAAAGAAGTGAACCAGAAATGGGGCAATTCAAAATAAAAATAAATGTGTACTGTTTGTCCACCAATAGGCACCCCTAAAATCATGGCAAACAAGTGAGTGGAAGACACATAAAAAAAAGGAGAGGATACTTAGAAGAACACAATTACCCTTACAGATAAACTGATAGCTTGAGTCTACCATGTTGACTTATAAAAGCAATGGACTTCAGAGTATAAATCCAATAAGCTTCTCATAGTAATATTTTTCCTATAAAAACCACATTGAAAAAATAATACTGAATTTGTTCTAATGCAAAATTTTAAAATACTCAGAAGACTGATAATGAGTCAGAATTATGTGTCAGTGGGGCTAGCAAAATATGATCCTGAAGATTTTTACTTGAGGGATTGAGAGATCTTGAATTTGATCCCAAGTAGATATCCAAACATGACACAAGATGATGTGAATGATATAATTGCAATAAGTGTTGCAGTTACATTTATAATTAGTAACTGGATTTGGAAACTATAATTTGCAAGGAAAACACTTATTTTGCAAAGTTTGAGAGCAGTAACCAGTGTCTACACTTGTGGAAACTCTAACAACAGGCATAAGTCAGCACTTTTAAGAAACTCTCATCCATCATAAATTCCTTACTCTTTCAGTATGCACAACCATGGGACTTAATATTTCCCTAAGTTTACTGAAATCTGCTTTCTTAAAGTCAAGAATGAGAGTCTGACTATGCTTGTCTTCCTCTTTCCACTGTATAACAAACTCCAGGAGAACATGGTCACTCCCACCTAAGGATCACACCACTTCCACCACATTAACCAGGTCATCACTGTTGGTTAGGATCAGGTTGAAAATAGCTGATCCCCTTGTTGCCTCTTCTGTCTTCTGGACAATGAAATTGGCTTCAAGGCAAGTGTGGAATTTGTTGACTTCCAACAAATATCAGTCTAATTGAAATCTCCCATTACTACTATCTCTCTCTTTTCTGAATATGTGGTCGTCTGTTTTAGGAAGACCTCATCTGAGTCCTCAGCCTGGTTTAGGAGTCTGTAGTACACCCCCGGAATGACATCCCTGTTTTTTCTGTCCCACTTAATGCTCTCAACCTGGCTTCCAGGATTTAAGAGATTCATCTCTTCACAGGTGTAAACATCCTTGACATGTAATACTACTCCTCTTCCCTTCCTGTTTGATCTATTTCTCTGAAATAGATTGTGCCCCTCTATTACTACATTCCAATCATGAGTCTCATCCCACCAGGTTTTAGTGATGCCTGTTATGTCATATATGTTTTGCTGTATTAAGAGTTCGAGTTCAGCTTGTTTATTTTCTGTGGTCTGTGCATTAGTGTAGAGATATCTGAGACCATGGGTCATTCCCCCTAGCTGCTTACCTAAGGTTTTTCCCTTCCTACGGTCAGGCTCTTGTACTGTTCTCTCAGTTATCTCAGTAACTGTTGGATTATTATTTCTAACACTTGATGAAGTCACGTCCTCAAGAATACTGTCACCCTCCCTCACATAACTCAGTTTAAAGCCCTCCTGATCAGGTTTGTGAGCCTCTTAGTGAAAATATTCCTGCCAACTGCTGCGAGGAGCAGCCCATCACTTGCCAGTAGGTTATCTTTCTGAAACTGCAGACTATGACCCAAAAAACCAAATCGTTCCCAGCGGCAGTATCTGAGAAGCCAGTTGTTCCACTGGGAATGACTTGACTTCTTGAATCATGGTCTGCAGTTTCAGGAAGTCTACTGGCAAGTGATATGTTATATCACTTATATGTTGTGATATGATGTATTTTAACAATATTTCAACTGCATGGAATGGGGAAGAGATTTAGACCTATTCAATGGGATAACAATTTGTTGTCTTGGAATAATAATTGTTTGACACAAATAGTTGTTTGACATAAACTTGAAATAATTGTTTGAAATAAACTTGGAGGGTTTGTTTGTTATATATTGATGGAGAATCAAAAGCTGAAATAATCTAAATCTAAAAGATCTTTAAGGTTCTGGGACAGGAATGTCAACACTATGGGCAATCAAGAATCACACTGAGGTGTGCTTTTCCACCATTATTTATTTTTTTCCCGTGTGCCTACATGTCTTCATTCATACCCCTGGGAGCATGCGTACTGTAGTTTGGGAATCACTGCAGTAGAATCAAAATACCATATTTTGAGCATATTATGAAAAACATGACTCAGTGGAAGAGACAATAATGCTGGGGAATGTTGAAGTAGGAAAACAAGTAAATGACAGCAGCAGAAATATAAGAAGGAGAAAGTAAAGTTAGACTTTCTGATGGCAGATTTCTTAAAAAAGTACATTTTAGTACATTCTGTAGAAAACTGCAGAAACTATTTTGTCCATGGAAACTGTATGTGCTAGGAGAACAGTCTGGAGAATGATCATCAGTTTATTAAAATGCAATTCATGACAGAAATGTGTGCTCAAAGTTCTTTAAAGTTTTTAATTTTCACGTTTTTTCACAACAAACTTTATTATATGCAACTGTTCTTTATATTTTGTGGAAGAGGAATGGAAGCCAAGAAGCCATCTCTTAAACTTTAATAATTAAATCTGTGGCTTTACCACTGATCTATACCATTTTTATGTTTTCTTTGTTTTGTACCTGTGAGAGAACCAAAGAAGCTTTGCCATTGTCCAGTATAAACACATACACTGAACGGTGTTCTTACAAAGGATTCAGCAAATTCATGGATAAAGCTGTCAGTGACTACAGGTCATCATAGCTCAATATTTATTTCCTTCAGTGTCTGAGAGAGTATGCTTTTGAATCCCAGTTGCTAAGAAACATGAGGAGGAGGGTGCTATTGTGTGCATGTCCTGCTCTGGAGTTCCCATAGACAACTAGTTAGCTACTGTAGGAAGAGACTATTGGATAAGTCTTTGGACTGTTTCAGTATAGGTCTTCTTATTTACTTATATAAGAAGTGGTCCTGATCCACCAAGGGGTACATGCTTGTTTATTTCTGTTGCATCTGACCTGCCAAAATAATGTTGACCATGGTGGTTAACAAACAGTAAACAATCCAACATAAAATTATAATTTACAATATATCTATATATTGATCAAATTTTTATCAGAAGACACTAAGAATCTGTTCAGGGAGGAAGAGCACGCTTAGGTCCAGTCAATTATGCTTTCAAAACAGCACAATGAAATAATGATTCCTGTAGACATTTGCATTTAGTAAACCACCTGGTGGTGAAATTAATAGCCACACATGAGTATACATTTTCTTTTCTTTTTATTGACTTTTATTAAGGTTTAAAAAACTAGATGCTAAAAAAAAAGGAAGTCTCAGCAAGCATAGGCATATATGTAAACATCCATACATCCAATCTATCAGCCTTCTCACTAACATTCCGTTTCCCAGTCTTCACCATCTTCACATGACTTCCCTACTAGATTGCCCTTGGATTAATATGTTGTATATACAAATTAAGATCTATTTTCACCTATGTTTTCTTAAGTGAATCTGTAATATTTTATATCCCATTGAGATTGAGTGTACTGTATTTGCAGTTATTTCTGCACTGAAATACTTCTTAATTTTTTTGCTGGGAGAAAAGTGCTTTGGAGAAAAATATTTACTCAGTTATTGATTAGTTCCTGTCCTTTTCTCCGGTTAGTTCATGGTGCCATATATGACTCTCTTCTTCTCCATTTTGTCCTTAACAGTAGTCTTGTGAGTTCAATAAAACTAAGAGATCATCAAGGTTATCTTGTGAGTTTCATCGCTCTATGGAGACGTGAACCTGGATTTCCCCAATGCTGATCTAATATCAAGTAAACATTTCAACATCAAATGAATAACTATTTCTTTTATGGTTTTAATGTATCAGGTTTGTAGTGATTATTCCTCTTTCACTGCAGTTTTGCAGAGTGATTAAAACTAAATAGACCTCAATCTGTTCATACAAACATTTTGTAAATATTTGTCAAAACACTGCTTGCATTTGTGGAATTTAATTTTAGTGACTCAGGTTGTTTAGATGTATGTGTCATAGAAACTATAGTTTACATGCAGTCACTACTCCTAGCTAGAGCAGATCCAGTGACTTAGGGACGTGTTGATTTATCATTCATCAGTTAATTGAATGAGTATGCTTTAGTTGGACATAGGAATTGGATTTGGCCCAAAATGTATTTTGTAAAGCAGAGAGGAATGTTGTTGAAATTACTTTCTTAAAGTATTGTTTTCTTTTTTTTTTTAGTCTTCATATGAATTTCAAGTGTTTCTACAACTTTCTGGAGTTCTCCAGATTTTACAGATGGAAAAAAAAGTCTTGTTTCAGTGATATAGATCCTCTATTGTTTTAAGAAATTAAGTGAAAGCATCAGTTACAGACACTGCTGGCCTAAAGACCCTTAACATGGTTTAATGTCCTGGAACTACACTTGAGTAAGCAGTTTGAATCTCATGACATAAACAGCCCTAGGAAATAACAAAAAACAAAAGATAGTTCTGAAAAAAAAAATAAAAGAACTAAATTGAATAAAGAACCATCAGAGCAATGTAAAATTTGTTGGCTCTTTAGCACTCATTTAATTATTCAATAACTTAATAGCGTAACATAGTTATTAAAGTAATTTTTTAAACTAAAATGGTTGCATTAGGTTGGAATTTCAGAACGAAATTAAGTTTTCCTTCTACATTAGAACACTTTGAATTTAATTGATGACTTAACTGATTTTACTTAATTTTGATCACTACTGATAGCCACTTTGTGAGTGGCATAGTCACTCTGTAGATCTCAGCACACAGATCCCAAGGGGGAGCTGTGGGGTCTCAGTCAGGTGAACCACTTCGTAGCTTTGGTTGGCACAGATGCTGACTCGTTCAATGAGGGATCTATGAGCAGAAACTGCCTTTCAAACATACATCCCTTTCCTTGTTGGAGAGTAAGTGTTTTAAGTGGTAAAGCAGGAACAGATTTCCAGAACTTGAATTCAGTTGTATTTACTTACTTTCTTCAGTTGAATACTACTTTTCTGATAATAAGACAAAGAATAAAAGATGAACAAAACAAAATAACAAAATCTCAAAATTATTGCAAGCTGTTTTTACTAGGAACTATCCATAGTGTGAGCTTCTTGAACTGGTTCTCCCTTTCTGCTTTCCTTCAGGACTTGAAGGCCTTTGGATATCCCGTTGCAAAAAAGGGATGGATTAGCTTGCTGGACATATCAAGGTCACTTTGAATTTTGTTTACATCTGATTTCAGAATCCTTAATGCTTAGTCTTTGCTATTCAACCTTAAATATATAGCTATGACTCCTGTAAAAGAACAGTATTCTTAGTAGTTGCTGTAGTTTTCTCATCATCTTAAATCTGAAAAATATACATAAATCTTGAGAAAAAAGTACTGAGATATTAATGAGCTTTCCATCGGGTTTCCTTTCTTCCTCCTATATCTCGCTTTAATGAAATATTTATAACATTTCCTTTTTTAGCAGTCAAGTACATGCTGCTCCAAATGAGGTGATTGACTTTCAGTCACGAATGAAGGAATACCAATGTTTCACCATCATGCATTTCTCTCTAACAATTGCAATAATTATCTGAATAGAATGGAATGGGACAGATCTGTATGTGATTTTTTTTTCAGCAACAGAATTTTCTTTTCATCCAGGAAAGAATAAGAGGATGGACGTATTCTGTTTAATAGAACAGTAAAGTCTGGGGCGTCTTAATTCTGTGCTGATAAGTAATGTTTTAAGTGTATACTATTGCACTTTTTCTGTTTTTGTATACTTTTGAATTGTAATAGTCTCTGTGTCTTTTTTAAAAGCCTGCATGTTAACAAGGAAATTCTTTTTATCATATTGGGAGTGAATAGGCTGATATTCAGACTTGAAGCCTGCTTTCTGCTAGCAAAAATCAGTGCAGTGCGCTTTGCGGTTAACCTGGAGAAAAGCAGCTGACATTTCTTCATGACAGCTTGAAGTGGAAGGACCCAAACTTGCAGTGCTCCCTCCCCCAAGAGATTGTTAGTCCATTCCTTCATAGTGGCTCATTTGGGCTCTCTGTCATCACCAGGATGCTGCCACTGAATGTGTGTCATGGTTACAGTAAAATGTGGTAACGTAACAGCCATGAAAGCCCAACGGGAAAGGCTGCAATTCCAGGGCTGACCTTGGAGTAAGTATTGTCTGCCTTTTAATATTTTAATGCTTTCTGCATGGCACTAGCTTTTGTGCAAGCTGTAGTTATTTAACCATGCGTTTATGCTGACAGGCTGAGAGCACTGCAGCTTTAGGTCGCAGGAACATTTTCAAAATGCATTGTGGTTGCATTTAGCAAATGTGTGAGCCTAAAGCAAGGATTTTGCAGTATTTTTTAGCTTACATTGGATTGCAGATTTAAAGTTGCTGCATATGAATGCATGAATCTGGGCATCCTAAAAGCGTACAGTGAAATAATGCTTCAGTAGGCCATGGTATTGCTTTTTTTCCCCCCCCCTCTCTCTTACTGTTTGTTTATCCCACTGCTGCCTTTTTGAAAGGCCTCTTTCTCTTCTGAATAATAGAGAGCTCTGCAAGAGATTAGAACATAAAAAAGAATGCTATTTGTGAAAATTTGTTGCGTATGATCCATGTTTTAGCCGGTAGCAGAATACCATTAAATACATAGCATTCTGACATTTTTGTTTGATATTCTTGTCTGTGCACTAAATATGCTTGGCTAGCTAAAAACTGCATTTACTTCATGATCTTTTAAAACCAAATGGACTCGTTTGAATTATTACATGTGCATTTAGATTGCAGCTATCTAAAACATACATGTATTTGGTTTATGATGGATGTATTGGCTATAACATCTGATTCAAAAAGTGTCAGCACAGTGGTTCTAAATTAATATACCAACCAAAAAAGGCATTTATGTTTGTGTCACAAACATAATTTGTTGCACAGATGTATGTGGTTCTATACACAGGAAATAAATTAGCAAGGATTTATTTTGGTAAGGATCTGATAGATTTCAGCTGCCAGTTCTGTTTTGGAAAATGGAACAGGTTAGCTGTAAGATCAAGTTATTTCAGTATTCAGCATTTTGTTAATCTGCAAAACATTGTATATATGACTTGATTTATATACACAGTGCATTTCCAGTAAGTTGTAACTGTTGTAAAAATATTCTATTAGAGAAGATGATATTCTGGTAGCTTTGAGAACTTCAGACCATTATATTACAGAAACATTGTTTATTGAACATAGTAATTTCTCCCAATATTTGATTTAGGCTGCAATGCAGTGCTGGGAAGAATATCCATTTAATTGAATGGAACTTACTTCTAAGTAAATACATATAAGATTGCACTGTAAGTGTATATTGTTTGTAGATAAATCCCTGAGAGAAGTATATAAATGTACTTATAAAGCTATGCTTATTAATTAATTAATTATGTTTTAATTATGTTTTATTATAACAAGGATGGGCATCAGTGTTTTTCTATATGTTGGTGTTCAGGGTTACTTTTACTATTAATCATATAGGCATAATAAATATGCATATAAATATATATGTATAATAAGTTCATGATTTCATAATAGAAAGCATGATTTTTCATTAAATTAATAGTTGTTGTGATTCAGTATTACCCTGTATTAAAAAAATACCAAGTTACCTTAATAAAGAATGGTCCAGCATGTTACTTTACCAGTTGTGCTGAGAACTTGGTAAACTCTCAACCTTAACTGTAGTTAATTTTATCTTTAAAACTCAAGAGTCAACTGACAAACATGTAATTTCTTGGATGGGGTGGGAACTTTACAACTTTCTGATCACTACTATCAATAAAAACATTGGTCCATTGATAGATTTTTTTCTTTAGTTGATAGACTTGAGAGTTTGAAAAAAATAATGGTCTTTATTTCAAATGTGAAAATATTTTACTACAGTGGGTTCTCGGTATCTTCTAGGGTTTGTTTCCAGAACCCTCTGTGGGTAGGAAAATTTGTGGATGCTCAAGTCTCATTATGTACAGTGGTATAGTAAAATAGTGTCCTTTATATAAAAATGGCAAAATCAAACTTTGGTTTTTGAAAAAAAAATTGGAGGAATATTTTCAAGCTGTGGTTGGTTGAATCTGTAGATACTGAATCTATAGATATGGAGGGCCAACTGTACTAACCCAAATAAAATTATTTCTGGGGGAAAAAAGACCATGTTCTAGCCTGTGTTTGCATTATTTTATAGCTTCTCTGAAATGAGTTCTGCCTAATTTGTCTCTGAAATTTTCTATTACATTGTTCAATATAATTTTGATGACATATTTGTGGCTGACCTGTTGCCATTCCTCTCATCATTATCATTATGCTCGATGGAGTTTTTAATGGAAGAATTAATGGTAGAAGTTTAAGAAAGTCCTCAGTATAAACAGTGTAAATTGTGTCAGAGTTAGAAAAGAAATTAAATGAAAGAAAATGAAAGGGTAGAATTAGGCTTTCAAATATGCTTATGTTCTCTAAATTAGTAGGACCTGTACAACAGAATGATACAAGTTTGTAATTGGCATTTTTGTAATCCACTGTAGGAACCTTTTTCAACTGAAGATCAAGGTAGAAGTGATAATGGTAATAATAAGCAAATGGAGATGTGCTATACGTATTTTTCACAAATGGCATTCTCATGATGAAAGTTGAGATGAATTTTTTTATTTGATCCTGTCTGTCACCCAGTTAATTAGTTTTGCAGGTGTAAGTCCAAATAACGCCATTGGTAATCAGTTTTTTGGTCATTGTGGAGACTGGAATCCTGCTCTTACTGATGCTCTACAGTGACGGAAATCTCCAAATCCACATTTTCTTTGCTTCAGCTCCCTCCCAGTGCGGCTGTTTACTTGCTGATGGAGAGAGCAGAGGGAGTGGTAGGGGAAGTGCCTATTTTTTTCATAGTGGAGGCGTAGTAGTCGCATCATCCTCAGGGACTTCCCCGGGGTCCTCTAGAGGCCCCTGAAGATCCCCATCACTGTATGTTGTACTATAGGAGAAATGGACCTGTAAGATGCGAGAAGGAGTGCAAGGGAGAAAAGGTGGGTTTGGAATAGGTTTGGATGGGAGACTTTTAAACTATGTCTCTGCAGTGCAGGATCTATTCTTATTTTATTTGCAATCTTTGGGCTGTTAGCAGTTTTTCTTCAGCAGTTATAGTAGTTGCTGGTACTTAAATTAGAGATTGCAGATTGTGATATCCTAGTCAAGGAGGTTAATCTGAGGCACAATTGCTCACTAAAAATTCCTGTTCATGGCAATTCAGACTCAGAGGCATTCATTTCTCCTGGAAGTTAGATAATGAAATTTGTGCCAGTTTCATTTTTTTTTAGCAATGTATGAAATTAGGTTTGTTTAATAAACACTCAAGGGTTTTAATTGCTTTTGTGTAATGAAAAAAAAAGTGCATGCTTGAAAGGATTTTCTCCCTTCATTCTTAACTTGGAATTTCCTGCACGGTATGGGATTTGTAATACGCATAGATATTTTTTTTTAATGGAAGTCCGTGATGAAATTTGCTACATGTCTCTCTTTTTAATGTGATCACTTTTAAATGTTTTAATACATTTACTTTTCCATCAAAGAGAAGACAACTAATTGTTTATCTTTAAAGCCAAATCCCCTAATTCAATAATACTGTAGGGTTTTTTTTTTAAACTGAGCTTTGGTTTACTAGAGATGACATTATTTTAATTTTCAGTCTCACCCCAAGAAGCCTGAGCCCAACCCCAACAAGCCCCTGCAGTCCATGCAGTCCTCTGTTCGCTTTTCATTTTTGGAGGTAAGCAACTATACTTCCATTCCACAGTTCTCTTCCTTCCACACTGTTGGAGGAGGGAGACTAAATAATTGAATCTTTTATATATGCATGTATAGTGTAGCAAATACTAGTGAATTTAAAAATGTTCCTTCCAAAGAAAATTCTTTTGTGTATGTAGCAAGAATGAGAAATTATGAACCATATTTGGATTAGGAAAAATGCAACATTTGTAGATTCCTTTCTTAACAGTGGGTAATGGGCCAGTTCACGGTGAAGAATAACCAGCTTTGAGGTGCCTTAGGGCCTTTCCACACTACACTGTTATAGTGTTATTATTCCACTTTCAATATCCTGGGGAATTCTGAGGTTTGTAGTTTACTGAGGCCAAAGAGCTCTCTGGCTGAGAATTCTAAATTCCCTTCTCTAAACTGCAAACCGCAGGATTCCATAGGGTGTTGAAAGTGGAATAATAGCACTGTATCAGTGTAGTGCAGAAAGGCCTTAGGTTGTGCAGTCCATGGAACAGATGTCCTATGGAACAGCTGTGAGGAGATCAGGGCACCAAAAAACAACGCATTTGTATGTTACCAAAAATGATGAAAAAGAGGAAACAGATTTGTGTAAAAATTGTGCTTGACAATTGATATGTATAGAACCAAATTGAGGAATAATTAGTCTAATTTTTGTAGTAATGCAGTGGCTCTGCCAATAGAGGGGGAAGCTGTTAAGAGGTAGCCTTGTGCTTTTCTGTCCGCTATCCCAATACTAACTATTGATGGAGGACTTCCAGCACTTAAAGAACTGCTATTCCTTCTTCTAGTTCTTTCTATTTCAGTAATTTGGACTGGACAGCCCTTAGGTAAAGAATATTTGAAACAGAGAACTATCTTCTGAAAAGTATAACACGTGAAAAGTATGACAAATGACTCTGTAATGCATTGTTTAAAGCCAACTTGTTTTTACTAGTTGAACCTGAGATTAATCAGGATCATGACAAAATTGGTGGAAGAAGTATAGAAGAAAGTCCATTTGATTTCTTTGGACTGTGATGAAAGAGTATAGGAGAGCAGCAAGCATGTGGGGCCAAGTCTTATTTGTTGCTCATTCTGGTACTTTCCAGTTTTTGTCACTGATGGCATTGCATCTGCTTTCCTGTTTTGCTGAATGTTCCTCAGTACAGTATGTCCTAAATGGAAATCCATGAATTAATTTTTCTTTTCCAGAAGATATTTTAACCATATGTGAGCTCCTCAGAAATGTATTAAGTTTGCCAGTACTTTAATGTGTCATAATTGCCCTGTGACTGTTTTAATATTCTGAATGTATGTTATGTGTATCTGTGGCATCCTGTGATGTTTTCAAGTGGTAATAGTAGCATTAGTAGCAGCCTTGTCATTAGAAATCCCTGTGAATACATTTTAGGCTCATTTACACATACATGTCAAATATGCATATGGTAATGTCTCATTATTCATCTTACAGCAGACTGCAAGGGCTACTGCTTGTATTTGAGGCAAGGGAGTATATTGGGTTATATTTCTAATTATGTTGGGAACCAACACATGTATTGTACTATGTTGGAACTGTGAGTTTATAGCATTGAATTAGGATGAGATAGGTGTGGCAACAAGGCAACTTGGGCCAAGGTATCCTGAAAACATTTCCCCCAACACAGAGCCAGTTATTTGTCCAGAAAGACCCATAGATACTATTGGATAATTTAGTTCAGTAAATGGTCCTTCATAGGTTGATGCTATAGCATTGCTGACACTGAATGTGTATGTGATCATAGATGCCAGAGGCACTGTGAGATACATGAGTAAGCGTGGGTAATTTTAAGAGAATTTTAAGAGAAAAGGTTTGCTGTTAAAATGTTTGATTGTTTATGCAAGTGACATACTGTTTTGTGAGACAAACCAGATCAACTTTGCATAGGATGTGCAGAACATGTATGTATGTATGTACCTGCCAATCTGCACATATATTTAGTACTGGCATGCCAGTGCAGAGATCTACCATTGTAGAATTTAATGTGAAAGAATGGGACTTTATTGTTTCAAAAGTTTTAAAAAGTGTTAACAGGGTGTCTTAGTTTAACAACAGACTTTTATGTTGCTATGTTATGAGCATATGAACATAATAATTGCATACATATAAGCAAATTAGTTTCTCCTCCCAGAGAAACATAGTTAGAATATATTATGAAACAAACAAACAAAACATCTTTGGCTTAAGAAATTAGTCTTGAAGATTTCCAGTTATTTACAGAAAGAAGTAAATTGTGATGGGCTTACTGTCATGTTAAGAACTGCCTATAGCATTATACAAGTATAAAGAAAATATGGGGATAAATTAAGTGCCTTTGGTACGCTGAGCATCAAAAGATAATTTGAAAGCACAAGAACACCCCCCCCCCCAAAATAACCCTTCAGGTGAGATTTCAGGAAGCACAAATCTATGGCCAATGCTTTTGACAGTCAGCAGTGTCTTAAAAACCCAAGGACCCATTTGTAAGGGTTCATAGATAGATAACATTCCTTTCTACTACTTATGTAGATTTGGTACTCTTATGGTTCATTTGGCTTTTTTGACATATTGCTTCAAAGGTTGTATATGTTGTGGAAATGTATATGTCCCTTGGCTGGGCATCCTGAGCAGTCCCTGTGCTATAATAGGAATTACTTGTTCACATCACTTTGTTATGGCCATATTTTTCTGTCTATCAAAAACTTATTTTCTGAGTTGCTCAGTTGAACATTCAAAATACCTTAACCAAAAATTTCCATGCAGAACAATTCTATGCAGGCAAAAATGTTTGGTGTTCTTAAACAGTGAACTAGCCATAAGGTAGGATTACTCAGATAGATTCATTCATTTTTAAGCATGGGAGGGAGAAAAACATGGTGAGCAGGGGAAGCAAGACAAAGGGGCATGTTTGGGTATGACAACAGAAAGCACAGTCATTTAGTTGACCAGGATCTGACCATCTCCACATGTTCAAAGTGGAGTCACTGAGTTTTCCTCCCTACTGCATTCTGTTATAGTTCACTTCCAGATCTGGCCATTCACTGACCCTTTTTAATGGGTTCTCCACCTCTTCCAACCATTGCCTTAATTATTCACGACTTATCATTTGATGCCTTAGAGATGTATTTACTTTTAGCTTCCATTAAAAAGAAGCATATTTGACATGATATTTAATGAAATCTGATGGTGGTTGATGCCAAATAGATAGTATAGTTGGCCTTCCACATTCTCTAGGTTAGGACCCTTGCAAAAGTGGAAAAATTTCAAACATCAAAATGTGTGTGTTTGTCAGAAGGGGGCCAAGGCATGGCAGGGAGAACAGGCACCCAAGTCCACACAAGGTCAAAAATGTCTCCAGAAGGATGGGTTAGCGTGGTGGCCCTATACTTCCTTTTTCTTGCCTATCTCCTTCCTTGCACGCGGGCTGACATCAGGAGAGGGTTTGTGGTGCTGAGAAATCAGGCTGTGAGCTATCCTTAGCTGGTCAAGCAGAAGCTAGTGGAGGAGGAGAAGGATCAGGGGGTGTTTTTAAAGGGCCTAATTGAAGCTGCCAAGAGGGAAGGTTCCTCTGGAAAGAAGTGCATGAGCAGGGGGTCAGGGGTTGGAGAAATTCGCAAATAACCAAACCCATGAAAGTCAAACTTGTAAATACAGAGGGCCAACTGTACTGTAATTCCTCCTCTTCTGTCATGTGAGTAACTTAACAGCAATAACATAGAAAAGTGGAGTGATTTGTGCAAAACATATTCCTCAGAGCACATTAACTGTTCAGCCAGTTTTTCAGAGTTCCAGGAGTCACTATGGTGCTGTATTTATCAAGAGATTAACAGATATGTATGAAGCTAGATCAGAGAAATCACATAGTCTGTGGCACTCATTGTATTTTCCTGATATTATTTCAGCTGAATTTTATATTCCCAAAGTATGATAGCACAAGGCAGGATAAGAAGTGTATTCTTTTCCTGTGTGGTGCCTTTAAATTTACTTTTATACATATGCCTTTTTATATTTGATAGTAAATAAAGATGATAGACTATCTTTTCAGAACAGTCTTATATATCTAATGAAATAAGCATATAGATCTGCTTTGTTCTGAAACTGTAACCTAATTTCCTATGGCTCTGTAAAGTTAGAGAATTTTAAACATAAGCAATTGATTTACTAGCTCTCTAATGAACTTTTACTAATTTTGCCATCTATAGAGGAAATATAATTTTCTTTCATACAGAATAGCAACTTGTAGTTGAAACAAAGTGGCAACTACCAGCCAAGTTTCATAAAATGTGTTGGTTCAGTGTGTTCTGAAAACTACTTACGATCTTGTCATGCATCATATTTGTCTCCTGCTGGCTCTGTGCTGTACTGACTCACTTTTCGACTTGCCTACATCATTTGTTAATGAAAATAAATTCACAGGACTTATTACTTGCTAAACATTGTGACAGGATGGTATTAGTCCTTGCCTGGCCCACTGTGCTGTCATCACATTGTGCCAACATACTGGCAAATTTCTTTTGCTGTTTCTAATGTTTCTTCTTTCCACTGGACCAAAGCCTCAAGTGCAACCAGTTCCCAGAAAAGAAAGAAAGAAAGAGCTAGCTAGATTGTGGAGAGCTGTAACAGTAGGTGCTCCCATTTGAAACAGATGTTTATGAGCAGCTCATGGTATCAACTTCCAGGCCAGTCTCCATTTGTGGATTCTTCAGTAATGTTGTCATGGTTTCACCTAGTTGGGAGATACTTAGCATGAATAAAGGAAGTAAAGCAGTGGCCAGATGTGAGGATGAATGGCCATAGATTAATGAGAGAGATCATTTGGGAATCTTACCTGATGGTGGGAAGACCCACTAAATTTCTGTGTCAAGTTTCTGTTTTTCCTTTTGCTTTAGTGCTCTGAAGCCAGAACAAACAGTAGACTGGCAATATTTAGACCGTTTAATGAGATGGGGCTGAGGGCTGCATGTGGCCTGGTTTTAGGGCTTTAAAAAATTACCATCGGTATTTTTAATGAGATTGGAAGTGCACTGGCAGCCACTGCAGCTGTTATAGAGTATGCTCCGTGCTTTGCAGTAGTCTTATTTGGATGTAGGCAGGATATGAATAATCAGGAGAAAGTCCGTTTAGTCTAGATTGGGTCAATTGAATCAGCTGAAGCTGATATAGTGATCAACTTGCACCTCCATGAGTGACATTTACTTTGGAATGACCCAAGTGGAATATTTAATCTTTTGGGACAGTACTTGTATTCAATTCAGGCAATCACTATCACAAGGACCTTTACAAATCTGATACACTACAAGTTCTATGGGCCAGTATTAAAATGTCCTTATTCCAAGCTGACATATGCTGAACATGTGCACAAGAAGCCTCTTACTGTGTTTCTGGGTTTGTTTAGCTTTCCTCTATTTTTCAGCATTTGAAGAATTATTAGCATGTATTTATCCATGCTATCTTAGGAATAAGATTTAGGTATTAGCAACTGTTGTGTCCATGGCTGAGCCTAATAATGTTAAATATAGCTGTCGCTAGGAAATAATTAAATGTAGCATATTAAACATATTTTATACGTCTGTTCTTACTTTGTAAACTATTTTATCACTCCTTTTGTATACCTTTGAGTGGATTAATGTTTATTTTAAAATTTTATCTTTGTACTGCAGCTGTACTGTTCCTTTCAAAGGGCCTTGAGCAGGTGAGAGCTAAAACAAAATGTTGGTTTCATAACTACTAACCTCAGATGAAGC
This sequence comes from Iguana delicatissima, assembly GCA_948472985.1. NCBI lineage: Eukaryota > Metazoa > Chordata > Lepidosauria > Squamata > Iguanidae > Iguana > Iguana delicatissima. The sequence goes on along the minus strand of CAOKZL010001164.1, from coordinate 517,303 downwards.
CCTAATTATTTATTTTTCTGATATATTTTATGTTGGAGAGATATGTGGAGGGATCTTAGGGACATGGTTTTGCTGATAAAGTTGGTTTTACAGAGTGAAAAATGTTGTGGATAGGATAGTTTTTAAAATAAGCATGCTGTCAAACAGCAGATTTATATTGTCCTCTAGCTTTCTGTCAGAATCCTGATTACAGCAACTTAGTGCTTACTAGATGTTTTCCTCCATTACCATTCTGTTTTTAGTCTCTACCTCAGTAATATCTTTATTCTTCCTACAGATACTATGGACTGCATTATCAAATATACATAGATGAAACTCACGGACTGACAGTTGAGTCAAAACACGTTGCTTCACATTGCATGGCAGCCTGACTACACTAGTGTTTGTATATTGTAGGAAACATACACATATATGTGTAGTAAATATGTTAAAGTTACAGATATGGGAAAGTTAAATTCAACTACATCCAGAATCCCCACATTTGCCTAAAACTATCTTTTCCAAGCTTTTAAAGAAAAAGCAGGTATTCTTAAATCTGCCTTGAGTTATGTATTGGGAAAAAAGTGAGATATAAAATATAAATCTAAATAAATAAACAAAACATCTGGCCATCTACATGTTGTGGTTCCATTATTTGCATTTGGAGATATGTATCTCAGTTTTTTCACATACACTGTGGAAAATATAATGGAACAACATTTCCAGGAAAGAAAGAAATAGTTGTACCCAATGGGAACAAATTTAGTGCCAGCTGCTGACACAAAGAAAAAAAAAATTGCCACCCCCATCAGAGAAATAAGAAAGAATGTTTTATGGCACTCTTGGCTGCTTCAGAAGTTTATCATACTTCCTTAATTAGAAAGTCAGCAATGGTAGCTAATCTTATCTTAATGACAAGCTTCTTTTCACCACCTGTCTTCTGCTGGATGTAGGTTGCAGGACAATGTTTAATGTATTTTAAAAAGGCAATTTTAGAGTACTTGATATGCTTGAGGCTCCCCAGGACAGTGCTACACGTAAATTAGTATGTACCTTAGACCAGTATTACTCAGAATGGTGGTCCCTGGGCTGGTGCTTGTCCCTGACTCATTGGTTGCCAGTACCTGGGAGGTTTCTAAGAAAGAAAGAATTGTACTGTGGACACAAATTTTATTTAGTACTGGTCCCTATTATGTTAGGAAAAACATAATTGCTGGTCCTTTTATATTGCCTTACGAAGCAGCTGAATTGTATTGCTGGAGGAATCTTTCTGCAAATTGACTCATATTTGTTAGTAGGAGTAATTTCTGAGTAAGCTGTTTAGGATAATAGTCTATAGTACCTGCAGTTCCAACTTCACATATTTTTTTCAAGAGGCAGAGGAGTTATTGCTGAGTAAAGTTTATATCAGGGTAGACAACTGTGACCCTCTAGGTGTTTTTTTTTTAAGCCTCAACTCCTGTAGGCCTAGCCAGCATAAATAATGGCTAAGGTTTATGGGAATTAAAGTTCAAAAAAGATCGGAGGGGGGCAGATTTATATATAATTTCATTGTAATTTCACGTCATTAATTAACTTCATTAACATCAAATTTAGTATTTTCCAACTAACATTTATGAACTAGAATTGTTGGCTTAATTTCCCTGAGTTTTCAATCAATACTTTGCAGGTACTCAAAGCTTATTTAGACACTCAAAGCTTATGACCATATATAGACCTCTACAGGCATTTTAATTATAGACAACGCTACATACAATCAGAAAGTGTAAACAGTTTCTAATTTGCAGTATGTGAAGAAGGAAAAGAGTGCTCATCTGGTCCTGTCAGTTGATCTAATGTGTAAGCTAGACAATCAGTCCATTTCCTGCAAGAAAGGATTGTCTTGCAATTTTCAAATTGGGATTACCCTGTTGATTTAATTTAATATGAATTTAGGATGAATGTAGAACTGAGAAAACAAATGCCAGAGTAACAGTGCTGTCTTCTTCAGCAAAAAAACAGTGCAGTAGAAGCTCTTGAATAAATTCCTAAATAAAGTACAATTTGGGAAATATCTACTGAAATGCCAGGGAGAACACATAATATGTGTAGTAAAATATTCATTTTAAATATGTTAATCTTACCCAGAACATTTAATTTAATGAAGCTTGTCTATCCAAATTGAGACTAGTCTGTCAGCCACAAAGTCAACAGGTGTCATTTGCAATCTGTCTTGGTATGTAAACACCTCCTTCAAAAAAGTTTTAATTAAGTCAATGTAACATAAACCTGCTGCACAAAGTATGGAATGTAGCAATGCAGAAATGCTTACTTCTGAGCCAGCCTGTTCAGGTTTCAAGCATAACTTTTTCAGTTCTTCTCCATTCTTATACCACTCATCTATCAGGCAGTGTGATTTCCTCTTTCACTCTTTGAAGTTGTACCACATTTGCTTCAGTTGACAGCCCCCCTCCCTGCTCAGAATATTGATAAGATGTTCTGTATCCCCGAGTAGGGTTCATGTGTTCATCAATGTACAGAAATAACCATGCATTCTTTCAAATCAGGAACATGAGTACATTTGAGCTGTACTCTGGGTCTAAACTCAAGTAACGTTCTTCTTTTAATTTTCCACTGTGTATTAAGCAAAAGATAGGCATTTTCCAGAAATGTAGACCATATTAACAATAATTTCAGAATTAAATCAACTTTTTTCATGGAATATCAGAGTGTATGTAGGGGATGAGATGATGTATCAAGAGGAGTTACAATTTTGCACCCATCCGAAAAAGCTGTTTAGTGCTGAATACAACTCACTGCAGAACAGGTTGTATGGCAAGTGTTGGTAAGTGCAGTGGTGCCAGAGGGCACACTCTGAAGAAGGGCTCAAAGAGTGCACTTCTGTTATCAATTCATTCATTTTGGGGTGCTTAGTTTGTAATTCTCTGTTAAAATACCAAAATATTAGCGTTCTCTCTCTCTTTTAAAAAGTAAGTATAGTATATTAATATATGTGAAATTGATCTCAGTTTCTCTTCAGTGTTGAGTGACCTGTTGGGAATGTGTAGTCACTGTTTATTATGTGAAGACTAATCTAATATTTAAAAATCAAAGTTTGTCTGTTTGTCTGTGTCAGGCCAAGACCTCATATGATTGGCCGCTTAAGAAAATTCTGTGGAATCCTGGGGTTTGCAGTTTTGGTAAGGGCCTTTAGAATTCTCAGCCAGAGAGCTCTTGGGCCTCAGTCAGATGTTCCTGTCTTGAATAGGCCAGTTGCTATAGAGCCTAGCAGCGAGGAGGAGGGCGACGTATTCCCTCAGGAACACAACCTCTCTATGTTAATAACTCTGAAAATAGATTGGATTGGTGAATATGGGGAAAAATTACAGGTGCTAGACAAGACAGTTTGGGGAATTAGAGACACAGGATCTCAAATCTTTCTAACAGGTATTACCTATGAAAAAATAAAATTCCGGGCAACGCCAGGTATATATGCTAGTATGAAATAAAATGAAATGGAACTTTAAAACATACCTTAATAAAACTCTTACCAAGAAAATTAACAAGATTTATATAAGTGATTCTTAAATAATAAGGATGCATTTCCATATTGGCTTTGAGAAAAACTGCTTGCAGCGGTAAGTAGTTCCAAAGAAGTCCTCCTTTCTCCCCAACTAAATTGTTTGTTAAAGTCACTTAAGTAAGCACCCTAAGTGTGTATGTGTTGCGATCTCTGGCGATGTTGTGTCCCAGGGACTGAGGAGGAGAAAACAGAATAAAAATCTGGTAATAAGAAGGGGCTTTGGCACCTTATTATTTGTTGAGTGTATCAAGTGTTGTTGTTGCATGGCTTCAAGTTGTTTCTCACTTATGGCAACTTTAAAGTGAACCTATCACAGGATTTTCTGGGGCTGAAAGTGTGTGACTGTGACACACCCACTGTCACCCAGTGGGTTTCCAGGGCTAAATGAGGAATCAAACCCTGGTCTCCAGGGTTGAAGTCCAGATCTCAAATCACATCACCACACTGGCTTTCATATACCAAGTACTAAGTGTTAAATAATACTGATAAGAAGGGAGGTTGGTAGGTGGAAACAGAAATGGAGGACATAGACAGAAACTATCACCTCTCTGTTCTCAACTGCAGCCAAACTTTAATGTAAATTCTGCTGCCTGACTGCACTGCCAAATTTTAGCAGGAGTTTGCTTTTGGTTTACTTGATGTTGATTGGGGAGGGGGGCAAAAAAGGTTTGGGTGCTATCTGTGGCCATGTCCTGCATTTTTCTGATCTTGTTGTACTCTTTTTTCTCAGACCTTGAGCTACACACAGCTTGTTATGATTCATTTTGAATTTATTTGGACCTCATCCATCCATTTCTAAGTCCAGTATTTTATTTATTAAGTTGAGTGTTTTCTTAGCCTCATCTGGTTCTCATGATAAAAAGAGATAAAACTTGGTACTATCAAATATTGAGGACAACCTAATTCTCAATTCCCAGATAGCCTTATTCAGCAGTTTCAGATAGGTATTGAAGGGTATGGAGGATTTGATGGAGATTCAGGGATCTGTAGATCAGATACCATGGAGAGAAGATCTCCTAACGCTACTTTGTAAAGCTGGCTTTTGCAGGTAGGAATTGAACCATTGTTAGTGCTGTTGAAATATAGTATTTGCTTTACTTTTAAAAAAAATGTTGCTTGTGTTGAGCATTGACATCAACAAATTTACTTTCTTACAAGATACAGCTTGAGTGCTCTCAAGATTATCCATAGTTACAGCAAGAAAAACCATCTTGTCCTAAAATGCTTATTTTTAAATTTGTTAGGTGTATTTAACATTTCAGGTGACAGTAGTGCCTACTCTTAATTTCCGCCCCCTAGTTTTCTACAACATATCTTTTGAAAATTTAACCTGCCAGAACAGTGGAAAATTAAAAGAAATTAACAATTTTGTGGGTTTTTGAATTTATTTGGCTATCCCAAGGGATTTGGAGCCACACAATATGCAACTTAAAATGCATCCTTTACTGTTTATATTTCTTTTACCTTAGAGAATAAATGAAGTGAATGCTGAATACTTTATTATATTTAGTAGATCTCTGAGAAGGTAGTAGTCCTAAGTGTTGTAGACTATATTTCAGAGGAAAGAACTGGCAAAACCACCTCTGAGTATTCCTTGCCTGAGAAAACCCTATGAAATTTATGGGATCACCATAAGTCAACACTGGACTTGAAGGCACATACACACACACAGCACTATAACCGCTAGAGGGAGTGAGAGGTCAATAATTCTGCTTAGGGTAAAACAGAAAACAACTCATATTTCTATGCATGAATCTAGATCTCAAATGGCCCTAGTTTTAGCTTGGTAAGTTTAGAAATATGTTTCCAGAAATATGTTTGGGTGTAAGATACTGCAGTTTCAGGTATATATGGATAAATAAATCAGAGTATGCCTTAATCCAGTGTCACACTACTGGACATTCACTAGCACAAGAAACTTTTTCCCCCTTCCCCCCTGTTATGCAGCAGTCTGCTGTAGTCCCTCAGTGTGCTCTGGATTAGTACCCTCCTCAGCAGTCTGGAACATTTCTCCTACTGAAGAGGCCTAATGGTAGAAATTTATTTTGTGTGTTCTCTTATGATTATTATTGTGCTTTTACATATTTAAGCAGTGCAATTAGATTATAATGAGGAGGAGGAGGAGGAGGATTTCATTTTTGAGGTTGTAAAGTTGTGTTTATTTTTATTACGTTATATATTCCTTTTCGTGAATTGATTTCTTGAGCAACAATTTGCAGGCTCAGCCCCATCTACCATCCCTATATTTTGATATTAAATCTGAAGCCATTTTCAGACTTTATTGGCATTCAGATGCACAGATTCAAAAATTACTATTAGGATGCTTTTCTCTGACCTCTAGGACTTGAAAGTAGACTTGCTATCCCCTGTAATTGGCATTTTCATGTCATGACATCCTTGTAAATCCTCAATACTGTAGAAGTGTTAAGGTTTTCCTAATTTGAAGGGGCTGGTATACCCAGAATGAACTAATTCCCAATTTAATACTGTTCAACTGTATAGCATTTTTAAAGTCCAGTTTATAGAAATTAAAGAGGAGGTAATTTGGAGATGGATGAAAGAACTTAAACTGTATTTATTAAGCAGAAAAATTAGAAGCCGGGGAGGTCAATTGTGTTAGGTTGTGCTTCCTTAGAGAGTCAGCATGTTGTAGTGATTTGAGCGTTATACTATGACCCTGGAGACCAGGGTTTGATTCCCTGCTCAGCCATGGAAACATACTGGGTCATCTTGGGTGCATCACAGACTCTCAGGCCATTTCTGCACTAGACTGCTATAGTGTTATTATTCCACTTTCAATATCCTATGGAATCCTGGGGTTTGCAAGGGCTCCTCCCTAAATTGCAAACCCCAGGATTCCATAGGATGTTGAAAGTGGAATAATAGCACTATAACAGTCTAGTGTGGAAATGGCCTTAGATTCAGAAAATCCCATGATAGGTTTGCCTAAGGGTTGCCATAAGTTGGAAACAGCTTGAAGGCACAGAAGAACAACAGTGCATCCTTGCCTAAGAAACCCTTTGAAATTCATAGGGCCACGTTGGCTTGAAGGCACACATACTCACATGCTTTAAATGTTTGCATAAACTTCTGTTAAAGCACGTTCACTGGTGTTTATTTGTGTTCTGAATTCCAGACTTCATAACATGCATTCATTGGTCAAAGAATTATTCCATTTTAAACGTATTTGATATGATATGTAATTTCTTGTGTTTTCAGCCCAAACCTGGACATCTGGATTTTGTGGCTTAAATGCAGAATTTTACATTTGTCTCTGTTGAATTTTATGTTACCAATTTCAGTCCAGTTTTCTAGTTTATCATGGTCCTTTTGAATTCTGATTCTTTCAACATATTAGCTACCCCTCCCAGTTTTGGATCATCCACAAATTTGATAAGAATTCTCTCTACCCTCATCATCTAAATCATTGATAAAAATATTGAAGAGTTTTGGCTCCGGACCAGAACCCTGTGACAGTCTTTCCAGTTTGAAGCACAGCAGCTGATGACAACTCTTTGAGCATGGTTTTCCAATGACCCATCTGATGATTTTTCCATCTATTTCATGTTTAGTCATTTTACCAATCAAAATATCATGGAGGACTTTATCAGATGCTTTGCTAAGATCCTGATAAATGATAGCCATAGCATTCCCACCATCTACTAAACTACGTTAATTTGGCAGGATTTCTTCTTGACAAGTACATGCTGGTACCTACTGATCACTACATTATCATCCAGAAATTTGCAAACAGACTGCTGTATAATATGTTTTAATCTTTTTTTTTTCTGGTTTTGAGGTCAGGCTGACTGGCCTGTAGTTTCCTGTATCTTTTGTCTTTTTTTTGAAGAGAAAGACAATATTTGCATGTCTTCAATCCTGTGGTACCTCACCTGTTATCCAAGATTTCTCAAAAATGATGGCAAGTGGTTCTGCAAGTATGTCAGCAAATCTCATTTAGGTTAACTGGGTGATTCCTGATTAGCACCTTATCAATCTTGATTTGTAACCTGGATTCCATTCCAAGGTCTCTGCTGATGCATGGAAGCACATGGCTCTCTTTTTTAAATCAGTCCCTGATGTACTTCTATATAGGGAGATCTCTTTTAGGGTGTCTTATTCAAAAGAAAACTTGTTTGGATATAGCTTGTTCCCCACAGCATAAAACCTGGAAGAAACCAACATATGATGCTGAGAAGACAAAGTGTTTCTATCAGTATGTTTTCAGCTACACTTATTCTGTTGTATCCTTTTCTGTTAGCATTGGAGTATCATGTGATGTAATATCTCAGAAATTGGTGGCATTTTGGCTATTATGACACATCGTCCAACATTTCATAGATGAAAGCTGGGAATGCTTGTGGCTAAGCAACAACATAGTCAAGACATACATTTTGAATGAGGAAGAACAGACAAGGTAGGGGAGGCTGCAGCAGTTTGTTTTTTGCCTGACCCTACTGAGAAACCCAAGACTTCTCTTCTTCCTCTCCTCTCCTTTCCTCTCCTCTAAGTTGAGTGCAAACTACTTTTGGACTTTGAACTCAGTTTGAGGCAACTGAAATAAGTGGAGAAAAAGGGGAAAAGTGGGACAAGGAGAGAGAAACCAGGACATATTAAAAACAGCTGTAAAAGTTGGGCAGCAGAGAGTTAACTCGGATTGTCTGCCAAACTGGAAATGTTTGAGGGTATGTTGCGACAGCAATAGAAGCCATCCATCCATCCATCCATCCATCCATCCATCCATCCATCCATCCATCTGATGGTAATCAGAATCTGCAGATATATTGGGAAGATGGTACATATAAAACTGCCAGATTCCTATTGAGGCACTACATTTATGTACACATACAGAAGAGGTTGCACTTTTTCATACTTACAGAAGAACCACTTTTTCAGTGGTTTCATAAGCATGGCTGTTACTGCATCCAATATTTCCACGCAGCCTTCACTTTTGCTTTTGATTTAATGAGTCAGGAGCTACCTGAGGATCATGCAAAACGCACAAAGGTTCTGGGCCTGTTGCGTAATCATCAATATATTTATATGCTCTGTCACAATGACACTGGTATATATTTTTACTACACTAAAAGTCTGTAAGTTATTGGCCAACACATACACTGTAATGTACACACTATGGTTGTTGCTGACTTTTTTGCCATACCTCCTAGGTTGTTGTAGAGAGGTATTAATAATTATTAATAATTAATAATTACAGATAACATGGCTTAATAATAATTACAGATAACATGGCTTTCAGAAACAAGAGAGAGAAGACAACTTAGTATTAATTCCTCTCTATGTAGTTCAAGCTGCACCACAGCATGTATAGAATTTATTGGATGATTGCTTTGGCTAATGTTGTACCATTGTATAATAAACACCTAAGTGTTTTCATAATAATAGATATAATAGAATATAGGGTTTATGATGAGTAAATATATGAATCTCTTTCACTTACTGTATAGCTGCCTTACTGTATAGCTGCCTGTGTTGTTTTGCCTTGTTTGTTGTGATGACACTAGGTTTTGAGACTAGAAGGCAATAATGGCAGTTTAGTACAGGTTTTTCCTCAGTTTCCTTTGCTGCTAAATGTATTCAATTAAGCCAGTATTGTTTCAAAGACTGACTTAGGGTGTTGAAAAACAAATGATTAAGAACTTTTCAGAAAATGCGCACTGTTACATGATTGCAAATATATACAGGCATACCTCAGTTAACAAAGCCTCTGACAAAGATGCTCCTTTTTTATAAACACTTTTTTTATGCTCGCCAAGCTTCCCACCTTTTTTCCTCGTTCCCTTCAGCAGCATATACTTTAAGAGCCAGCGTAGTGTAGACGTTTGAACACTGGATTACAACTCTGGAGACCAGGGCTCAAATCACTGCTTATCCATGGAAACCTACTGGGTGATCTGTGGCAAGAAGAAGGCAACAGCAACCCCCCCGAGCAAATCTTGCCAAGAAAACCCCATGATTGGCTCGGCACACAGCAATGTCAGCATTAGGAGCATGGTGAAGGATGACTGTAAAAACACAAAACTTTCTGTGTCAAGCTGCAGCAGCATATATTCAATAACCAATATAAAAATGTTGACTTGGGAAATATGGAGATTCTACTCTAGTTGAATAGAATCTAAAACCTAAAACAGGCAAGATAAACAGCAGCTAATTGCAGAACCCCACACTGAGCATGTGTGAACAGCAAAACAGGAAAATCAAACAAGCTTGCCTCACCAGCTATCCGCAGCAGGTTTAGAAAGCGTAGGTCTATCAGTCTGGCCACCAAAGTGTAAATCATAATGGATATATTTTGGAAGAAGCCTTCAAGTAATTTATAGAAGGTTCAAAATGTTTGTCTACTTATGTAAGGCTTGCCTTCTTTGTTTTATTTCACATATGCGTATTGTTAATTTTGACTAGAAAGTTTGCTGAAAGAATGTTTGATTGCTTTTTTTTTTTGTGGTGTAGGAACCTATCCCTGTTCTTTCTGTGTTCTTCTGCTTCTGCTATCAAATTTTCTGTTAAAAAGAAGCAATGAGCAGGAATACATCTATTTCAATAATTGAGGGGTACATATTATTACATTACAAGAACAGTTTACATGTTGGTAATTGACATTTTCAGAGTGATCATTCAGTTGTTTTGAATGGTGGCTTATATTGTTATCAACGCTTGAAGGCCTTCGTTTAGGAGCAACAACACCCTGTTACATTTCTCTTTGCTATAGTTAAGGGACTGCTACACACCACATCTCCATCTGGCCTCTATAGTTCCACAATTCTATAGTGTTTACCTTCACACACTTCTTCTTTTGGAAACACATCATGCCACCAACAGGCAGCATCCCCATCTATAGCAGCTCTTGAAATCTCAGTCATTTTCCTCTCCATACTCCAGGATGGGAATGTTTCTATCGAAACTTAATCATGCTGGTTTAGGGTAGAAAACCAAAATTTTACTTTCTTTATTGGTACTCTGCGTGGCCCACTGGGCAAAAGGCAAAAGTGGAGATTTGAAGCTTTTGTAATGTGACAAAATTGAGAGGTAGAATTGTATACTGGAAGTAAATAAAAGAAAAGTGAATAAATGGAAACTGCATCTGCCAGTATCCACATTATTTTCTGTTAACATGGAAATACATCTTGAGACATAATTGTAAGGTGATTGTATCATCAAACATGTGAATCCTCACCAAATACTTGGAGTAGTAGTGTCCAAACAGAGGTTAACTGCTCAACTGCTGCTTGTGAGAACAAGGCCTACAGGGAGTGCAAGGTTAGATATAGGTACTACTTTTCAAAATGACAGGGAATTATCTGACCTGCAGAAAGGTGAACAGATTAATGAGAACAAAGTTGCAAGCATGCACTGCTGTTGTTATTTCTCTAGTCACTAACCAAACAGGAGCATAGTCATATGGGGAAGGTTCTACAGATGGGACTAGGATTTTTAGTGGCCTTGATTAGGTCCACAGACTGGAGGTTCCCCTCTTCTATTCTAGTATATTGCAGAGAAGAGTAGACAATGGTTCACTGGTGTTATGAATCTGGGGTAAGGTGCAAGAGAAATACATATATGCATTTATCTACAGTGCTGTAATGAAATCTACATACAATGAAACTCCTGTTATTTCTAAAATTACCTTTTAAAAGCTGTTCTGTTCTTGGCTGTGTTTTTTGAAGCTTGGGGAGGGATATAGAGAGAATAGCTGGTATTCTGTGGCCAGATGGCACTTACAAGTCAGTACAGTTAATGCTAGTAAAGGCAGAAGTAATATGAGAATGGGAAGCTGGAGAAAGGTGATAGACCACAAGTAGATGCTAAGCAAGTCAGAAATGGTGTACTGAGCCCAAATGTGTTTTAAAAGAGTAGAAGCGTGGAAAGGGTGAAGATAAAGAGGTGTTTATATTGGGACTGCTGAGTAGGTGACGTATCAAGGTGTTTCGAAGTGGAAGAAAGTATGAGGTGTGTAGCTGTAGTCATTAAATAGTTTCTCCTGCCCCACCCTGAATTCTGACTTTTTAAAAGAAGTTGGAATAGCGATGAGTTCGACTTGTCAGAGCAATGACTGGCTAATGACACCTTCTTCCACTCATGATCAGTTCAACCTACCCCACAGGACATCTTAGCTTTGCCAATTTACATTTATAGTTTTGGCAGTGCAAGTCAGAAACTTACCATTATAGAAACTAAGGGTATTTGAACATAACTTTCCCTATAGAGTTACTTTCAATTAAGATTTTTTTTTAAGCATGCACAAAAATCGGTAATGTCTTTTCTTCCAGAAATTCATAATTAGGGTAGCAGATTCATAGAAATAATTCTTTTGCAGCAGGGCTGAGTATATTATGGATGGAATTTCTGTTTCAGATGTGGCTGGTGATTACAGGAAATTGGCATGAGTGAAATATTTTGGCTATGGGGAAAAACATACATGTTTGAAAGTTCGTCCCACTACCTTCCAGCTTTATTTCATGTCTCTTAGTAAAGTCCTCTCCTTTTTAAATATCAGCAACTCCTAGAGTTCTGTAAGAAAAGTGTATCTGCAGTGGAAAATTTAGAGAAGGGAGTGTTATTTTCCTTCCACGGTAAAGAAGACCCCATTTTCAGTCTCTTAGTGTTCAGTAAGATGAGATCGACAGCGATAGGTTCAAGTCCTGGAAAAGTCTCTGAAAGATGAGCTCATTTCCAAAGTTGCTTAAGACTGCAATTTTTTGATCTTTTTGTTTCTTGTAACACAAGGATGAACACAGAATGTTATTCATTGAATTAAACTTCTAAAAATAGAATTCCTTGTAAAAAATTACGATAGGTAAGAGAGCTATAAAAGGAAACAAAAATTACAGCTCCCCCTTCCATGGACTCTAAATGGTATCTTCCAAACAGATGACAAAGTACCTTTGGTTGACTCACACGTACAGGGACGGGGTTTTCAGCAGGACGGGAGGCTGAGCGCTATTGTAATTTTTATTTAAAGCTTGGCAGCACCCACACCGGAGAGCTGAAGCAAAGAAGGCAAAGACTTTTTAAAATCTCTGAAAAGAGAAAAGTCGTCTACTGCTAAAGGAAGCCTGGAGTAGCCAGCTGCTTTTCTATGCTTTTAAACTGCATTGAGAGGAGTTAAATGTTTACGTTTTCAGTAGGGGGAAAGATAACAAACTGGGATCCTCTTTGTGTTTTTCTTTGCTTTTTTCCCCCCGAGCTGTTAAGTTTGCTTAAGGAAAGAATATGGATATGTCTGATCCAAATTTTTGGACTGTCCTCTCAAACTTTACACTGCCTCATTTGAGAAGTGGAAACAGGCTCCGTCGGACGCAAAGGTAAAACTGATCTCAGGAGGCTTTTGTACCTACTTGTCTCCTTCCTTTTCGGTAAGGCTTTAAAAATGTCAGCATGTTCTTATACAAATTCAGTGGATCCGTCGTCTGTAGGCAGGTAAACACTACTTCGGTACTTCCTGCTTCTTTGTTTGAGGTTTCATGCTAGTTTAGCACTCTGGAAGCTATAATTAGTGTGTGGGCTTATGACTACCTTAAATATAGGTAGTGGGAGGAAAGTTTCTGGGTTTGTATATCACGAGAACATAATCACTATGTTTTTTTATATATATATACATATTCAGAAGTACTACTCTAGTAAACTTCAATTTTAAATTCAAGTTCTGTGGAAACTCACAATATTAATAACGGGCAGTTAAGCAGCATTTATTTCTTATGCTTCTGTCATATAAAGTTTTTTTTTCGCAAGTGGGTAATTAAAAATAACTTGAAAATACATTTTTCTGTATAAAGATGTGATTAGAAGCTCATGAACCTAAATTATTGTGGCAGTCCTGTATACAGTATTTGCTTATTAAGGAGTCTGTGATACAGGTTTTGCTGATAATGTTAGACATGTTTATTTTTTTTAAAAAAAAAAATTGCAATAATATGTTCTAATCAGTGCAAGTGTTATTTTAATATGTGTGTGTAGAGTTGAGATCGTCTTGTGGAGCTGTGGTTTCTCTCATTTCATTCAGATTCAATTTAAAGAATAACTGATTAGATAGTAGTGTATAACTTCACAATATTTTATAAGCGTAATGTTGATAGAAATAAATGGAGAAATACTACAAGAAACAAAAGACCTTTTCTTGTATTGTAGCTTTGTATTTAGTCTAATGTAAATGATTTTACTTATAAACAACCTGTTGCCTCATACCCATTTATCCAACATTTTAATCTCAGAACTTTGGCTTTCATGTGGTTTTTCTTTTTTAAAATTATTCAGCAGTATCTAGGAGTGTAAACTTTCTTTAAAGTACTTCAGTTTACATTTTCTCAGTTTTATAAATATTTGTTCATATATGTTTTCATTTAAGCACTACGTAGATCCGTATTTTAGATAAATGAATGAATAAAACCCTACCCCAAGTTCATGTTAACAGTGCTTTCTCCATGGATCCCAACTTTGAGACATTCAGGCTTCTACATGTACCTGAAGGTGTCCCCTTAATGAGGTGCTGTTTCTCCATAAGAGTTTGAAGTGACAAAGTGGAGAAGCAGTACCTGAGTTGTGCTGGCAGAAAAACTAAATCCAGTAGGGAAAGTGCATAATCCCCCTGGTCATACTTCAGTCATTAATACAACACCAAAATCTATTCTAGAGGACTGGCAACCTCTCAGAGCTGTTTTCTGAGCACCTTGGCCATGGGGGGAGAGAGAAAGAGGAAGTTCTACCACATTGGAAATACAATACCATGTTGGATTTAGGCCAGAGTTCCCATTTGTCTTGTAAAGTTTTATTTTGGATGAATAAAGTAAGTCTGCAGACAGGAAGCAGAAGCAGCAAAAAGTAAAATAAAGTGTTAGCAGTTATTTATTCTCACATGTCTATGTGATATAAGGCAGCTTGAGTAGCAGATGGAACTCACTTTCCTAGAATGAAATGTTACTGGGTAAGTGGCTAACAAACATATCAGTCATACAAAACATGGAGGTCAGAATGGGAAGCAAAACATCACACATTGCCATCTCTTAGGTCTAGTGCACATGTGATAAAAATTATGTTTAAATCACATCCCTTCTGTTGGTTCTTTAATCATAATTCAATATTATGTCTGTGTAGGCAATAAATTTACTAGAACTGCTTGAAACTCTGCTTTGCAAACCCAGTTTACACTTTGGCTTTAAGGCAGTGTTGACCAGCTTTAACTAAGCACAGATACGAACACATTACTAGACTGTGGTTAGAGCAGACAATGGAAAATTGGGTGAACTTGTTTGTGAGAAGGGGATTATGGGGCTCTCAAATTCAGCTGAATATCTTCCTGTTCTCCCAAGCTTAGTTTGGGTGTCAAGAACGTTATATCTGACACCAGTACTAGGGGAGAGTGTTAAGGCATACTGCAACAAAATGAGATTCTGAAAATGGTTGACATTTAAAAGTTGCATGAACTATAGTGATTCTAAACTTAAAGTAAAACTTGCTTTTTGATTAAGTGGGTATGTATAATTTGAAAAAAAATAGTTTATACAGTTGTTTTTGGTAATGAGAAATGAAAACTGGGCTCGGGGCTGAGTAAGGATTTTAAGCTTAGGAAAGGAGCTGTACCTGTAGCTCAGAATTACATTATATGCTTTTTCATGGAAAGTTTCTAGATTCCATCTCTGGCAGCTCCAGATAAACCTAGTAAGGATTCTTTTGCAAGATGACCAGAGAATAGGGAGGTGCTCCACCAATCAGCGTAATGTGTGTGCATGTATATGCCTTCAAGTTGCCTGTTGGCATATGGTAACCCATGAATTTCATAGGGTTTTCTTAGGCAAGGTGTAGTCAGAGGTGGTTTTGCCAACTCCGTTCTCTGAACTATAACCTACAGCACCTGGTATTTGTTGACGGTCTCCTACCCAAGCATTAATCAGGGTTGACATTGCTTAGCTTTAGTGAACCAAATAGACCAAATGTGTAACTTAGTATAAAGACAGTTTCCTGATCTTTGTCAGTAAGTTCTGCTGTTAACATCAGTTGAGACACTGATTCAAGTAAAGACAAATTGTAATGTTGCCAGTTTTGTTTTCTCTGTAGGGCTTTTTGCTATACCTACTTTATTGTATTGGGGTCATCCACTTACCACTGTCTTGAAGTGTTTAAGAAAGTATAGTAGGGAGAAGGAAAGGTGCAAGCTGTGGGCCACATCCACCCCAGAGTCCCCACTGCAACCCTCAAATTTTTTTGACTTTTTTTTTTAACTGAAAAAGTCCCATCCATGATCTGTGGAGGTTCTGGAATACACTTTCTCTCTGATTTGGCAATCCTAAGCTGTTTTTTTTGCAGAATAAAAGTGACTGTTTGAAAGAGGCCTTTCCTGGCCCTAAACAACCAGGAACCCCTCAAAATATGTCAAGATTGCCCCCAGGCCTCCTAAAAGGCAGGATGCCTTTTTCAACAATTTAAAATAATTGAAAGTTGAGGGTAGTGGGGAGAGGTGTAGCTCTCTGAGGTCCAGACTTGCAATAATTGCCCGTCTCTGAAGTACAAAAACAAAACCACCACAGGAAAAAGACGAGGTTTATTAAAGCTAATCAGTCAGTTACCATTTTTGTTTCAGCAGTCCAAGTCAATAATAAATTCAGAATGTCAGTTCAATGGAGTATCCAGCAGTGGAGTTAGCACACAAAGCAAGAGTCAAGGTTTTCCAGGAACAGGAGCCAAAGATCAAAAGAAGAATGCATTGCTTCTACTGGAAATGCTAGTTGTCTGCAACAGACTTCTCCTCACCCCCCCGCCTCCCAATCTCTTGTATTTATTAGCCTGCAGCCTCCCCCAGCTGTTTGCCTGGTTAATGCTGCTTCTCTGTGTAAGTGTTCCGAGTCTTGTGGGCTCTCTCTTTGTCATCCATCTAGGCTGCAGTAAGTATTGTCCTGTTCAAGTCTCTGTGTTATGGCTGTTGGAGGATCCTGTCTGTGTTTGCACACATGACACTTATCCACTATATACTAACAAAGTTGTTAGTGTCTTTTCTAGAAGTTCCTTAAAAAGACATTCAGTTGTCAAATAAGAACTATAGTCCATATTCTCGTATACCAATCAGATACCAGCAGTACTTCTGGTTTATGTTTGAAATATATTTGTAAGAGTTTTATTTATGATGGCTTCCTATCTCTTCTTGTTCTTTTGCATAGTTGATTATATTGTCATCCTTGCTTGTAAAACTTTGTGGAGAAGTATAATGCGTAACTAGGTTGTGGCTTGGATCCAAACTTGCCCATGCAGAACAGTGTAAAGGATGGTATTCAGGCCTGTGGGGAAAAGCTGAATAAGAGAAGATTGTTGGCTTCTTCTCTTCCTCCAGTGCAAGCAGAATTTAACTGTGTGAAGTTTGTGCGCTAGCCAGCTCTGTGGCTTTGATTGGAAAATAATTATTGATAAAAACTGAGGTGTTCTGCCTGTCTGTGTAGTCCTATTAAATAAAAATGTATGTGCTTAAGAAACTATTCCCTTTAATAGAAACTGTGAAAAGATACTGTTCTTCTGTCTTCATATGAAAGGAATTATGTATATTAAATTTACTAGCAGGTGAGCAAGTAATGCTAATGACTGGTCTGTGTATTTATGTATTTTCTATTTTCTAATGACTCAACAGAAAAATGTAGATTAGTTGATTTCCTTTAGGTATACAATGAAAATTGCCTCTTCCCCCTCAGTAGAGCACTAGATCTGGACCTTCAATTTTTAACTGAATCATATCTTTTCAAGTTCAAGAACAATCATTCTCCTTATGATGTCAGCCAAAATTACATTTTTTTCTTATAAAATAGTGGACCTCAGAAACCTGCTCTGGGAAATCACAAGCTTTCTTATTGCTGTTAAATGTTATCAAGCGGACTTCTATTTATGGTCCCCCCTGGCTTCCTCAGAAGAGTCAATCCACATGTAGTGTGATCTTCTTCTTTTCCTATTGCCTTCTACCTTGCCAAGCATTATTGTTTTTTCTAACGAGTCGTGTCTTCTCATGATATGTCCAAAGTATGACAGTCTTAGTTTAGTCATCTTGGCTTCTAGGGACAGTTCAATCTTGATTTGCTCTAGAACACATTTATTTGTCCTTTTGGTAGTCCATAGTATCTGCAGAATACCACATTTCAAATGAGATAGTTCTCTTCTTAACAGTTTTTCTTCTGTGTCCAGCTTTCACAACCATGCATAGAAATCAGAAATATAATGACATGGACAATCTGGACCTTAGTATTCAATGGTATGTATTTACACTTGAGGATCTAATCTAGTTCTTTTATAGCTGCTCTTCCAAGTCCTAATGCTCTTCTGATTTCTTGACTGCAGTGTCCATTTTGATTGATTACTATGCTAAAGTATAGGAAAGCTATTTCAATGTCTTTATTGTCTGCTCTAAAGTTACATAAATCATCTGTGATCATTATTTTTGTTTTCTTAGTGTTCAAGTGTAAACCTGCCTTTGTATTTTCTCTGTTGACTTTCTTCAGTAGTCATTTCAAGCCTTTTGTATTTTCTGCTAGTAGTATAGTGTTATCTGCTTAAGTAGTTGAAGTTCATTGCTCCAGTTTTCACACTGCCTTCCTCAGAGTCTAATCTAGTTTTACATATGATATGTTCAGCATAAATGATAAACCTTTTGTCCTGAGTATAGGTTACACATTAGGATAATCAAAGAAATTGGTGTACCACAATATGATCCATAGTTTTTCATGATCTACACACCTACACAATTAAAGACTTCCTATAATCTATAAAGTGCAGGCTGAGTTTCTTCTGACATTCTGTGGTGCTGTCCATTATCCAACATATGTATATGAAATGATCCCTACTGCCTCTTCCTTTCTTGAACCCAGCTTGGACATCTGGCATTTCTCACTCCATACTGGGTAGACATTTTTATTATAGAATTTTGAGCATCACTTTGCTTGCATGGGAGAGCACTGAAATCCCTGGTGTCCCAGTTCTTCGGTATTGGAATGTATATTGAACACTTCCAAGTCATGGACCGTTCTGTTTTTCATATCTCTTGAGAGATTTTAATTAGAATTTGAGTGGATCCTGTCTCTGTAGCCTGACACAGCTCTATTGGTATGCCATCTGTTCCTGGTGATTAATTTCTCCCAAGGGCTTTAAATGCTGCTTCCACTTAACTTTCTGAGTTTTGGGTTCATCTTCAAATGGTTCTTCCTTGAACAAATCTGTCATCCTTTCCTCTAGTTCTTCAGTGTATTATTTCTATCATCTTTTTTTCTTTCTTCTTGATCATACAGTATGTTCTCCTGCTGGGTATGTAGCATCTCCACTCTTGGTTTAAATTTCCCCTTGATTTCTTGGATTTCGTGGAGGAAGTTGCTTGTTCTCCCTTCTCTTTCTTGCTATAGTAGTTCTCTTTGTTCCTGCACAGAAATTGCTGAGCAGGTGCATTCAAGGCTCTGACCCTATTATCTTTGCTTTTTGTCTGTCAGTAACTCATTGAAGAGTTTCATCCAAGGCTGTCTGTCTGTCTGTCTGTCGAGAGTGTCTTTTTGCATTCTTCCTTTACAATGTCCCTGGTTTCAGTTCAGAGTTCCTCTGGCTCCCAGTCAGTTAGGCTTAATAGTACAAATCTATTTTTATGTCTTCTCTAAATTCTGAATGGATGTTCTTCAGATTGTATTTTGACTCAAGTGATTGATTTAGTGTTCATCTTTAGCTTTTTTATTCTAATTTTTGATACTAGCTGTTTATGTTCAGTGCTACAATCTGCTCTGGTCTCTTTTTTGCACAGAATGGAGCTTTTCCATCTTCTGCTTCCATTATGTAGTCTATTTGATTTCTATTCAGTATTTGGTTTTGCTATTTCCTAGTTTTGTGATTACCAATATATCCTGTTTTGGTGTGTTATCAATTTTCTGCTGGCCTTAAATGCAGAATCTTTCAGTTACTTCCCTTCTGCTTCTGTAATTAGAACATAAACTTGGATAATGGTTATGTTACTGGGTTTTCCTTGAAGTCTTATTGATGTTATTTGGTCAGACTTTGCGTTACCACATTTGCTGGTGTATAAGACACATTTGTGTGTAAGACACACTCGATTTATGCAATGGCAAATACTATTTGCTGGTGTATAGGACACACCAGTGTATAAGACGCACCCCATTTTCAAACAGTATTTTTCAGGAAAAAAGTGAGTCTTATGCACCAGCAAATACAGTATATCCTTTGACTGCTTTTGCTATATCTTTCCTTACTATTAATGTGTGCGCACACCATTTCTTCTTAGATTTTCATTCTTGAGTCAAATACTGACTCAAAATATTCCATTCCTGTTCAGTTTAGCACACTTATCCAGAATACTGCAATGTTTGTTTACATGTTCCATTTCAGAGGAAGCAATATCTAGCTTCTCCTGATAATGTGTCTCATATTCTGTATTCCTATAATATATATTGTGTAGCTTTGTATTTTCCTTTCACCTCTGAGAACATCAGTGGCTGAATTGTTCAGCTTGAGTCCAACTGCATCATTATCCACCACACTACTTAAAGTTGTCCTCTGCTGTACTGTAGTAGCTTGTTGAATGCCTTCTGACCTGGGAGCGTCATCTTCTGGCACTATCTCTTGTTTCATTTTGGATCATCTCATCATAGGGCTTGCATGGTAAAAGACATTCAGAAGACTTATACCATGCCTCCTTCTATACAGTACTAACAACTGTTAGCTTTGGTGCTGCTGCTGTTGTCTCTGAGAGATTTTTCACCAATGTCCCCCCCGTCCCCCCGTTACTACCCAGTAGCTGTTTGGCACATTTAGTCTGGTTCCTCAGCAAAAGCCTGTCTGACATGGGAGACCCTACCAGCAGCACTACTGCCATCAGCATAGCCTCTTGCCTTCCAGGAGCATGCAGTCCCACAACCACAGAAAGGTAGTGCCATTGTGCATTCACAGTAGTCACAGATACATGCTATCCACGTGGATACTGAAAATCTGTTTCACAGTGGAAGACATTTGCTTGGGAGTTTGTCCTGAGAGGATATGTGCTGCTTGGAAACATAAAGTTTGAACTATTAAGTGGTAACTATGCAACCTATTAATAACTTAAGGTCATATCACACTTGACCAATGTCAAAAGCAAGTCATGCATTGTTTTGTATAGTAATTTATGTCCTTAACTAATTTTATATAATATCTCATTGGCTAAACCAGTGTTGGAAATAATGTTGGGAATATGCTCAGTCCTATAGCCTATGTTTCTCTTACATTACTTTTTAGGGGCGGGATTCCCATCGTCAGCAGCCCTGTGAGCTTTCTTTCTTTTTGGTTCAGAGCCATAGACTTGTAAGCGCTCACAGATGAGCCCTGGACTCATGAAGCAGCTTCAGGATAAGATCTTGAGACCAAACTGGAAAGCACCCTATTGCAGTCTCCATGGCATGAGCTTAAAAGGCTGTGCTGTTGACAAGTGCAGACACTGGGGTCCGTTGTTTCCTTTCTGAAACCTAAAGAACAATTAAAATTAGAAGGAAGTGCTTGAATGGAGTATACAGAGTATCACAGCTGTGGGTGAGATGAGGTTTGCCTCATTTTGTTATTAATAGTTCATCAGGTGTTTCTGTGCTATCAAAATGAGATCCTAGATTTGTATCCTGGCTGTGGTTAAATACAACACAGCTTCCAAGTTTGGATGTAATGGAAACTATTGTTTAAACAAGGTACAGTATCAATGCAAAGGCCAGGCGTGTTGAAGAGGAGGGAGTTAAGAATGGAGGATGCAGTCCAAGGTTCTTGTATTTGAAGTAGGCTGAAAATTATCTTGTCTGTTTAGTCTTTATTAAAATTATTATATCAATTACTTTGACATGAGTTGTTATTAAATTTTGTTAAAAAATGTGTGAGGCAAATACATTTTATCCTGAAATTGAATTTGCAGGGCGTATTGACTGACACATTATTGATGATATAAACATGTCTTGTGCTGTTTAACACCCCCCGCATACTTATTGTAGTCTCTCTGCTATGTTTGAAATGTGTTTTTATATTTTTTCTGCCAATCTCTTTACCTAGCTTTGACACTAAATTCAGATGATAATCCTAAACTTGATGGCTGAGATTGAAGGAACTGGTTCTGATCTTCTGTTTGCTCACACAGTTCTTTTTAGCCACTTCCTTCAATAGCAACTCCAAGGTTTGGTGACTTTTCCAAATAATATTCATTAGGCATAAGGAGGGGAAAGTGGCTGCAGACCAATGGGCAGAGGTGTATTGAACAATGGCAGCTGTCTCTTCTTCCCAGGAATCCATACAGTCTTTGCTGGTCTTCTTGGGTCAGTGGTGTGGATGGGCAAACAAATTCTTGTTTAGTTGGCTGGTGTGTAAGCTTCAGCTCATCGGGGAGATGGATAGGAAACTTCCTTTTGGTATTTACCAGGGGAACTTAAAGCATTTTCCTGGCACATTGCCCACAACAATGGTTAATTCTAACCACAATTTATCCAGGTTTGGACGCACCAGCAGACTAGTTATTGGAAGATAAACATTATCTGCCATCTTGTAAGAAAACTAGAGCAGAAAGGGAAATGAAACACACAAGTCTAAGCCTATATGTAACACAAGCTTATATGTAGCACTGATTTAAAAACTTGTGGTCAAGGCAGCTTACAAATTTCACCATTTAAACAACATATAAAAGATTGTGAGAAAAGTGTCAACACAGTGAACCAAGAAAAACTGACCATTAATGTACTATCATTCATACAACAATTTATAGAAAAATAACATGAAAGGGAACAAAATCAGAGTAAAAGGACACTTATCCAAATACTGCCCTGAAAAGCACTCTAAAAACCTTCCCAACCTGTTACCATCTGGATGTTCTGGAGTTCAGCTCACATGATTACTCATCATTGGCCCTGTTAGCTGGGAGAGAATGGAAATGCAATCCAAAATGTCTGAGGGCTGCCACAGAGTGTTGAGCTCTGATGGATCTCATAGTGTAGGCAAACTTTCTTGCAGAAATGGTTGTGCTCCTGGTGGTATCTCACTGTGCTTCATATGACTGAAGAATCTGGAGTAAGACTTCATATTTTGAACAGAGCATGCAGTAGGGAACATATAGTAGAAGGTAGCCCTGTGGTTGTAGCATTGCATCTGAATGGTGCCATAAACTTTGAATTCTGTGACAACTAAAAAGAAAGGAGAGGGAATGCAAATTAAGAGCTGATTAGTCTGGATGTCTCCTCATTTGAAGCACAAATGTTCTTCTCGCAATATGATAAGAGATTTTCAGGTTTCTGTTGAATGTTGGCAGATAGTTAGGTCTATAAGAATGTGAAAATGTCTGCGTGTTCATTTGTGGTATTATAGCTCATTGGAACTAGATGGTTCTAGATTGCACAAAACTTGATGCAGTTTTGTTGTTGTTGTTGTTGTCATTGTCGTCCAAGTTGCAAGGCCCATTTTCAAGACAAAATTCTAAAGGTGATCTCCCTAGTAACAGAAGAAGACCTGTTATAACTCATTAGTAAATATGCTTAAAGGGATATAAAACAGTAAAGAGAGTACCTTTCTTTTTATGAAAAGGGCTTGAAAAGTCTTTGAAGCACTGCTAAGTTTCCTGAAGTAGGAAGAAAAGGGCAGAAAAATGTGAGAGGATTAAAGCCCTGATGATTAGATGTCTGAGGTTGAAAGAAGGGCGGTGAATTGGTAAAGGCCTTTCTGAGATCTTGTCTTGTGGTATTGTGATGGTGGTGGGGACAGTTACAGACCTCAGCAAATAAAATTCAAGTAGGAAATAGGAGTGGGCTGTCTTATGCACTGCTGCTGAGTTTCCTTAGTGGGATGGAGAGGACCTCAGGAAAACAGTAGGTTATTAAGAGAATGATTATAAGAATCTTGAGATAAAAACCAATGTGAGAGAATGGGGGAGAACTGTCTGAGATACTGCTAGTGAGATATCTGAGGTTAAAAAAAGTCGGAAGGGGAAAGCAAGATTTTCCATTACTTCCTTTTGTGGGAGTTTTGTCATGGACCCAGGCAGCACTATGTATTCTTCAGCTAAAAAATAACTATGTTTTGATACCTGATATGTTGTTTCCCATGTATATAAAGAAATCTTGGGAACAAGGCTGTATTCACTATTGGATTTCCCGTCATGCAAAAGTAGAATGGTGGGGGCAGAGGAGGCTAGAATTTCTCCACCTCAGTGTAGTCTCAGAGAACTCCCAAAACCTGCTCCAGAGGGCTGGAAGTTTCTCTAGAGAATGTTTTAGGCAATTGTACAGGGCTGCAGAAATAAAGGGCCAGACTAAAAGTGCTGGCGTTTCAATAAGCATAATCTTCAGTTTAGGCTACAGATATTGTTCAGTGTAATAAGAAATACATTTAAAAACCACATAATACAGACATATGTTGAGAAAGAGCTATGTCAGTTTGCAACATTTACTTGTAGTTTGCATTATAGTGGCTCTATGTTTCCTAAAATCTTACCTAGTTTCCTTCTTACTGAATGTGCATAGCATAAAATCAGCCTTGAAGACACCTGCAGTCCAGATTGTTCTAGGACTTGTTTCAACTGCATGGAAGCTGTATTGTACAAACTATACTACAGGCAAAACTATGTGCTATCACAACATTGATTAATCTAGTCTTGACTTGCCAGTATTCAGCAAGTGAATTTAATTGTACTGCTTGGATAGTTCTCAGGTATAAAGAGATTTCATTTTCTAATAGCAAAACCAGTACAACTATTATGCAAGTTAACAGGGTATTTGTAATAGATAAAGTCCTCCTAGTTTCAGTTTACCCTGTTTGTCCCCTGTTTAATATTGATTCACAGTTTATCTAGCCATTTTAATTGGCAGATCACTTCCTGGTCAAGTTTAGACTGATGGAGGTTCTGCAGGGTTAGGGAACCCATTAAAGTGGTCTGCCCTGGGATTTGGATCTTATGGGTCTGGATGGATTCCTGATGGCTCTTAGGGAATTTCCTGCTGCCTTACAGATGACTTGTTGAAGCCCTGTTTGGTTTCTGGAATGGGGAAATGACCAGGATGTTGGACATGATCATTCCTAAGCATCCCTTCTCATGGAGTATGGCTAAAGCAGCCCATGGTTTCCTAAGGAGCTGGCAGCATTAAAATGAGCCAGATAGAGAACAGAGTAATAGTGGCAGAAAATCTGAGTCCAGATAGGTTAAAATCTATCTGAAAGCTTGTGGTGAGGCAATAAGGGTAGCAAAAAAAGTTTTTTTTCTAGCTAATACTATTGCATTTGCAGAGAGCCAATCAGTGGAGCTATTTGGAGTGGTCAGGAATCTGTTACAGTGTGGCCCAAAGGAGAAAGTAAATTGGTCAACAGGCTACTGCAAAGAATCACTTTGATTTAAATGTTGGGGTTGATGGAGTTCTTGTGGATATAACCTTGGCCACTGCTTGTCCAGTTTTGATGGATATTTTTCAACTCATGCAGCCTGAGGATGTGGACATAATACTTAGAGAGGGAGAGAGCCACCACATGTGTACTAGACGCTTGTCCTTCCTGGCTAATTAGCCAGGTCAGAGGAGGACTGGCAGAGTGGGCAAGGAAAGTGATTAATGCCTTTTTATGGCAAGGCAGATTAATGCCTTTTTTAGGACAAGGCAGAGTCTCAACATTCCTGAAAGAACTGGTGGTAAAGTCTTTTTAAAAAAATACCTTCCCTGGATGCTACTATACTGGATAACAGTAGACCATCTGTTTTGGGGCAAGGTATTAGAGCATGTGGTGGCTTCCCAACTCCATTATCTAGATCCAGTTTAGTCTTGTTTCTTCAGGCTTGGGGTATGGGAAGGAGACAGCTTTGGTCGCCTGTGTGGATGACCTGCATGGGGAGCTGAAGGTGGGAGTGAGTCCCTGTTGGTTCTGCTAAACCTCTCAACAACCATTGATCATGTTGTGATGGAATTGAAGGAGTAGCTATCCTGGGTATCAGAGAAGCCACTCAGAAACAGGTTGCCTGGTGGCTAGGCAACCAGAATGGCCACTCCAGAAGGAAACCCAGCCCTTTAGTGTAAGGAGTGGTTGGAGGCCTTAGGAGAAATGCATGAATAGCAGGCACACTTATTTGGTTTGGTAGTCAGATTTCCAGAAGAGCTAAATGTCAGTCCTTCAGCTAGAGAGTTTATCAGTCAACCAAGGGGGGTTGAATGACAGGGATGTGTTTTCTTAAAGAAAGCCGAAAGAGAGGGGCAGAGGAGAAATCAACCCACTTTTGAATCTGGTCAGAGAGAATGACCTAGATTTGGGAACAGAGCCTTTGGGAAAAGGTTAGCCAGGGGGCAGTGTGTGTGTGAGACCTGCGCCTTTGTGCTGATGTGTAAAGATATAAGAAACTCTTCAAACACATTCATATTTATTTGAGCTTGGACATATATACCCAATCAATACTTGATAATGTTTGTTGTTTTAATAAAGATTATAGTATATTTTTCTAAATTTTGACTCAGCTCATTTTCAGTAGTTATAACCAAACAGTACCACACTACCAGAAATCAAAAAGGGTTCTAAATAATAAATGAGAGGCTATACCCTTTTAACACAAAGGTGGTGTTTTAAAAGGAAGGGTAGAGCTGTATAAAATGGCAGGGCACTTTAGCAGATGGGAAGTGGGAAAAGTTGCCATACCAGTCTGTAGGCCTTGTCATACATGGCATCCTTCTTAGTCATCTCTGTGGGATGGGCTTGGAGGTACTATTCTACAGTGGGTCTAGTCTTTTCTAGAGGGATACTCTCAGAAAGTGGTGCTGGGAGATTCTGTCTTGACTCCTTGGCCATTGGCCTGTGGAGTACCTCAGAGTTCAGTCTTGTTTCCTATACTGTTTAAACATTTACATGAAACTGTTTGGAAAGGTTGTCTGGAGTTTTGGGGTCAGACGTCACCAGTATGCTGATGATATTCAGCTCCATTACTCCTTTCCAGCTACTTCCAGTGAAGTTATTCCTGTGCTAAACCGGTACCTGACAGCTATAATGGACTAAATAAGGGTAAATAAATTGAAGCCTAATCTAGAGGTGACAGAGGTGATCCTGGGCAGTCAAAAGACAGATCTGGGAATAGGGATACAGCCTATGTCGCTGGGAGAAAGGTGGGATATAAATAAAGAAAATGAATAAAAAATTAAAATAAATTTTAAGGCAAAATCAATATTTGATCCAGAGTATATCCAGAGTTTAGCTATTCCAAATGGTCTATGTTTCTAAGTGTGTGCTTCATATTTTTGGTACTGAGGGCTTATATATTGTTCCAGCTGCTAGTATGCGTCTCAGCACTGGTTGCTGGGGAACAGAAGTGAAAGAATGGTGTTTCACTCATGCTGTGCTTGTGGGCTTTCCAGAGGCGTCTGCTCAGCCACTGTGGGAACAGAATGATGTGTTAGACAGAAAATATCATTCTTATGCCTTCAGTCACTGAAAATGCTTTGCGGAACCAGAGAGTGTAGTTTGTATCCTGGTGCTTTATTTTGTTGTATATCTAAGTTTGTTTATTTATTTGTAACATTATTATCCCACCCTTCATCTGGGATAAAAGAGTACTTGGGGGGGAACACAACATAGTCTGCCATTAAGCAATAAAACCGTATCAATTGCAGTGGAAAATGCAAGAGATCTGTAGAATAGCCTACATAGAACATTTTGGTTTTAGTCTGAATAAAACCAAAGGCAAACACAGTTTCTTAATTGCATAATCAGGGGTGACGACCACAAAGAAAACACAAGAGCCGAGCGTCTTGGAAAGAAAAGGCCACAACTTTATTGGCTACAAGGCATACAGGGTTGGCGTACCCATGGGCTGTTGATCGATGACCCCGAATGACCAGCCCACGGCCAGCTGGCCAGCTGCTGGACTAGGCCCTCCTGCCACCAGGGGGTGCATACCGCGTGCCCTCCCAAGCTGGGCAAGATTGGTGCTCACTGCATCCCCTGACCCCACCTGAGAATTCGACTATTCCCTTGCATGTGGCAGAAGGCACCCTTGTCCCGGATCCAAGGCCATGCGACCTCCTGAAAAGCTGTGACAAAAGACTCGCATAAAAACCAAATAACCAATACCTAGGGAGGGTGGGATGGAATGCCGCCGAGAAGACACTGACCAGCAGGATATAGGAGGGGGCTGGCCTCCTATATCCTCGGCGAGCGGAGCTGAGTGAAACCAGTAGGCCTTCACTCAAGCCCGCTCCTCCAGCCAATGAGCTCAAGGGCGCTGCTTTGAACTCATTGTCTGGCGGGTGAACGAAAGGGGAGACCCAGGCATGTCCAGATGCACGCTCACAATGGCCGCCACCAACCCGATGCCCGGAGGAGCCTCCTGGACGAAACAGCTGCACTCTGAGCAGCAAACGCGCCAAGCGGTAAGTTGCTCAGCACCTTTATCACAGGTGAAGAGGCTTCTGGTTCTACTGTAAAAATAGTTTGAGGCATTAGATCTTGTTCTACAAATAAGCCTAAAGTATGCCGTTGTTGTTGTTGTTGTTGTTACTGTTATCATCTCTATTTATATCCTGCTTTTCTTCTTGAAAGGACTCAAAGTGGCTTACAATAGTTTAAAAAGAAAACGTAGTTAAAACTGTAACATATAAAAGTTAAAACAAACAGTAAACATTAAAATACACATTAAAACAACATCATGCTTAGTTTCAGTAGATTTAAGCATGCCAACTCTGCATTTCATTTAGTACATAATCTTGAATGCATGGATAAAATAAGTAAGAGTTATATAAGCATTCAGCATAATAAGATCGATTAGTTCATCTAGGACAAAACAACAGCGTAAGGCCAGCATCTATAACACAGACTTAAAAAAATATACATAGCGGAGTTCCTTGCGCTGCATTTGTGAAGCCATGTGTGTGAATCCATTTTCAATACTGAGTGACATATTTTGGACACTTTACAGTTTCAGAACTTTTATAGTCATATTATTATTGGTTTCTTTGTAGAAAGGTTTATCTTCAGAAACTATCATACTATATTTTCAAATGTGTCAGTGACTACCAAAGAGAACTTCACTTTCTGTCTCCCCCACCTCCACATTGCTTTAACAATGTAGACTGTAGTTAAAAACTGATTAGTGAAGTTGGTCTGCAAGCTTTCAGGAACTCATTGACCTGTGCTTGCCTACCCAGTCTTAGAAATACAAGCATATTATAAATATAGTCCTTAATTCTGTCTTCAGTATACTGATTTGGGAACTTTGCTAAATACTTCTATTCTTATCTTAAAATATATTTTGATTTTAAATACTATGACTTCTATCCAAAATGGAGAACATTTTTCATCAGTTTATATATGTGTAAGAGCCAGTGTGGTGTATGAGTTGGAGCATTGGACTGTGGCCTTGGAGACCAAGGTTCAATCCCCTGCTGGGCCAAAGAAACCCGCTGGGTGATCTTGGTCATGTCACATACTCTCAACCTCAGAAAACCCTGTGATAGGGTCTCCGTAAATTCAAACAACTTGAAGGCACACAGCAACAATATGCACATGGCTTTTCTTTTGAGAAAATAAATATACGTACAAGATTTTTAGGAGTCAGTTCAGTGACTCATAATGTTATGAGCAAGATTGGTGTTTCATCCCTTTGCCTTATTTCCTGATGCTTCATTTTTCCAGTAATTTCCATATATGACCTGAAAAGAAGCTTGGTTTTCAACATTTAAAGCTATTACTCATAGTAGCATTGGGTTTTCCAGCCCTCCTTTGCCTTGCACCCCACTTTGGTGCCGAAAACTGCCTTCAAGAGGTTTTCCTGGCTTTGGAGCACCTTTAGGGGTCTGTAGGAGGAAGTAATGATTGCCCATACCACCTGATCTTCCAAACTACTTCTAGGAGTGCTATGATGTATATTAGTACTACGTTATGTTAATGATTTCTTGAGCTGTAGTAACTGTGAGAAAAGAGTTTCACCTAGAATAATGTCCTCTTCAAGACGGATATTTTCTGCCGCCTGTTGTTATCTTATTAGAGATTTTGTAGAAGTAAACTGAGTGTCTTTACATCAGAAATACTCATAGATAGTATTTATTGTTAATATTTCCCAGGAGTGTTACATGATGTCCACAGCTGGATGAAATAAAGCCTCTGCCGTGGAAAACTATGCTGACTTTTGCTTGTCCAATATGATGCAAAACTATAATTCTTCCATATCCTCCTTAATGTGGTGTTATTTAAATTTTTTTTATAAAAAGATTTTGTCTATCTTGGACATGTCTTCAATTCTATATTGATTGATATATATATATATAAGGACAAATTAAAAACTTAATTTGATATGCTTTTTTGTTGTTATTCCAGTAGGTGTTCTCTTACTACTTCAACACATGCTGGAAAAAGAAGCAAAAGTAGTTAAACAAGTTTTGTGACTGACTGGTTTAGTTTTTACTTAGAAGGCTTATTCTGAAACATATGACTAACGCTGAGCCACCCAAGGATTAATAATAAACAGGTCATGCTTTCCTTTACTGAGGACACAAGAAGCGATGTGTAGAAAGCAGGAGGTAATTTTCACAGAAGTTTTATTCTGACTTCAGGCATGATGACTCGCTGATTTTTCTCTGTCACTTCTTTATGTCAGAATGAATCTAGCATGATGTAATGTTCTCTTTGCGTGATCCGTAAGATAAATTCAGACCCAAATAGAGATACTTTTCCATTGGCACCACCCTTTATTTCTTCTTTATAAATTCAGGAGAGGATTTAAGGGGACTTATAGTTTATATCAAATATGTTAGCTGCAGTAGGTTAGGAAGGGGGAAGAGATTTGCACAATAGTAGAGCAGTTGCCACTTTTCCTTCCTCCACATATTGTTTTGACCACTGCACACCAAACAGAAATTCAAGAAATGGAGTTTCTGACATGATGGACATAGTTATTATTTAACTTTTCTAGTTATGCTGCTATTAAAGAGATACAAGCCCACTGTTAAGAAACTAGAGGTTGTTGTTTTTTTTAAAAAAGATTTTTTTTTTTAAAAAGCTCAAGAACTCTTTGAAGCTCAGGATCTCTCCCAGAAAAAAAAATACAACAGGGTATAATATAAAACCAAGGATGATATATCAATGAAGACTTGTTTTTGGAGTGGATAAAACTAAGTTGATACTCACACTTTCCTTGTAGAAAGGGACACACCATTTCTAAGTGGTGGGAAAGCTCAAAATATTATTTTTCCTCATTCTTATTTTTGAATCCTTTCCTGCTGCTGTACATTTCAAAGAGTAAGGGAAACTTTGAAGCTTTAACATGGAATTTGAGAACCTACCATGTTCAGATTCCCAGGATATTATTATTATTATTATATCTATTTTTACAACTGTGTATTTTTTGTGATGTGGAAAATAGAAGAAGAGGTAGAGGAAAGGGTCATAATCTGTTTTTGTAGTAAATATACATGGATTGTGTTCAGAATGATTTATACTTCTTTGAAGTGCATACTGGTCATGAAATAAATGATCTAAATATTCTATATCTTCCTTGAGGAAAATAGAGTTATAACTCAGATCAAAGGAAAAGGCAGCTAACAAATATCATTGAATAATTTAAAACAATAAAACAATTAAAATGCTTATACTAACAATAGATGTTGTTGACCTTAAAGGGTGTTAAATTACTCAGTCACCAACATTCATGATTTCAGTTTGTGCCAAAATCTTCCTTTACTGTGTGATGAATACAAATAGGTTGGTCATTTGAGAGGGAATAAATTCTTGGGTATTAAGAAAAAACATAGATCAAACCCTTTGTAATGGGGAAAGACAGATCAAATCTGTCTTAAGGTGAAGTGCTTATTAATTAGAAAAACATATGCTTCATTGCACTTAAACTAGTTTAGGATGTTGCATCTAATGGCTCAGAAAATCTAATTGAGGACTGCAGAATGACAAGGTACTTCATGTGACTTCTAACTAGAAAGAAAGAAAAATCTAGATATTTGATTACTTACTAACATAGTATAAACTCTTTTTCCAGTAGAAATGTCAGGACATCCTTGTGCAAGGACACTCCTCAGCTTCTTAATCTCATCACATGAAGTTAAGTATTTATGTCTAAATTACAGCATCATTTTAAGATTACGTATAACTTCATATACTTCTGTTATTTGATAAGGCAAAAATGAGGGAAGCCAAAAAAGGGTTTGAAATATTTCCCTCCATAAATACAATATCAAAGGTGACAATAGAGATCTGTTGCAACAGCAAAATAAATTGTCCATGTGCTGGGTACTAAATTCTTTGGGAATGGTTTCAGTTGCATTTCTCTTTGTTTTGGTTATTCTTTCTGAGGCCACACCATATTGGCTTTATGCTAAACAGTGCATTAAATAAAGATACTTGAGTGCTTAAGTGACTGTTACAAGCTGATTAAAGAAAAGATCCTGCAACAAAATATTTGAGCACTTCTGTCGGATGGAAGTTGTGAAATAAGTGTCACAAATGGAACAGCTTACCAAATTTTCCAGGAGTAACAGTCTTGAACTCAGTCACCCTATTACACATTCAAAGAGTGCCTCAAAGCTTTAGCAATGCTAGTCAGCACAATCAACTTTTGCTCATATCTCTTTGGCTCTGTGATAAATGATCACAGGAAGTAAACACAACAATTTCTCTATCAAATTACTTGTGCTTTTAGAAAAACATAATTGAATGGATCCAGCATTTCATTCAGTTTGTGGTAAAATCTACCATGTGGAGTTGTGTTGAGAAAGACCCAGTGGCAGAAAGAGCTGTAAGGGAGGCGGACAGTTTTTGAATCATTTCTCCATCCTCCTATAGCTGCATAATACCACCATTTCAGCTGTTCCAGAGAGTCCTCCATCCTTCCAGAACAGATTTTTCAAATAGTACAGATAATTGCAGAAAGGGAGAAGAAATATAGTGTCATCTTCTTCTGTTTCTGCAGTAGAAATACTGTGCTGCCTCATCCCCTTCTTTCCGGTGATGGAAAGAAGCTGTTTACGTAGAGGAATAAATTGTCCCTTTTTAAAAAGTAGATTGAAGTTGCTGAAATATATTTGGTCCCTGTTCCTAATATATAGGAGTGTTCTCTAGCTAAATAGCTTCCCACAGACCAGATTGTCCTAAACAGCACCCCATACAATTCCTCACAATAAGGAATTGATGTTTTTAATGACAGTCTTCCTCTGCCTGATCATTCTCCTAGTGTTTCTGGTTTCTAGAATCATGCAGTTTCGTGGATACTTACTGAAAGTCCCTCTTATTGACAGGATTACTGCTGCTTGAAGCCTTCTGGGCTTGGCTGCCTGCTTTAAGATTCACCACAACCTCACAGCACACCTTTCTGCTCTTCTTAGCCTCCAGCTATATTCTCCCAATCTTCTTCCAGCAGAATTTTCTCAGACTGGAGGGCTTATTCCTCCTTTCTCAGCTGTGATTAGGTTCCCTCTAACTGCCTTCTCACAAACTAACCACCAAAGTATGAATGACCTTTGCTTTTTAAGAAAGAAAACTCTAGGTTTTTTTTTTTAAAAAAAACTCTGATCAATCTTGTTATTTTGTGGGCTTTCTAACTGCTAGTCAAATTGGCTGACCGCTTGACCAATATACACTGAGTGTTGCTGTTATCTTGGTGCTATATAAACAAAGGTGGCTTCTTCACATAGACATTTTCAGACTGTTAAGTTGAACTCTGCTTTCCATAGTAACTGCAACCAGGGCAGCTAAAATTGCCTAATCCCCCCTCCCCACCCACACCCTGTAGCAAAGCCAGATTTCCAATCTGCTTGGTTACAGTATAGCCTTACTCAAAGGTCACTTATAATTGGCTCATAAAATAAAAAATGCCACAAGCTCATACACAGACAAAACAGATAAAAGTGGTTCTTCCCAGACTGCAATACTCCAAAATGGTAACCTCTTACTCAAGTCAGTAAGCACGATGTATGCCAGGGAACTCTTTTTATATATGACCCTCTATGGCCCTCAAGGTTTGTATCTAATTGTGTGTATTTCAGTTTGGGAAAATAATTCACTTGATGCAGGAATCTTTTCATTAAATAGCAAGGTAGGAGGATGGGACTATTCAAACTTGCTGTTGAGATGTATAATGTATCTAAGTTTGCATTTAATTTATTTAAAGAAGTTTTTATACACTTATTTCCTTTATCCTCTGTTTGGAATCAAATCACATCTATAATTTCATATTTTGATAACTACAGCTGTCATTATCACATATGGACACTTGTCAGTGTATCTGTAAACAGGTGTGCTTTGCTTAATTCTCAAAGCAAAGAACTTTAAAGGATGTTATTGTGCTTGCTTTCTTTGTCCTCCTTCTTTAGCTGCTGTTACTTTCATAAAGCAACAAGATTTTGAAGTTTTGAATCAAGATTTCTTCTTTTCACTTTAGACATTTAACAATCTCCCTTCCTGAGCTGGCTGAGTCGGTTTTGGTGATGGTGCCGAATCCCACCCCCCAACTTCTTGTTGTGCTGGGGAACTTCAACATTCACACCAACTGCTGTTGGGACCTCATGTCCTCCATGATGACCATAGGTCTTTAGTGCAGGACACAATCTGGATGTGGTTTTCTATGTTAGATGAGTTGATTATGAGCTGGGAGTGAAGAGCTTTCCGTTGTCCTGGACAGATAACTGCCTGGTGGTATTTAGGCTCACTGGGACTCAGAGCCACTATAAGGGAGTGGAGCCAATTAACATGGTCTGCCCTAGGAGGCTTATGGATCCAAATGTATCCCTGATGGTTCTTGGGGAGTCCCTTGGCAGATGATCCTATCTAATCCCTATCTGATGTCTGAAATAGGGAAATGGCCAGGGTGGTGGACACAGTCACATGAAGCATCCCCTGCCAAGGGGTGCAGCCAGGAGAACCCCCTGCTTCTTTGTGGTCTCTGTGACTAACACGAATGGGATGCAGTAAACTGACACAAATGGGTTTATTGCACCTGCATAGTGCTTTGTTTGGAACCTTCTAAAGCAGTTATTGAAGCATTTTGGTGGTGGCCTTTCTTTTGCTGGTACTGTGTGGCCAGACTGATTCTTTTTCAGACCCTCATTCCTTTTCGTCCACTGCTACAGCAGCATCAGAAGGAAAGTTGAGTTGTGCATTTTGGCTTCTTTGGTTGGTGTTAGATTTGACTCAAAACTTCTTAGTGTTTTTCGCTTTCATCTCTCATTTGGCTTTGGTAACTCTGTCTTTTGACCTTTTCCTCTCAGGACTATGCTGCTGGGTAACCATTCCATCTGGGTCATTTAAAAAGTGCTCCGCCTGTGGAGCAAAAATTCTGAGCAGAAATGGCCACTCCTGTTGCCTGTTGTGCCTGGGAGAAAGTCATAATATTTGGTCCTGCTTGGATTGTAAAGTGAAAACTCCTCAGGCACATAAAAGCTGCTCTTTGTATCTAAAGGTGCTGTTACATCAGCAGGCCTTAACTTGTCCAGATTGGTATTTGGTAATGCTCATCTCCTTGGTACTGACTGCAACTGCTTCCTCTGCACGTTGCCTTGAAGTGTCTTTTGACTGAAGGACCTTTGCTAAATTTGCTAAATACCCCCCTCCGATCCTGACATTTCACCCATGGATTATATTTGTATCTTTGTGGAACTGGTAGTCCATATGGCCAGGTCCTTCCAGCTGGACACTAAATCACATGAAGTTGAACTAGAGGACCCAGTCTTTAGGATGCTCCAGGCTAAAGTTCACATACCTTTGTATATTCCTCTCCTTTCTGTTCTCCTCAACATTGTGAGGCTGTCTTGGAGCAATCCATCTTCTGTGAAGCCTACTTTGGAAAAAGACAACACTTTGTGTAGGATTTTTAATTCTGATGCAAGCTGATTGTCCCAGCACCCAAAGCCCAATTTGATCATTGTTGAGGCTGCCTAGACTAAAACAACTCAGAAGAAGATCACTATTCCTATGAATGAGGAAGAGCGGAAGCTTGATACCCTTGTCAAGAAGTTTTGTTCTACCATAGCGTTGTCTTTTCGTATTGCCGATTATGAAGCCTGTCTGTCTGCTTACCAGCAGAATCTTTGGGAAAGCATGATGTCACTTCTTGTAAAGCAGTCAGATTATGATTGGCACTTAGTGGCTGTACTTCAAACTGAGGCCTGCACCTTAGCCTCCCAGCAGCTTACAACAGCAAGGCATGTTGTAGATTGCAGTGGAAAATTTTTAGCATATTGCTGATAATACCCAACTGTATCTCTCCTTTCCATCTGATTTCAAGGAAGCTGTCTATACTAATCCATTGACTGTTGTCAGATACGGGCAAACAAATTGAAACTTGGTTCAACAAGACAGAGGTACTCCTGGCCAGTCAAAAGGAAGAACGGGAATAGGGATTCAGCCTATATTGGATGGAGTTATACTCCTCCTCTCAGTTTGGGCATGTTCCTGGACTTAGATCTGAGGCTGGATGCCCAGGTTTCAGTGGTGGGCAGGAGTATATTGGCACAGCTGCAAGTGGTACTCCGGCTGTACCATTTCCTATAAATGTCAGATCTGGTTATGGTAACATATGCTAGGCTTACATCCTGTTTGGATTACCATAACACACTCTACATGGAGTTGGCTGTGGAAACTGTTGAGAAACTTCAGGGGCTCCAAAATGCTGCAACCAGGTTGCTGACTGGAACAGGTTTAGAGGGATCATACAACATTCTTGATGAAACAGTTCCTCCACTGCCAGTCCGTTTCTGGGCAGAAACTAATGTTTCAAAGTGCTGGTTATGACCATTACAGTCCTATACAGCTTAGATCCAAACTATTTGAAAAACTATGTCTCTCTATTTGAGTCTGCTCGTGCTCTTAATATCCGCAGGGGAAGGCTTTCATTTAAACCCACCACTATTTAGTTTAATAATGTTTTAACTTTTGCATTAAGAATTTGTTAATTATATTGTGGTTTTAAAATGTTGTACACCACCTTGGTGCCATGGTGGAAAAAAGTGGGACATAAATTAAATAATAAATAGTATGTGAAATTTAAATATATTTGATTTTATTGATGATCCTCACTTGTAGTGGATTTTATCAGATTTGTGTTGTATTCTGTTCATATTTGCATATTATTTATATTTATATCTTTCTTTCATCTCTGTTAAGAAAAAAGGGGATGGTATGACAGGCATATTGCTAAAATACAATAAAATAACTGAACGTAGCGAAGCAATATTTTAGAACACCTCGGAATACTTGTGCTCCTAGCTCTTTGACACAAAAGTAGTGCTGAACAAGTTACACTGAGTTGAATTCTAACTTACATTTAATTAAAAATGCCGACACTTCTTATTGTATTACTTTTAAAAATTGTTTCAATTTATATATTCTTTTTCAATACATTTTCAACAAAATATGGAAAAATAAATAAATAGACCGTTTTTAGTGACAATTCATTCAGCAAAATGCTGAAAATAATTGTGGCTGCATATCCCTAGCAGGCTCAATTTGTCCATACCTAGGTAAACTTTAGTTGCCCAATATCTGAATGATGACCCTTATTACTCTTGTAATATTTATTAGGCTATATTAAGTAATAATAATAAGTAATACTTTTTCAGTCACATATATTAATTTCATGAGCAGTTGCTGTTTGGTTTCTATACTTACCAGCTCTAATTAAAACTAGCTTTTCTCACAACACACTGTAGTAACTAATTCCTTCGGGGAAATAAATTTTGGAATTCGAGTGCAAGTCAAAACTTTTTTCGTATGATATGTCTTACAAACACAAACACAAACTGAGTGTAAAACAGAAGTCTTTTATTGGTCCTGAATGAAGATGAATACAGTACTTTATATGTAATTTAATTTAATTATTTTTAATGATAGGAAAGATTTCAGCAACTTGTTTTTTAAAAATGTGTATTTTACTGGTTTCTTTACTTAAGATTCATACACTAGAAAAGTAGTTAAAAACTATATTGCCAGAGTATAGGATTACA
This sequence comes from Iguana delicatissima, assembly GCA_948472985.1. Taxonomy (NCBI): domain Eukaryota; kingdom Metazoa; phylum Chordata; class Lepidosauria; order Squamata; family Iguanidae; genus Iguana; species Iguana delicatissima. The sequence goes on along the minus strand of CAOKZL010001164.1, from coordinate 479,833 downwards.
GAACTAAGAAAGAGAAAGAGAGAGGTCAAATAGCAAAAACTCTGTTACATGTAACTATGCTCCTAGGCTTCCTCTGGTACAAATAACAAACAACTAATATTTAAACTATGTAGGGTAGAAAGCAGAGTCCTGTAGCACGTCAAGGGTTGACAAATTGATTATGGCATTAACTTTGAGGGCTATATCTAATTCCTCATGTACTTGAAGATCCAGAATACTTCTGCCGTTAATTTGGATATTTATAACAAATTCTTATCAGATTCATTAAGGCTGAAATCCTACTGTCATTCCTGACGAGAACAAACTCCTCTGAATCAATTGGATTTACTTCCATGTTGAGGTAAATTCAACAGTTGTTCAAGACTAACCAACAGGATTCCAGTCAAAATGCGTTAATTATCTTACCAGGATGTTTGTGTTATCAGCAAGAATTTTGCGAATGACTAGTATTACTACTTTTTCCTTATTCAAATGCAGAAAATAGTTAATGTGCAAAAGACTAGATAAATGACAGATTTATGTGTTCATGAGATGCTTCAGGATTATTTCCACTTCATTAACATCTGATTCAAGTAATTTTTCATATGTCATTCACTTGGGCCTTAGCTAGCTTGAAGGGTAACATTTGAATCAAAAGGGCAGTTCCCTTACTGTTCAGATTTGCATATATGCTATGATGCTAGGTCTTTTGCTATGAAATAATTAAGGTTAATTCTGCTAGTGTGACAAACTGTATGACTTTGGGGAGGCAGTACTCTCAGCAGTTGTCAGTATAAAAATTAATCAGTGTTATGCTAGCAATTATATTTAATGAACCACTACAGTATTTGGATGAAATTGTGAATGTAAATCTGCAGTATTAGGCATGATATAAAGTACAGTGAGGAAAAATTAGCGTTTTTTAAAAAACCTTCCATGTGTCTGTGTGTATATACCTGTATTATTGTCAATGACTGTGCTTTATTCCATTTTAAGAATGCCTTACGTTCTTCAGTATCTTGTGGAGTTGTTAAACTCCCATCAGCCCTAGGAAGCATGGCCAGTGTTGACAAATGCTGACAGGTTACTAGACTGGGGTAGGCTATATTTGGAAATGCAAGATTTTTGCTTTGTATAATTTCTGCCTGTTTAATGGGAAGAAGAGGGTAATTTAGGCCCCTCTGAGTATCTGATGAAAGCTGTGAACCCACTCTCTAGAAAAATACACATATTAACACCTGGACGAACCATTTTCTATACCATTTGTTTATTTATTGGCATTGAAAATTTCTTTTGTCAGTCTGGAATGAAAAAAAAATACTGTGAACATTTGAAAAGACTAATTTTTTTGCTTAAAATTCAAAACAGGAAAAATTAGAACAGGAAAGAATCAAGAGGGGGAAAAAAGTGCCTGTTTCTTGGACTCCCTCCACCACTTCAACAAACCCTAAGTTAAGAATCTTTGCTCCAGTCAGTTTTTTCTTGTATTTGGATAGGTATTTTAAAGCAAGGTTTAAAATCCAGACATGTACTTTTTAGGATCCCTGCCAACCATCATTGAAGATCTGAGCCAAGATCCTATACTTTTTTTAGCATAGTATAAATATGTTCTGGCATTGTTACAGTGATTCTCTTGTATCTGGAACTCATGCGACAGGTAAAATGGCCTTTAGTTTTCGTGTTGTGGAGTGGTGGGTTAATTGCCGTTACAAAGTGAGGAGTATTTGAGAGGGCAGAGTGGGTGCTTAGGAAAAACTGACTGTACTGAGAACTGTATTTACACTACCTGTGAGAAAAGGCAACCGCTTATGCTGTGATTTTTATTCAGTCGTTGTGGCCCAGCAAGATTCCAGCTTTAGTGATGAGTCTGTATGGTTTACCAGTGACCAATGCGAAATGTTTATAATGAGGTCATAGCGCTATATGAATGCTAAGTAATATTCTTGTATGATAGCTAGTATATTTTGAGATATATTGTTTTTCTGTAACAATTGTAAAAGTAGAGGGAAAGGAGGAGACTGCGTATGCATGATACTACTTTAAGGATTGTAGTAGCATATTATGGATCACCTCAGTTACTCCTGTCCCTTCAGGTGTAGAACCATAGCAATGTAAAATATTTAAGAACTGACTGAGGCAATTCAGATTTCCTTTCTTTTTAGTAACCTGTACCTTTCAACAAAGAATTTTTGGTTTTGATTGATTTGTTTCATGTATCATGAAAACTTTATAAAAAGTGCTGAATGTTAACTAGATAATACAGGTTGAATGAGTAACCCTTTTTGGAAATGCTTGGGACCAGAAGAGTTTTATATTTTGGGGAATTTTGGAATACCTATATTTGGATATACATTCAATACAGTACTGTACAGGAGGTCTCCACAAAGCCTGCAAATGAACAAGCAGGAGTGCTGCAGCCCCAGCCTTGGAGGTGGAAGTGGGTGGCTGATAGGCTCTCCAGAGATCTCCTATACAGTACTTTCTTTTCTTTGAAAATGGGTATCAGGTCCCTTATATCCTCAATCTGTCAGATCCTCAGTCTCTCTGAAACCTTGCATCTCATACACAACACAAATTGTGAATGAATGAGACATGAGGCTGGAGAGAGGCATGAGGTTCTGTGAAATGGCAGGAATCCAAGCATAGTGCTCAGCATGAATCCATGCCTCCTGCCATTTCACTGATCCTCCTGTCTCTTCAGCTTTGTATCTCATTTGTTTGCTTCTTGTGTATGAGATGCAAGACTGGACAGAGACTGAGGATCTGAAAGAGAAATAAACAGGAGCACCGCAGATGGCCACTTTGAAGGCAGAAGAGGGTGAGCGGCAGCAAAAAGTTTTACTTTTCAGATGGTTTTGGATTTCTGGATTAGGGAGCCTCAACCTGTACAAAATATTAGTGAATGTGTCAAAATAAGGGCAGGAACAATGGCTGGATCCAGAATTTGCTTCCACCAGGGTGAATATCTCTTGAAACAGGATCCCACTTACTAAATACTCATGTGAGCAGAAAGAAGGGAGGAAATGCTTTGCCTACAATTGTGTGCATCTCAAGGGAAAATATTAATTTTCATGTTTTCCAAGGATAGGAGAATGCCTTCAGTTCACAGAACTAGGAAGGATGCAGAATTTGATGTTAGTGTATTTCATAATATATAAACAAGATAACAGCTTCTGTTAACAGCTCTTAGAAGATACTACAAAGTTTTCGTTCTGACAAATCTTCATATTGATTTTATTGTTCCCTTCTTGTGTGTATATAGTGCTATATTTATTACGTGTTGTTTATTTCATGTTGCACTGCCTGAAAAATGTTTGTTGTAAGCAGACTCTACAATACATATGTGAGGGCATGACCTAAAAGGGTGGAAACAAAAAATAATAATAATAATGTTGTGAGAAGTCAGATTGAATTAGTTCTCCTCGATCACCTGAGTCTAAAGCTCAAATGTCTTTGCAATGGAGTGTCTCTTGTTAGAATCTGATGTACTGCTCTGTGAATGGGATTCAGATCACTTTCCTTTTAACTTGTCTTGCTCATTATTGTGTTCCACTTTCTTGTACTGCCCCCGACATTCTCTAGTGGTGGCTTCTATTCATTTGAAAGAAAAGGATGCTCTTTCAGATATGTTTAAGGGAGATTGCTTATTGCATCAGCTTCAGACCCTCTTGTGCTGGGAGATTTCAAACTTCTTTTCACCTCTTCTTAAGATCAGTAACAATACTGGTGTATCATCTTGAGGAAAATACAACTCTTGCATGAACAGTCAGCGAGTAGAACACAGCAGTTTTAGAGATTGTTGTTGCTGTTGTGTGCTTTCATTTCTGACTTACGATGATCCAATCATGGAGTGTTCTGGGGGAAGAGAGTGTGTAAAGCAACCACGGTCATCCAGTGGGTTTCCATGGCCCAGAGGGGAATAGTACTCTGGTCTCCAGGGTCATAATTCGACACTCAAATGGCCTATAATTCTCTATGATTCAGGCTTCAGAGAAGGCGTTTGGGCAGGGGGAGGTAATGGCATCATCACAGCCTGTTTTAGGCAAGATGAAAACTTTTCTTGCTGGAATGAGCCGTTCACCATTCCATTTACCCACACCCAGTCCTCCTTGTTACCCTTAAAGGTGGGGGACTTTGAAGTCCATCCATAATGCCAGTGTCTTCTTAGAATTTGGGTAATTATAGTTCAAAGAAGGCCTGCAAGAGGAGGGTAATGGCAGGATCTTTTCACCTGTGTATACTAGTACTAACTGTAAAGAGGACTCCAATTAAAAATTAAACAGAGTATTTTATTTGGAATTAACAGGCCCACAAGAAATCAGACACTCTCAAGAACCATACAAGGCTACTGGAAAATGAGGCAAGAGAGGTTGCATAGAGAGAAATTGGGTGGAAAGGGTGATAGTTACCAATCCTGAAGCAGAAAGTTGAAGTGGAGTAGCTCAGACAGTGTATCTGAAGGTAGCCAGAACGAACAGAGTTCTTGGTAACATGTATTATGTCCAAGTACTACAAACTGGAGTTGAGGTTTATAAACCTTTTTCTGCCCTGAAGGAGGGTGTGTGGTTAAAGCTGCAATAGCTTCCCCATGAAATGACAAAGGAGTCCAGGAAGTGCTGATTGTCCTAACTTTAGGTGACAAAACACCGGTGGGAGTCATGACAATCTCTTAATGTCTAGATGGGCAGGGGTCCAGGAATGATTTTCTGTAGGGTAGAATCGCAATAGGTCTCTGATGGCTTCACCTGGGCGATTTTGTCTTTGTTGCCTGCATTTTTGAAAGGATTATTGCAAGCCCATTAGCACTGGGCTTTCTTGCCTAATCCTCTCTGAAGTTATGTCCTGGCCATGCTAAGGTCATCCTGACCTGACTACGTGCTCACAGCCAGCACATTCTCCAAAGATGCTTTCATCCATAAATATATCTAATTTATGAAAAATAGCATACCCCTCAAAGTAGGGGTGTTGGGTGTGGTAACACCCTCCAACTTCTCTCAAGAGCCACAATGGGCAAGGATCCAGTACACATAGTAGTTTTCACCCTTCTGAGGTTCCCATCCAGATCCTCAGGATGCACAAACTGAAATGTATCCAGTAATACAGGACAAGCAGGAGGCAAGGTTGCATTTACTGGATCTATAGCAACTACAGCATCCAAGTTAGAGCAGATTCAAGCAATTTTTCTGCAAAGTGTCTTGTAAATGTTTCACAGCAGACTGTCAAGTGGTCTGTGTTTTCTTCTTGTGGGCTAGCATGTTAAAAACCTCTGACCACTCAAGATTAGTCTGCTGGACAACACTATACAGACACAATAGTGTCAGGGATGTGTAGGTTTTTTCACTGTCACCATCATTATGACATAGGCTTTCCAATGAGATCCAGCCCATTTTTGGTCAGACTTTCTCTGAGTCTTCCTGCATCAATGAGATACAAAAACACCAAGGCACAGCAGAGTATAATATCAAAATGTAAGTAAGTAAATAAAATTTCCATGTAGATGTACACTGATGATATTAACATCTTTATATTCTTAACTAGCTGCTGGGCAACACACTCACATTTTCTACAGGGAAAAAATGGATTTCCTTCTTGTATGTGCAGATGTCTAACAGAAAGCAGGTCCGAGTTCTGACACATCCCCCCTATGCCACTGTTTTCTCTCTTCAGAAAGATGCCAGAAAAAGTATACCTTGGCTTCACAGACTGTATGTATATATGATGCTGATTTCAGGGTTCGCTAGGATGTCACTGCAAATGATTCTGTGTGTTACTTTCCTTGAATTTAATTCATATTCAAATTTAATTCAAATTACAACTTTTTGATATCTAATATTCTGAAAAATTACCCACTGAGGGCTTTATGTTAGAGTCTAGACTACAGAGTTTATTACTTAAAAGGAACAGATGGTCTTTAGGACATGTTAATGAAAGTATGTTTATTAAGGGTTACAAAGGAGTTTCTTTGTCACTATAAAACGAGTATTTTCCTACATCTTGCCGCCGTGTAATTGTGTATCAACCTGCATTAATGGAGGTGCTGTGAGATTTATAGAGGAGCTTTTCTGTTATCATTAGCAGAGCTTTCCATCACTACTAATGCCTTTCATTCCGACTAGAAGTTCCAGTGTACGCGTAAGCCTGGCATATATTGTCTCTGAGTAGCAGTCCTCAATTGAATATTGGTTGATGTGAATTCACTATAGTCATGTGTTATGTGCAGATGCACATGCAAGTTTTAAAATGTGTGTTGCCTTCTCAGCTGAGACCATCCAGGCTTGGGGCTTTGTAAACTGGGGAGAAGGAAACAGCAGTGATAAGCTGGGTCATAATGGGCATTAGTTCTGGGAAAAAATGCAAGATAAGGATGCTCCTAGCACAGGGTAGCACTAGAGTAATGGGCAGGTCAAGACACTAGCATACAAAACAGGTGCTAGAGAAGTGGGGAGCAGTACCTGGATGCTATGAATAGAAGTAGATGCTATAGTATAGGGGTCTAATTGAGAAGCCTGGCAGAGTTCATGGTGAGTAATTTGGGAAAACTGTAGCTTATCTTGAAGAAATCCAGCAACAAGTGACCAGGAACTAAGCTGAGCATCTTGCATTATCATTCATTTTCTCCTTCAGCATGATAATTGTATTCTGATCCTGTGGTTTTCCTGTTTGTCAAAGTTCATTCTTATTTTCATTCATTATTTCATTATGTTTAAAACACACACACACACATACATGCACATACATGCACATATATGTATAGAGGCATATCTCAGTTAACGAGTTAACAAAGCCTCTAACAAAGAAACTCTCTTTTACAAAGTCTTTTTATGGGAACTCAGCCCAGCTTCTCCCTTTTCTCTCCTTCTTTGTAGTTGGAAGTTTTGTTTTGTATTTTTTTTTTTGCGGCTTTGGCATTAGGAGGATGGTGCAAAAGCATTCGGTGTTGGATTGCAACAGCATTTGTGCTATAAACAATGCAGGAAAACTTGATCTGGAAAGGAATGTAATTCTACTCTGGCTGATCCTACTGTAGCTATGTGGGCTTAAGCACAACAGGCAAGGTAAACAGCAGTCTCCAGAATGACTTACTGAGCAAGTTAAAGAGCAAAACAGAAGCAGAGAAAGTAGATTAGCCTGCTTCCTCAGCCAGCATGTTGAAAAAGCAGAGATCTATATGTTGCACCATCAAAATGGAAATTGTAAGAAAAGTGGAGGCTGTTGAAGAAGCAGCAGCTTTCATGTGGTCTCTAGAAGAGTCAAAATGTTTTTGTGTACTTATGTAAGGCTTACCTGACCTGGTTCTCATGTCATTTCATTTCACATACATATAAAAGTAGAAGGTTTGGTGAAACATGTTGAACTTCTCTTCTATTTACTTAGATGAAAGTACTGTTAACATTTGAGGTATATAAGTCTATACCATGAACGAGCAACTGTGGAAAGATGGGTAGGGTCACATTAACCACCCATAGGAGACCTTGAAGGGCTGTACTCCCACTACATCCCCTCCCACAAAAACTGATGAGGGAGGTATTAGTACAGTTAGTGCTAGTACTAATGAGGTGAATATTAGCATAGTTAAGGCCTTGAGAAAGCAGAGGGAGAGTGGCAAGAAAAGAATGGACATTGTTATTGGCAGAAGAAGGGAGTGGTCAGGAAATGCTTGAGGGCTGTGCATCTGAACAAGAGCTCAACATGTTTATTCTCCTCTTTAATCCAGTGCTGGAAATGACTGTTAGTACCAAGTGAAGTGTGCTCTGCAGATACCGTTTCATCACTCAGTCTTATACCCATAACTGGTATTAAAACAAAACTATGTAGCTAGTATAGGTTTAAGCTTTCATAATTTTTGGCTCAGCTTTTGCCCTTAAAGCAAGGTGAGGCGAGACAAGGTATTCGTGTTCTGTGAAATTAGATTTGCTGAAAGTAACTATGCAGTTATAGAAGTGACCATGCTTTGTGAATCCTGTGGATTAACATAAAGTAGTAAACATCCATGCTCTATTGAAGTTAAATTTTAACATTTCTGTGTTTGATGTGTTGCCGATAAATATTTGCATTACATGGATAATAAACTAAAAATAGGATGTTAACTAAGGCAGAGTTCTGAAACAAGTAAATATTCTTCTACTCTGACTTGTATATGTTTTTATTGCAGCTCCACATCTTGTAGTCATCCATTTTATAGTCTTTACTACAAAATTAAACTAGGCAATGCAGTAAAATACTACTTTCATTGGTTTTCCTTGTTCATCTCACTGTAACTTGTGAATCAGTAAACTCTAAGATAGAGAAGGTAGTTTAATGGCTGGAAGCATTTTGAAAAAAAAAAATTAAAGTGAAAGAAGACTCCCAAGTTCCCTCTCATGGAGAGTGATATGGAATGCACAGACAGAGGAAAGTTGGCGATTCTTTGAACATGCACATGTTTGGAGGCATGTTCTCTTCAGCAGCTTTGTTTTAACATTTTTCAAAGATAATACTTCATGTACCCAAATGAAGAACTGCCTCAGGAAAATTTTGGTTTCAGAATCCTTTGCATATGGGGATTATTTTGATCCCAGCTCATAAAAACATCCATGGAGTGTTTTATTTACTATGCTACAAACCTCATTCTACTAAAACAGTGTACACATGCACATTTTTCTGGCCATGCTGAGGTATTAGGCCTAAAACCAATTGCTAGTCCCAACCACAGTTCACCCATTCAGTCAGTGGGATTTATGTAAGTGTTGACTTATTATTCAGCAGTTAAGGTTGACTGAGTCCATTCTGATTGGGATTAGCCACTGGATTTAGGCCATAGATTTATTTCTTATCTGTATCTTTTCCTCATTGAAATTGAGTTAATGGCTTAATTTGCAGGGTAGAGTTGTATAATAAACTCTGAAATAAGAGAGGATCTATTATTCCCAATGCATTCACTAGAATGCTGAAACTTAGGCTATTTACACACGACTGGGCTCAGCGAAGTCCTTTTGTTGCAACCCCAGTGGAGAGGGAAAGCACGCCGGGAATGCTCCGCCCCATACCTCACCTGGTGGCTGTGGAGGGGAGCGCTGTGGCCCCGCTCCTTCCTTCCTTCCTTCCTTCCTTCCTTCCTTCCGCAGCACAGCAAGGCACTTTCCATTGCTGTGCTGAGGACAGAGCGTTGCCAGTGCATTTCCGCCCTTCTGCATGACCGGGAAAGGCAGCAGCACAGTGTGATGGTAGATGTAAAATGGATTTTTTTCCATTTTACAAACACAGTGCTTGTGCGATGAGCAGAGACAAGATGGCGGTGGGACTGTGATAATGTCATGTAGAAGCATGATCCATGGAGCACTGCCATCGTGTCCCAGCTGTGGGACAGCCACGCCGTGCGGAAAGGGCCTTAGTTGCAACTGGGATTCTTTTAACAATGGAAAATAGGACATCTGAATTTTCTACTAGTCTTGAAACAACGAACATCACATTGACTATGATTTTATCTTTCGAACTGCTTTGCTGGTGTGCAGAACTAACAATTTTGGTGTTTATATGATTGATTGTAACTGAAGTTGCACACTGGCAATAAAACTGTCATCTTGAGAAGACACTGATCTTCAAATATAAGGAACTGTAGAATAATAAATCTGTTACAGCTGGATTGACTGTTTGATGGTTTGAAAGCATTTTAGCCCCAGTCTTCCACTAGAAAGGCTTCTGGAGCAGCTTAAAAAAAAATACCAATAAGACAATCCTATTTATAATGAAAAGGTATGATGGAAAGGGAAAAGGGATTGGGAGGAAAGAAGGAGAAATAATCTGACGTACCTGTTCTTAGTTTCAAAGTAATTATAAATGGATTTATTTTTCTGGCAGGGAAGGTGAAGCAAGCTCCATGTAGGTACTATTTCTTTGGCTGAGGTGTGGATCTTTACCATAATAAGGGAGTAGACAGAGACTTGCATTGGCCAGTGGATGAAGCCAGAGTGTGCTGTCCTTCAACTCAGCAATCCCATTGAAACTAGTACAGCAGACACTGTGTATCTGTGGGAGTTCTGTTCCAGGACCACTGTTCCCCTGTGAATGGCAAAAAATGGGAATGCTTACATCCTGTATTATTAAATGACAGTGATGTGCATGTGGACTCTTCAGTGCATCGCTGTTCAGATCACTACCATTTTAGATACAGGATGTGATGCTTCACAATTGCTGGAATTTACAGATCCAGAGGTCATGTATAAGGACGGTCCACTGCATGTCCCACATTTTCTTAAGTACAGGTATTTGTGTTGAAAAGTATAGCTATTGGTATAAAAAAGATAATTTGCAAATTTTTTACTTCAGCAGATCTGTCACCAGTCTCTATTAATAGTTTAGTCCCCTCTATACAAAGTGTGACCTTGTAATTAAGGCTTGCTTGTCAATTTCAGAACACTGTTGGAAGGAGATTTTGGACTAGACTCACCTTTGTCTGATCCAACCAAACCTTTAAATTCCTATTAAAGTTGACAGCTTGGTGCGTTTATATTATGTTGTTTTGACCTAATTGTTTTTCTAATAGTGCACTATCATTTTAAAGTTATCCAGTCAGATAATAAAACATTTACTTACAAGCAAATTATTTTTTAAAAGAGTTGTTTTACGTATTAATTCAGGGCCAAAAGAAGTTCAGTTCCCAAGGGAAAAAAGCATTCAATAGAAATTACACCTAGAATTAAGGCAAGATGGGATATGTTGGAATAGCCTTTTTTCCTTCACACGTGGAGCCCCACTTTGCCCTTTAACAAGGACTATACAGAGAGGAGAAGGGAAGTCCAATTTTCCTTCCCTATATACAATTGCTATAAAAATCTATATGCGTGCACATGCACACTACATTCTTCACACACATACACACTGCTTTCCTTGGGAATGGGAAAACACTCACTGATGGCAGTTTCTGGAGAAGGAAGTTAGAGAAGATAAAGTTGATTTGCTGCAGTTTTGATGATGACTGGCTGTCTGCATTCCTTCTGTTAAGAATTTTTAAATGTGATTTTCTTAGAAAAGATGCATTTAGTGTCATGCATTTTGTCACTTCATGCACTTCAAAACCCAAGTTCACTTTTGGCTTGCTTCACAATAGCCTATATTGTTGATTTGGATGTTTTGAGCAGATTCATAGCAGTTGGATAGTTCTATTTGATTCATTAAGAAGAATAAAAGATAATTTCATGAAAATTATCAGGGAAGAAAATTCCATAATTTTCCTGGACATCAGAAATAGGCATTGTGATGATAACTTTAGTTTGTCAGCCAAAAGGTATAAAATAAATCTCATTAGTTTTTGACATCCACTGACTTCTTGGTTAGGCACAGGTGGGGGAAAAAATAATCCAGTGAAAGAAAAGTATGCAGAAATATAGGATGGGGGACACGTGGCTGGATAGCAGTACATGTGAAAGGGATCTAGGAGTCTTAATAGACTACAGGCTGAACATGAGTCAGCAGTGTGATGCAGCAGCCAAGAAGGCCAATGCAATTCTTGGTTGCATCAATAGGAGCATGGTGTCTAGATCGAGGGAGGTATTGGTACCACTTTATTCTGCTTTGGTTAGACCTCATCTTGAATACTACGTCCAATTCTGGGCACCCCAATTCAAGAAGGATATGGATAAGCTGGAGCAGGTCCAGAGGAGGGCAACCAAAATGGTGAGGGGGCTGGAAGCTATGCCCTATGAGGACAGACTTAGAGAGCTGGGTATGTTTAGTCTGCAGAAGAGAAGGTTGAGAGGGGACATGATAGCCATGTTTAAATATTTGAAGGGATGTCATGTCGAGGAGGGAGTGGGCTTGTTTTCTCCTGCTCTTGAGACCAGGACAAGGAGCAATGGATACAAGCTGCAGGAGGGGAGATTCCACCTGAACCTCAGGAAGAATTTCCTGACGGTCAGGGCTGTCCGGCAGTGGAATGTGCTGCCACGCAGTGTGGTGGAGTCTCCTTCTTTGGAGGTTTTTAAGCGGAGGCTGGATGGCCACTTGTCGGGAGTGCTTTGAGGGTTTTCCTGCATGGCATGGGGTTGGACTGGATGGCCCTTGTGGTCTCTTCCAACTCTACATTTCTATGATTCTATGATAATAGTGTTGAAGTAATAGTGTTATGGTTGCAGATCTGTGTTGTGCTTTAGATGTTTACTTAAGGTGGTATCAGTGCAGGGAGGTTGATGAAGATAGAGGCCACATCGCTTCAAAGCCATGAGGGAACTGGAATCAAAGACAGTTAAAAAAAACCCTAAAATTTCCTTTTCCCTTAGCAGCAACAAAATAGCTTTTCTTGAGATCCAGGTCTACTTTTGTTCCATGTGGGGCTTCAAGCCATTGTTTAGGCAGAGTACAGTTGTGTCTCTTATGGTGCTTCTGTATTGTCAACTCTGGACATAAATTTAGGAATTGTAATAGGTAGAGCCAGAGTAATGTAGTGGTTTGAGCGTTGGACTATGACTCCGAAGGCCAGGGTGTGAATACCTACTTGGCCATGAAAACCAACTGGGTGACTGTGGGCAAATCACACTCTGTCAGCCTGAGAGAAAGGCAAAGGCAATCCTCCCCTTATCAAATCTTGTGAAGAAAATGCCATTGTAAGTTCATCTTAGAGTTGCTATATATTGCAAATGACTTCAAGGCACACAATGAGTAAAATATGCCGATATAAACCAAATTCAGATTGCTTTACCTTACGTGGTAGATGAAAACATTGGAACATGGACGTGTGAAACTGTTCTTAAGTACAGTTCTTAGAAACTGTTCTTTCTTGGTCAGGGTTTGGTTTCCTGCAAGTTGAGTTGCTGAGTGTTCTCAGTATTCTCTTTATCTAAGTAATTTGGCGTCTATATCCTTGTTCAGCCTCTTTGTTGAATATGCCCAAATCTCTTAATCCTATTTTTTCATATTATATGATAGAATTTTGTCACCATCTGTTTTTGATCTCCAAGTTCATGCTAATTAGCTACCCTTCTTAAAATGTGAAGTTCCAAATTCTTTGTGTAAAAGAATATTTATTTATAAAACCTAAGTAGTTTTTTTTTTGTAGAAATAAAACAGTAGTGGAGGAAAGCACTTTAGCAGAGATCTACCAAGATGAGATTCATTGCGATATCCACATTTTGCATGCAGTTAATTTTTAAAAATATTACTGAATTTGCTTTTTGGAAATTAGCAGCAAAATTCACTTGCTATTAATTAACTGTGGGTCTCTTGCCTTATTCAGTGATGGTACTTATATCTCACTGAATTATGGGCTTGGATGGTATGCCCATAGGTGTTAGGCTCAGCTACGTCGCGGATCTTGCTGAACTATTTCTTTACTTCTTGGCCCTTTCCTCACGTGGAGGGGGAAACGGGGGGAACGCGCTAAGATGGGGCTTACTGGCAGCCGGGTAAGTCCGTCGCCATGTGGAGCAGCACAATCTCGCTGTTCCGCAGTCCTCCGGCGTCCAAAATGGCGACCTCAGTGTCCAAAATGGCGGCTTCCAGCTGGTGGAGGCTCTCCACCAACCAGAGAAGCTCGCCAGCCTAAAGCCCGCCCCCAGCAGATCTGCAGGCACGCACTAGTGCACGCCTGTAAATCTGCACTGGAGCGCGGCGACGGAGCTGCCCTCTGAAAAGAGGTTTTTAAAAAACATGCCGCGCCACCAGTTCCAGTCGCTTCGGAGCAGATTGAGGTGTGGAAACCACTCCACGGTGCAGAAGACGACAGAGGTTGCTCTGCACCGTTTTAGTACCCCGGTGTGGAAAGGGCCCTTAATGATGATCCAGCATAGACAGATTATCCCATTTAGATTTTGTTTGTTTCTAGTTCTCTGCAGGATGGACTTCTCCTAGCAATCTAATAAGTGGCTTTGCTTCGTTAGCTTCTGTGGATGTCAGTAAAGCCCACAAGGGCCCAATCAAACGGTGATGGGAAAATTTTATCCTCTCACAGATCCTGCATTTAGGATTCACCTTCCTCAGCTGGAGGTTGGTCCCTGTGATTTTTTAAGGGTTCCTTTAGTTACCGTGTTGGAAGGAGAAAGAAATTGTGGGGGCTAAGTGATGGAGTACTACCACCTACATCTGAGAAGATGGTCTATTAATGTTTTACAGCATCCTGGGAAAGGTGAAGTAAAAAGTCAGAGCCTGTTGATATTATGAGCTCACTTAGAGAGGAAATATCAGCCTGAGCACCTGGCAGACATGATAGGACACTTCATTTTTTATAGAAAAGCTAATTAATTAGGCCAAAGATAGAAGGCTGTTTAAAGAAGCAAATGTCTTTGCTTCTTGATAGGAAAACTGTTTTATGAAAAAGTAAAATGAGAAGCTTTCAGTCTCTACTCTGTGCATATTGGAAAGAAGGAGAAAGGAAGGGAAGTTCACAATCCTAGGGTTGCCATGGCACATTCTTATAATGAGAAACCGTGGCTTCCTGTTATGTCTGAAGTAGGAAATGACTGTATCTAACTGGTAGTTAGTGCCATTAACTGGAATTGCTTTGAAGATTGTTTTATAGATGAGGAGCCTTCTTCTTGATGCTAACAGGATTGTTCAAGTAAAGGGTAATTGCAATAAATTAGTAGGTTTGAAAAACACAAACATGTTGGCACAACTTCTTTGCTAGTTGCTTTTATATGGGCCCTATTTAAGCAATTCTTATGTTCTTAGGCAGTCACAATGCCTATATCAGAGAAATGAATTATTGCATAAAGTTTGACTAGGATATTTTTCCATGCAGCATTCAGAGCACCTTTGACATAATTTCTTCAACTGATAGCAAAGAAATCTAAATTAGTTGGCCACCTCATTTCATAATGTTAAAATATAATACTAAACTTCACCAGTGCGTTGAAAAAATGGATATTCGTTTTCCAAGATATAGTCTGTTTCTACTATGATGTTCAGCTATATATTTTTAATATTAGAAGATTATAACTTCTATTCTCAAATTATTCATCCTCACCAAGTGCTTACCACAACATGATTGTGACATAGAAATGCAATTTAATTCAGGTTTGTAGACGGTTGTTCTTTATATTTAACCTAGCTGAATATAGCACCTTGTTTGTAGTATCTTTTCAGATAACAATTCAAATTTTTTGAGCTTCATGTTCTGCTCTACCAGTATGTTTTGATGACAACAAAATTAAGGGCTTCATTGCAGTAAAGTGGAGTAGTCGACTTATGCTGTTAAAGGTACTGCCATAATAGTTTACAGCCCATATCCATCTTCATTACAAGTGTAAATATTAATAATTAAGGATGTTAAAATGAAATCATTATAAATGATTAAAGCAGATGCCAGATTATATGTGGAAAGCACAATAAGAAGTAATTGCTGTCAGTACATACTTTTCACCCTGCTCTGTCTGGCAATTAACCTTTATTGCTAGTAATTTACCCTGGTATTCAGAGTAAAAATGTTCTCTCTCTCTCAAGACAGGACATTAATGGTATCATACATAGCAGTATCATCTCTGCTGCTGATCGTCTTAATCATGAAAACTGCAGTTAATACCATCACACTCAACACGTCTTTGTATAAATGTTGATTTGTGTGTTTTTTATAAGGCTGGTTTTCTCCTTGTGAATATTGTGTTATATGAAGGTTGTGGCAAAGCATATCCTAAATGCCTGTTGATGGTCTCTCTAGCCGTTTATTTAACATGCTTTGGTTACAGGGAGGGAATTGTATGAACATTTTCAGGATATTTTCTATAAAGTTGTTTTCAAAACATTTGTTGCCAGCTAGCTGAAGTGCTATATTTAAAGCAGGATAAAATGAAGTGGGCATAGGAATTGTTTACAGTCTTTTAATAGTACTTCTCACTTTTAAGTATCATGAACGCTAAGTTCATTTTTAAAGTTAATGGACAATTAATAAGAGAACATGCTGCAGTGTGGAACATGGAAAATGTCCTTTCTGGATTATATATCTCAGAGTTTTTTGGACTACAATTCCGAGCAGATATGTATCTAGGGGGGCAGTGGAGGTGCACGCCCTGTGTGCTAATGCTGGAGGAGGGTGCAAAAAAACTAATCTCCACCCTGGCTTGGTCTGCTGCCTCCTCTTTTAGGGTGGTTCCTAGCCCAGTGCAGCAGTGGCAGCGGCAGTCCTCCCACCTGGGCCTGGCCCACCACTGACCCCCTCCCCCGCCCCCCCCTTGGCCCAGGGAAGTGGCAGCAGGAGAAGCAGCACCTACCAGCAGCAACTTCCATGCTTGCCCTAGGTGCTGTTGACCCTAGATATACCATTGATTCCCAGTCATTCCAGCTGGGGGACTTTAGGGATTATAATCCATAAAATGAAGTTAATAAAGCTTTGCTTGATACTTGTGAAAGCGAACATGTGCAACTAAATTGTTCTTTGGAGATTTTTTAAAAAAGATTTGAAGACAGCCTGCTTCAGATACTTTAATAGTCGATTCTTGCACTTTGCAAACAGTTAAACTAGACAACCCTTAGAGTACCTTGAAACTCTAAAGTACTATGATTCTATTCTATTCTTATAAATTACTAGATTGTTTTAATCTGTTTCTCATTTTAAGACAGTGACACAGTAAAAATTAAGCAAAGCAAATTCTTCTCTCATTGACTATACAAGCAATGATCTAACTGTTCTTTTGTTCATGCAAATGTATTCAAATCCTTCTTCCCCTCCTGTCTGACAAGTGCTGCTGTATTTATAACAAGTCTTGTGAAAGAAAGCAGTTTTGCTACAACAGTTCACAACTTGAAACAAGATTTTAATTGAGTTTTTTGTATTTGGCGCTACAGACAAACATACTAAGATATTCAAATTCTGTGCTCATAATTATGAGGTAACTGCAGGCAGATCTTCATGGGACTGAAGTTGAAGCTGGTGTGAATTGCTGAGTCAAAGAACTGGGACAGATCCACTTGAGTGCCAATCCAGAATCATTCAAAGACATAAAGGAGTCCACTATCATCTTAGAGAGTAACTGGGCGGAAGAATTTTCTAGAATAAACGAGATATTGTTGGCTTGGTGCACTTTCAGCAGATGCAGTCCAGAAACAGATGAGATTTATAATCAGACAGTTTTAGGGTGACTAAATGGCAGATAGGCAGATGTTGTCATTCTGAGAGGAAGGAGAAAAGAGGAAGACAAACTGATTAGAAGAGTCAAATAAGGAAGACTGGAGAGTGACAGCTATCTTGACAAAGAGTAAGAGTAGAAAGTTCTCATAACCAGCTTGTTAGAACTAGTGGGCTGTTTGAAACGAACTTACTCTTTCTTCGTCAACTACGGAGCAGTGAGTTATTTATCCTAATAGCTACATTGCTGCTGCTGCTGGAACAAAGTCTTCACCTGCCTGAGGAAAGGTATTAAGAAGGCTGCCAGTCTGACCTCTCTGGACAGGAAATTCCAAAGCCTGGGAGCAGTTTGGAGAAGGTCCTATCCCATGTTCCCAATAGGTTTAATTGTGAAGATGGTGGAACAGAGAGGAGAGCCTCCCCAGCAGATCTTAAAGCGCAAGCAGGTTCATATGAGTAAATACTGCCCTTCAGATAACCTAGACTTGAACTGTACAGGGCTTTATAGGCCATAACAAACACTTTGATTATGACCAGAAATGAACAGGCAATAGGAGAGTGTTGCAACAAGAGTTTGGTGCTCCCTGAAGCTGACTCTAGTTAACAATCTGATTGCTGCTCTTTTGACCAACTGAAGTTTGTGAACACTCTTCAACGGCAGCCCCACATAGAATATACTACAGCAATCCAAAAAGAAAGTAACTAAGGCATGTGTCATTGTTGCCAGGTGTGATATTTCAGCTAACAGAAAGAGCTAGCACACAAACTTTAAATGTGTAAATGTACTTCTGGCCACTGCTGAAATCTGAGTGTCCATGCTCAGATTGCTGACCTGCATCTTTAGGGGAAGTGTAATCTCGCCTAGCATAGCCAGATCCTATTCCCTGATCTGCCTTTTGACTAGGATCATTTCTGTCTTGTCTGGACTAAGTTTCAGTTTGTTTGCCCTTACCCAGTCCATGATTGATGACAAGCACGAGTTCATAAACTGATAGTTTGTTTGAATTGGAGTGGAAAGAAGTAATAGAGTTGAATGACATCTACATATTGATCTACATTTTGACAATGCCACATCTACATGTTGATGACACTATATCTTTGAAGTCTGAATGACCTTCCCCAGATGCTTATTGTGTGTATTAAACAGCATGAAGGAGAGAACTAAGGTCTGAAGGACCCCACAGGTCAGTGGTTGCACTATCTTCTCTGTTCACCCTCCAGGAATAGACGAAACCACTGTAAAATAGTGCCTCCAGGTCCCATCCCAGCTAGCCAGCCCAGAAGTATACCATGGCTGATACTACAGAAAGTCACTGAGAGGTCCAGCAGAAGAAACAGGGAACACTCTCCCTGTCCATTTCTCTGTGCAGGGCATTTACTAAGGTGACGAAAGCTGTCTCTGTCCCACGCTCAGATCTGAAAGTGGCTTGAAATGGATGCAAGTCATCTCATCCAGAAACATCTAGAGCTAGAAGGCCACCAATTATTTTGTCCCAAAATGGAATGTTGGAGATAAGTTGATAATTATAGAGAAGAGGTAAGGGCCATCACAATGTTATTAGAATTCTGCCTTTCCTGGTTCATTAAGAACGCCATCAGAGACTGGCTGAGTGGGTAGAGGGAATGGTCTGTCCCTCACTAAAACAAGGAGGTAGTTATAAGAGCATTGTTGAAAAAGCCTGCACTGGATTCCAACGTGTTAGACAGCTACCAGATGGTTTCCCACATTCCATTTTTGAGCAATATATTGGAGCATATGATGGCTATTGCAGCTTCAGAGATTTCTTGTTGAGGCAGATTGTCTAGAATTATTTTCGGTCTGGTAATAAGCTTGCCTATGAGATAGAGATAGTTGTGATCATGTCAGTGAATTACTTACGCCAGGAACTGGACACTGTAATTCTGTTGATTCTACTTGACCTCTCAACAGCTCAGGGTTTGATTTTGTGCCCAGTGCTATTTAACATACACATGAAACTTCTGGGAGAGCTCAATCCAGAGCTGGGGTCTGGCACCATCAGTATGACAGTAATACCCAGCTCTGTTACTCCTTTCCACCTCAAGCCAAGGAAGCTGTCTCAGTTCTAAACTGATGCCTGACATGAGCAATGGACTGGATGAGGGCAAGCAAATTGAAACCCAAAAGATAATACAGACTAGACAGCAGTGCTCTTAGTCAGTCAAAAAGCAGATATGGGAATAGAAATTCAGCCTCTGCTGGGGAGGGTTATGTTCCGTCAAAGACATAAGTTCACACCTTGTGTGTATTTCAGGATTCAACCTGGAGTACATACCTGGAAGCTTTCACCAATGACCAGGAGTGCCTTTGTACAGTTAAGGCATGTGTACCAGTTGCACTCTTTCTTACAGATATTGGATCTGGTCATGGTGGCACATGCTTTAGTTACATCCCATTTGTGAGGCACCTACACACATACAGTGTGTTCTACATGTGGGGCTGCCTGTGAAGTATATTTGGAAACTTCAACTGGATCAAAGAGCAGCTTGTAGACTGCCAACTGGGGTTGCTATAGGGCGCAGACAATCTCCTAGTTACAGTAGCTTCACTGGCTGCCAGTCTGTTTCTGGGCACAATTCAAAGCACTGGCTATTACCTACGAAGCCCTATATGATTCAGGTCCAGGCTATCTGAAGCACCATATACTCTCATATGAACCTGTCTCTGTTTTGAGATCTTTTGGGGAGGCCCAAATCTCTCTCTCTTTCACAGGGCAATCTAATGGGAGCACAGGAAACGGAATTCTCAGTCTCTCTTCTCGTGCTCTGGAATTTCCTTCCTAGAGGGATCAAACTGACAACCTCTCCGTGGTCCTTTTGCAAGCAGTTGAGCACCTTTTTGTTTCAGTAGGCCTTTGATGGATGATTGCACAGGGAGAAAAGCATTTTTCACAATGTGCTGTCGTATTTGTTTGTGTTTTCTTTTAATGGCCTTGCTTTTAAATGCATTTAATTCTGTTTATTTGTATTTTTAATTTTTTAATGAAGTTAATTTTTAAACAGTATCTGTTTTAACCTTTATAAGCCGACTTGAGTCCTGGTCTGGGAAAAAGCAGGATATAAATAAATGTAAAAACAACAGCAGCAGTTTCATTTACAAATTGACTCATGGGGTGGTAAAAATAATTGGCTGTTTCCCATATGAAGGATCGTAGCTATGAAGATAGATGTGTACTTGAGACCTTTTGTAGCTCCTTAGTGAATTAGCAGAAGTACTTCTATTTGTTTAAGAGCCTAGAAATATATGCAGGCTAGTCTTTGTTGTGGCGTTACTGTGGCAGAATGCCTTCCATAGCCTTATATTCCAATTGTTTAGAAAGTGAAGAAAAAAAAATCTACATAGATAGTTTAAATCGTAGGTGAATAACCTGTGCTTCCCAGAAGTTGTTGAACTATGCCAGTATGTCTCATTATTCCTGGCAATTGCTTTTGCTGGCTAGGGTTGATGGGAGCTGGAGTCCAACATCTCGATGGGCACAGTTTTCCTGCCCTGGGGTAAACTTTCTGGTTCCTTCTGTTTTCAAATACCGTATAGTTCTTGTTAGTGAAATACTGCCATCTTCTTGGGATTGACTCAGCTCTGCTGGATATGTTTCCCTAAAACTATATCCCTGTAAGCACCAGATTAATGCGTGTCCATCCCTTCCCTTCCCTTCCCTTTTCCCTTTTTATTTTTTATTTAATTTATATTTCACCTTTCTTCCAACATGGGATTTATGGTGTTTAATTAGAAGATCAATGAATTACTGTCTTACTTATTCCCAATTTTATGCGTTCTGGTGTGTATGAGTCTCTGTGTCTGTGTGTGTTGGGGGGTCTTGAAAGAGACCATAACTCTGTGGTAGAGCATGTTATTTGTCTTCAGAATGTCCCGGATCAGTTTGATATTTTCCGTTGAAAAAGGATCAAGTAGCAAGTATGGGAAAGTTCTCTATCTAAATTTCTGGAGATCCACTGCCAGTAAGAGCAAGCAGGATCAGACTCAATACAAGCTTTTTGTGTTTGTATTAAAGATGCTGGAACTATTCCTTTTAAACCAGCTATCTTATTTTAATTTATGATGATGATGTAAAAAATTGCTTTAGCTTCACTGAAATAATGTTCACTTGTTATTTTGAGATGGGAGAATACATTCATTGTGTACTTAATTATAATTACTGGACTAGGAATACACTTTAAGAAAATCTGTAGAGGTCCTCCCCTGTAGTAGATGTATGAGTTTAGCATTCCTGTCATCATTATCTGTAATGGAGAAAAATAATGATTTGCACTACTTGAGATGAAAAATGTATAAGTGAAGGAACACATTTATCTTAGTAGGATACGTCTGGTCTATTTACAAAGAGGCACAGATGTGAAATTTGCCTCAATAATTAGATTTTTAATTAGTATATCATAGGACAGATAAATTATTGCTCTGTCTGGAGTAAACACAAATACACACAGTGAATAGCAGTTGTAAATGGTCATTTTAAAATATATATTTTCATATTATAAACAAGACTATTGCTCTGTATCAGATGATGTTCAGATAATGTTCACTTTAATAGTGTAACGTTGCAGTGGCAGGTGGATTTCTTCTCAGGATAATAACTGCATTTAAAATATGACTTCAATTAACCTTGATGCGTTTTCTCCACTGATATATAAGATACAATCCAGTTTTCCATGAAATGTGTTGTATAATTCTAGAGACCCTCTCTCCAGTGCAAACTTGTTTTGAGTTTATTGAAGGATTGAGACAACCTTTTGGGCTAGAAAGGGGAGTATTAAATAAATAAAGTAGGTGCTAAATATTTGAATCCCATGTATAATAACTAAACCAATAAAATTTTATAGCATATATTAGGCTCTAATATTAAGTGCTTTCTTCTCTTCTTGTAGTTGCCGGACAAGTAATAGAAAAAGTTTGATATGCAATGGACAGTCTGCTGCTATGCCCCGGCCACATTCACCACTTTCAGCTCATGCAGGTAATTTTACTGTTTTCATACATTTTAGTATTTAAATAAAAAAAAATAATAAAAAAAATAAGAAGTCTCATTTTTAAACAATATCTCCAATATTTTTATGTATTGCATTAAGAATATGTGAGATATAGTTGTAGCATTGATTTTTAATGATAGTGACTGAATTTTTGTCCCTTTTTCAGAACTCCTGCCCTGATTTTCCAGTAATCACTGCTAAATTAGGCTAGATTAGGTGTGTGAGAAATGTAACCTTTAATATTGTTTTGAGTGTTATTTAATCTTGTTGTTTTGAGTACCTGAGTCTTGCAAGTAGACCCAGCTGAACTAGACTTACTTGCCACTTAGTAATTGCTTGAGTATATCTAACTCTGCATGGTAGTAACCAATAGGATTCATATCATAACAATATTAATTGGTGTGTTGATTCCTTAATTGTTACATGAGATTGGCAATTGGCATAAAGTATGCAGAATATGATCTATTTAATATTTACTGAGTTTGTAGCTATCCAAGCTCTTCCAATTCTGACTGGTCTTGTTTTCTGAGAAGAAAATTGAAACTTACAGCTTTCTGTTCCAGCCAGCCAAGCACTCATCTCATTGTCTTTTCTGAGTGAAGGACTTGGAAGAAAGCCATGTGAATTTGGGTGATGGAGCCTAGAATGGCTCAAATCATTAAAGGTCCAAATATGGTCAAAAGGGTGTTAAGAGCCTGTTATGTGATGTTGCTTAGAGGTACCTAGGGCACTATCAACTGGCATTATTCAACACGCACTGGTCTTTACCAATTGGACAGCGGGCACTTAGATACTGCT
Source organism: Iguana delicatissima (assembly GCA_948472985.1). Classification (NCBI taxonomy): domain Eukaryota; kingdom Metazoa; phylum Chordata; class Lepidosauria; order Squamata; family Iguanidae; genus Iguana; species Iguana delicatissima. Next base: position 457,023 of record CAOKZL010001164.1, on the reverse strand, counting down.
ACACAGAAATGCCACAAGCCCTTGAGAAGAAGCATGCAACCTTTCCTTCCAGTTTTTCCCCATGTAGCTGTTGGTGCAACTTCTCCAAAGGCAACACTGTAGTAAATGTGGCTAGCAGATCTACCAAACTGCACTTTCTGCACTCCCCATTCTATCAACGTAAACCATCCAAAGACTGTAAATATATTTATGTGTTTGTCAGTCAAATAATTATGAGATAATATAAGCAAAAGTGATGTTTTATTTAGAAGTGTTCAAGGGGGGTGTAAAAGACCTAAACCCAAGAGGGGTCAGAACTGCTTCCATCAGTGGAATCAGATGGGATTGTCTCTCTTCCTCTTGTTGGCTTCCCTTGTGGAAATGTTTACTGTATGACATCTATATAGTTACTGAAGGAATATAAATTGTGATACCTAGGAATGATTTTTGTGATGGAAATGCATAGATATGTCCCTTGTGCTGTGCCAGGTCTAGTGTGATATTTTGTGTAATCATTTTATTTTATTAAGAAACCCTAACCAAATAATTTAAAATTATGAGGTTTTTTCTTAGTTTTTTTTTAATTTTTTTGGTGGGGGGAGGCTGTTCAACGCTATCCTCAATAAGAAGCTGAATATTGTTGGATGCAGAACAACATACGTATTAGCTTTCACAAACACCTTTCATCTGATTGAAAGGCTAAAGCTCTATAATGAAAATAACAGTGTATTGTTTTTTGCTGTTAATCCCCTTCCATTTCTAGTTGTGAAAATGAGTCTGCGAGTAACTTGTCAGCTAGATACCAAGACTGAAGCTAGATGGGGAATGTGATTATGAGAAAAGAGAAAGGGTGGTGTTACAGAACATGAAGTATTGAAATTGGAGTGATTGGAAACAGAAAACAGCCAGGAACATTTCAACTGATAAAAAGGCATACAAACAATGGTGGAGCTTTCTTCCACTTACCTTGCTCTCTTAAAATAATCAAAATGGTATTTTAAACGTACTTGACACCTTGTTAATGAGGGAAAACTTGCTGGGGCATGAATGCTGCTTCTGCTGGCACATTTTTTTTTTCCATCTTGAGTGCCTCTCTGCAAATGTTTTCCAGAATATTTGAAAAGCTGTTCCAGTGGGGAAGAGTAACTTTGAATGCTAGGTGCCTCATTTAATGCTGACAGCAGACTTTCAGAACTGTGTCTACCAGTGTTGACAAACACAGAGGAACTTCTTGACACATAGAAGAATGGTCTTACATACAACAAATACAAATGAAAAATTCTATGTATTACTTAGGAAGCTATTTAATTCCCTCCCTTCAAAAGAAAATAGCAGTGAAAAAAAAATCCACATGGTTATCTTCTGTGCTTATTTAACAGTAACAATAGAGATTTAAAATACTTTTTTGTTGTTTGCATGAAAATCATTCCTAAAAGGTTAAACAAAAAATCAGAAATTCTAGAATCGGTTTAAGGAAAATTGGAGCTTTCCATGATGATACTTCTCATTTTTGACTCATAAGTCAGATGTAAGGACCACTTCACCCACTTCACTCTCTGCCTCAAGACTGATTAATAGTGTTTTAGTGTTCCTCTTATGAATTCTCATAGACTCTGTAACCTATACTTTCTATCATTTTTATTCATTTATCTTAAAGCTATTTATTTATTCATTTGTTCATGCACTCTTTATTACTACTACTACTATTATTATTATTATTATTATTAATTTATCAGAAATGTCTTACCAAATTTAAATTTAATTTAAATAGTTCTCCTGTTGTAGAGGATATTCTTTTTATATTTAGGTACTGCCCGATTTTCAGAATTTTAAAATGCCGTGGTTACTAGTGAACTATTGTTACTTTTGTTATCTTTTCATTACTGTCTCATCTTTTTCCCAGCCTGGGACTCAAGGCAGTTTACAAAAGTTAAAACAGATACTGGTAAAAATTTACATTGTGCAAAAGTTAAAATCCATTTTAACTATCAATAAAATTAAAAGTAGTTTAAAACGGACCATTGAAAAAAATAATACAAATATAAACAACATAACACATGCAAAGTCCTTTTCCACAGAACAATCAACTCTGAAAGGGCTGCTGGGAAAAAAAAGTCTTCAGCTGACTGTGAAAGGACAGCAGGGATGGCACCTATCTAGCCTCCTCAGGGAAAGGAGTTCCAGATCCTGGGAGCAGCCATTGAGAAGACCTTCTCCCATGTTCCCACCAAATATAACGGTGAGGGCAGTGAGAAAGCGAGAAGGTCCTGTTTAGAAGATTTCAGGATATGGGCAGGCTCATAAAAGGAGATAATTCCTTCAGATAACCTGTACCTGAGGCATATAGGTCTGTATAGTTCATAATCAGCACTTTGAATTGTCCCTGGAAACAAACTGAAAGCCAGTGGATTTGTTGCAGCAAGGAAATTATGTACTCCCTATAGCTAGCCCCAGTTATCATTCTGTCTGAATCTCTTTGGAGCAGCCGAAGTTTCCAAGCACTCTTCAAACACAGCCCCACATAAACCATATTACAGTAGTCCAAACAGAATGTAACTAAGGCATATGTCACCAAGACCAGACCTGATAGCTCAAGGAAATGACACAGCAGACACACAAGCCTTAACTGTTACAAATGCACTCCTGGCCACTGCCAAAACCTGAACTGAAGTGGAAAGGAGTAGGTGAAGCTTCCCTGCCTTCCCCTGTCATTTTCTGAATGGGGAGGGAGGGCCCTGCACCCTCCCCTGCCCTCCTCTCTGTCCTTTACCCCAGTGGGGAGGGAAGGCATGTGCATGCCTTCCATCCTCATGCCCTCTCTGCCTTCCCCGTCATTTCCTGATCATGCATGTGTGGGAAGACATGTGTGGGCACACACAAGAAAGCATGTGTGTCCTTCCCTGCCTTACCCCCGTCATTTGTCCCAGCAGAGAGGGAAGGCATCTTTCGAATAATCAGATTCATGTGTGTCAAACTCACAAATGTGGAGGGCTGAATGTGTAACTTCTCCACAAATCAGGATGAAACTCTGCCAAGTAGCATGCAAGTAGCTTCAGGGATTTTGATGTTAGGCAGTCTTAAGTTCCATTTGTAACACATACTTATGAATGAACATGATGGAATTAATGTCAAGAGTGTTTATTTCTGTGTGTTGTGTGTATGCTTTAGCAAACAAACAAGGGTGTATTTCTCTTTCTTGACTGTTTATTAATCCATTGGTTTCAATCAATAACTACATTTCTGAAAAAACAAAGTCCAGAATGAAGGGTGTAGAATAATTGTAACTAAAAGGGACTACCTAAGCCCCAAGCAAATAAGCAATGTAGTAATGATAGTGAAAGTTGAAGATTTTTTTTTAAGTGGCTGCTTTAAGACACATATGACTCAAATATATGCTTCTGTTCACCAGCTAAATGAGGTCCCTCACAGTCAAAACCATGTGGTTATTGAAAGTCGTAGTCTAAAATTTAAGAATGTCGCCCTGGCATAGTGGTTTCAGGGTTGGACTAGGACTCTGAGAGATCAGGATTGAAATCCACACTCAGCTATGGAAACCAACTGGCTGACCTTGAGCAAGTTACTCTTTCAACCTAAGAGGAAGGCAGTGGCAAACTCCTCTGAACAAATCTTTCCAAGAAAACCTTGTGATAAGGTTTCCATAAGTCAGTTAAGTTGAAGTCACATAACAACAACAACGACAACAACAACAAAATTAAATGTAAGAACAAGGGGAAACCACCTTTTTCATATCACAAACACATACACAGGTACTTATATAGGCCTTGAATGTTTAAATTAAGTATAAGAAAAATGAGAAAAATCACATAAAATGGATGAGTGTGGAGAACATGCACAGTAACTCCAAAAATGCACACACGTGTGCATAAATATACCTCTCCACGGTCTTCTTGAATTGTTTCTCACTTCTGTCTTTCTACCTTGTGCAGACTCTAAGCCAAATAAAAAGGGGTGTGGGAAAGAACAGAAATTAGAGAATATAGAACTTCAGTGAACTTGCACTTAAACCTTCTTGTTAATGCCATAATTGGAACTGTCATAAATTCCAATGAAACTCTTGCCCTGGATAGGAAGATAGAGCTATCATTCCAACCTTTATGTCAAAAATATCATTAATCTGCATGCCAGACAAACTCCAGGAAATTCCGTAAGGAAGGAGCCACAAGAGAAAAGACCTTTCCTCTCTCACTACCAGGTGTGTTGGACAAGAACTTCTGAAGAGTAAGCACCAGGCATGTCTGGTTGAGGAGAAGGCATATGTTTCTCCTCAAAGGAGATAGTGCCAACATGTAAAAATAGGATTGGGGTAATAAATGTATTGTCTGTCTGTAGAATAAAACAGTTTCAGAAAACTGCATTTTGTGTTTTTAAGTGATTAGTGATTGCGATTTGTATAGAAAAATGAAAGTACTTGAACTGTACAAAGATGTTTCTTGAAAACTTGTGTTGTACTGATAGATTCTGATTTAGTCATCTTTAAAAGATGTACAATGTGTCAATGTGTGCCTCATTAAGTATTCTGTTTTCATTAAAGTTATAATCAGGATGAAATTTCAACAATGAAAGTTATTTCCTAGTTTATTCATGTTTTCTCTAAGCGCATATAAAGATTGCATTCTTTGCTTTAATATATTTCAGAAAGAAACTACCCTTTTGCTTATTTCTTTACACTGAATTGAATGAGATGAACATTTCATGTGTATGAAAGTCTGGAAAAAAGTGTTCTTCAGAGCCCCCATCAATTATTTTCAGGCTAGCTTTCCATAGACTTGAGGTTTTCTGAAAGACTGTATCTTGCCATATGAGCATTCCCAGGATTTAAGATCATCTGGGGAAGGCTTTCCTTTGGTCCCATCATGAACACAGGCAGAATTGATGAGGACATATGAGAGATCATTCTTGGTGGCAGCTCTCAGGGTGTGGAATTCGCTCCCACAGGAGGCTAGATTTGCCCTCTCTCTGTTGTCCATTTCCTGGCAGGGGAAAAAAAAAGCTTTAACTGGTTACTATAGGAGGTGATTGTGCAGTACTTTGATTTTTGTTGTTATGTTTTAAGTGCTTTTTATTGTTTAATAGGGCATCTCATTATTTTAAAACTTTTATTACACTTGGTTTTTTAGCCAAGTGAACCTCCTTGGGTCCCATGCTGGGAGAAAGGTGGAATATAAATAAAACTAATATATAAAAAAGTTTGTTTGTCTGTGTCAAGTGAAGACCTTATATGATTGATTGGCTGCTAAGAAGATTCTGTGATCTCAGTTTCTCTTCAGTGTTGAGTGACCTGTTGGGAATGAGTAATCATCGTTTATTATGTGAAGACTAATCTAATACATAAAAGTCAAAGTTTGTCTGTGTCAGGCGAAGACCTCATATGATTGGCTGCCTGAGAAGATTCTATGGAATCCTGGGATTTGCAGTTTAGGGAAGGGACTTTAGAACTCTGAGCCAGAGAGCTCTTGGGCCTCAGTCAAATGTGACTGTCTTGAATAGGCTGGTTGCTATGGAGCTGAGACCTAGCAGCAAGGAGGAGGGTAGCGTATTCCCTCAGGAACTCAACCTCTGCATGTTCATAACTCTGAATACAGATTGGATTGCGCAGTATGGGGGAAAGTTTCAGGTACTGGGCAAGACAGTTTGGGGAATTAAAGACACAGGATCTCAAATCTTTCTAACAAGTGTTACCTATGAGAAAATAAAATCTCAGGCAATGCTGCGTATATACATGAATAATAAATAAATTAAGAACCTGTATTTTATATTTTGATGTACTTTGTATTTTGATTTTGTCTGGATTTTTTTTTTTTTGCCAGTTGTGATCTGTATGCTTCATTTCATTCAAAGATGTAATACAGACCAAGTGAACTATGTAATAAAAATAAAACAACTATGCTTATAATCATCTACATTTTTATTAAACCAAATTCGCGTCCCATGGGCTCAGATGTGTTGAATAACAGATTGAAAAAAAATACAGATTTCTTCAAAGCAAGAGATCCGCTACTACCATAAGACCTTCTGGTGAAAAGTTAATAATTTTCCTTTGCAGCCAGAAGTATGTTTTCTGAAAGACAACCAGAAGCTCTCTTCTGCATTTGAGCTTTCTCATATTCTGGGTTGATCGGTAGTGGATCAAACTTCTGCAGGTCTTCAGCAATTTATTCTTAAATACTTTTCTATATAAATCATCAGGTAGTTCTTGAAAATTATTTTGCTACAAAGCTGTATAGCTAGTCTCACTCCAAGTATCAAAACTATGGAAAGTGTAACTTCTTGGACAGTTGCCTGAATTATTAATTCAGTTTTCAGATCCAGATTATTCTACACTAATAAAAAATTACTGTGATGAAGTTCTTGGGGTATGGTTAGCCACTATGCCAGAACAGCCCTAGAAGCAGGTTGCCAGGCAACCAGAATAACTTCTCAAGAGAGAAACCCAGCCCAGTAGTGTGTGTGAGAGAGGAAAAGATATATAAAGTCAAACACTGATTGTCATTGAATCCTTTGTTGAGATTTTTAGCCAGAGAGAGCTGTAGAGTAAAGCCTCTCAGTCAGCCAGGGAGGGTGACTGTGTGGGAAGGGTTTAAAGATATAAGGAAGCTGTCTAAAAGTATTCTGAAGAACTATTAATTTTGATGTGCATATGAACTCCAATACTTTGTTGTGTATGCTATCTTAATAAATGTTACAGTTTATTTTTATAAACACTAACTCTGCCAAGTCGTATACAGTGTTTAAACACACAGAAAACACACTACCATAGAACTGGGGTTCTAAATAGCCATTTAAAGCTCTCACCCTTTTACTGCCATACCAGTCTGAAAGAGAAAGAAGTAAGCCCCTGTCACAATGACATTAGCATGCTCATTGGTGTCTTTGGTTATGATGGTAAATGCTGAGAGGCGTTTAAGGCAGCTGTCGTCATAATACGGTTTCCCACTGGGATTGAGTCTACATCTATCTCAAGTTTTAAAATAGCATAATATAATTAATCTTGAACTCCTTCAGTTCTTAAACGGATGTCAGTACATGCGGAAAAAACCTTCCTGTTTTTTTTATCTAATCAGATATTGAAAAGGTAGTCACAATCTTTAGTTCTTTGGGTTTTTAAGGCTATTTATTTCTGTCAATAGTTATGCAAGCAGTGAGGCTCCTTCTGTGTTACTGTTAAATACAGTATTGTTTTGAAATACTGATGAACTGTTTGCAGCATTAAACTCTCCCTGGAGATTATAGTGTTAATTATCTATATAATGCCTAACACCACCACTCAGGTTTTCTTTATCAGGCCAGAAATGTCAGTTGTGTTCTCAACAGCATATGAAATATCCAAAGCTTAAAACATAAAACAGTCACCAAATCCCTGGGAACAGCAGGGTTTGAGTAATAAGCAAGCAGAGCACATATGGGCAGAGAATTAACTTGCCCTGGTTTTCATTTGAATGCCTCACAGGTATTGACTTGCAGATAGGTGGACAAATACTGAGAGAAATGCTATGACTTATGAAGGTCACAAATAGGACTCAAGCTGTAATCTTTCTTGCTTTTCTAGAGTGCCACACCTAAAATTCATAGCAGTTGGGCTATATTCTCTATGGACTTGGTGGGTTTATAGTGAGTATTTTGAATTATTTGAATGCTCACACAAGTCACTTAAGTGTACTGTGGACCTTTTACATCTGAATATTGAAATTCAGTTTCTTATTTATTGAATCAAATAGCTATAAAGGAAAGTCAGTATATTTGTCAGGCACATTATCTTTGCTTTCTGTTCTTTCTTTTGTTATTTTTGTTTTCTTTATAACTTTCTGTTTATTTTTCCTATGAGTTGCATGCAGTATTTTCTGTTTTTTTCATCCTTTGTAGTCTATTATTGCTGCATGCCACATGCATCTTCCTCTTAAACTGTAGCTATATTTTGCTAACACAGTTACTAAATTTCCCCAAAAGCCACATTTCATATATCATGAGGAGAAGAAGTTCAGTCAAAAACTGCATAATTATCCAATCTGTTCCTTAATTTTTTTACTGTTATTTAAGAATAAGAACAAATTGTGTGCTTCTTCAGATTAGGACCACAGTGTATGCTGTTGGTTCAACCAGGATCTGTTGATTGTTCTCCCTCCTACAGAAAATACTTAGCTTCCTTGTGGTTATCTGTATTTCCAAGACTGTATCTTAAACAACAAAATAATTGTGGAAATAAGGTAGAGGAATATGTTGAAAAAAATTAAAGAAATACCCTGGCATTTGAAACCAGAGGAAGAACAAATGCCACAGCACATAGTCAGTGAAACTGAAAATGTATTCACCTTGGCTCTCAAGGAGGAACTGTTCCTACAGCTGTTACACTAAAAACTATTGGCATAATTTCTGGGTGGCCACTTCAATGCCATCAAAGAAAAAAGATGTGTCACTGAACACAGATTTTGCATAAATCTGCATTTGTTGATTTAGATACATATAATTTATAGATGCACATTTTATAAAAGTTTGGTATCCATGGTCAACACTTTGTCTTCCCTCCTACTAAATGTATCTGTATCCTACTAAATGTATCTGTATATATACCACATATATACATCTCTCTCTCTCTCTCTCTCTCTCTCTCAGATGAGTTTTGAGAAAGAGGACTTGATATAATGAAGCCATTATAATTGAATGCTTAATGCTTAAGCATTTTCCAGTAGAAAATCCAAGCACCCTTTCTACCCATTATTTTTTGCCTTATAACAGCCTGCAATGCATTATTCCTTAGTAGATACACTTGGATGACGTCTTACTATGCATTTAAATTACTCTGATGTTGTATTATAAAATATAAATCTTGTGTGTGATAACATCACTTTACCAGCTAAACCGGCATAACATCTTATTTCTGTATATGAGCATACAGCCCTATCAAAATCTTGTGTGTGTGCTTGTGTGTGTACACATCTGGAAAGATTATTATATATTTCCTGACAGGCACCATTGCTCATAATAAGACTTTTGCTTGTGTCCCCTTTCCGTTTTCCCTGTAGACAATCCACATATTCTAATTATGCATGCTGAGAGACAGAGACAGGCTACAATATTGGTGAACTTTCCCACAACAGCTGTCTGCAAGTTTTCTCAATGTTCAGCAGCAGGTTGAGTGGTCTAGTGTAAAAAAGTAACAAGCCCCCAAAGGAAATGTCTTCTTCACAATGAGCAGTCACATCTTCATATCATTTAAGATCACCTCTCCATGTGTTGATCTTACCAGCCTTGGGAATAACTTTCCATCTAATTTCATGTTGTGTTTTTTGGCAGATAGAATAGAATAATAACGAAAAAGTAGGGGGGATTTTGGGCAGAGCATTTTAGAATTTATGCTTTTAATGTTTTGTGTCATATATTAAGTACAGAAGACTGCATACTTCATATACTACCTGTGAAAATAAAAATAATAAAAAAAAAGATAGTTCCACTCTGTTTTTCAGATGTACAAATATTTCTGGAACAGAAGTGAAGAATTTGAAGTGAGGTTGTAATTCTGAAAACCAGTATTGCCTAATAGATGTGAGAGGAGGATATACAGCTAGAGACTGGATTCAAGGTCCCTGAATGTGGTGGTGGTCTCCCCCCCATCCTTTTTATTGAAAAATATTACAAACTACATGTTACTTATTATCAAATACTTAATCCAGTACATAATAATTACTACATAATACTTTTGTCTCCGTGCCTCTTTATCTACTATTTATACAATATTCATTATCTGATATATATTTAGTATAACTGCTTTCACTGATATCATTAAAATTATTCAGATCTCAATGTTTGTTCATGTTTCATATATCATTTATATTTATACATTAAAATAATTAAAATTACATCTAACAGCAAACCCCTCTTCATAGATTTAATCTTCTAAGCCTCTAGTAACCAATTTTCTCCATTTCTTTTCCCATATTTACATTACAGTCTCCCAATCTTCCTTTACTCTTTTCAGATTTTGAGTATTTAACAATATAGTCACTTTGTCCATTTGGTACATATCAAATAATTTTGACACCATTCATCTGCTTTTGGAGTTTCCTTATCTTTCCATTTTTTGGCGTATGCTCATCTGGCAGTGGTCACCATATACAGGTGTACTCCCCCCCCCTTTTTTTTGCTTCTTTATATCTAGTCCTTCAAATATATTTAATAAATATAATTCAGACATCACTGGAAATTCTGTCCTCGTTGTCTTTCCCTTGTTTCCATCAAATGTACCTGACAGGGTGGTGGGACAGAGAGAAGGGCCTCTCCAGATGATCTTAAAGTTCTGTTGTGCTTCCTTTTGCCATATATACTGCCTTTCCCTTAGTATTATTTATTTATAAAGTTATCAGGTAAATCTCTGCAGGCTCATATGATGGAAGCTGCTTTTATGAACTTTAACAAATATCAGGAAATAGTAGCTGGGCTTGAAAATACTTAACTGCCACTTGAAATGAAAGGAGGACCCAGGTGTAGCCTTTGGATAAGAAGCTCCATAGATATGTACAGGAAGTTCCATAGATCCCACACTACCCCCATGTATGTATACCTGAGATTTGAATGCTGTACTCCATACGTTTCAGGAAGTGAATTAAAATCCACTAAAGGTCATGTTAAAATAAATTTATTAGTTTTAAAGGTGCTACAAGACTTCTTTTCCATGAATTATGGGCCATGTGTACTAGAGGTTTAGTATATGGACAGCTCCATACCCTTGTCTGCTCATGCAGGGCCATTTGCTACGCAACCCAAATCAGTAGATCAGTACCAAACAACAAGGCTAAAATAAAACTTGAGGGCTGTACTATTAGTGAAACCCGTTGTGAAGCACAATACATTGAGTAATATACAAATAAGTAATAAGTAACAATTATAATTTGTTTTACAGGGGTTCCTTCTTAGCTGTGCTACTATGTGGAGCTTTTCAGATGAAAGATTTTATTCTTTATATTTTCCTCTTTGTTTTCCCAACAGGGAGCAGCCCTCAAGACAGTCCCAGAAATTTCTCTCCTAGTGCCTCAGCCCACTTTTCTTTTGCACGAAGGTAAGAGGGTGTGTTTCATGTGGCATAATTGCCAGTAGGAAATCATGCTATACTCATATGTGGTAATAATAATGTTGATGTTAATGTTCATAAGCAGTAGATTTTATTAAAACCCAATCCATTTTTTTGTTGATCTTTGAAATAAGCTACTCACTTTCTACAATAACTAAAAGTCAAATTCCTATAAAAATAATGATATTCTGTAAGAAGTCTGTTTGCCTCTCTCATAATTAGTGAAGATTCTTGTAAAAAGAAAAAGAAAGAAGGGGGGCCAGGAAAATGAGTGTACAAGTCTGCAGAAGCTTGTAAACCTGGGCTTATAAATTACTAGTGAATCAAAATTCTAGTATCTTTCTCTTATTAATTGGTTATGGAAATTGAGAGTGGTATATTGAAAAAGAACTCTATACAGACTAGTTTTGTCACAGCTGCCACCTGTTCCATTCTATTTCATACTGAAGATGTTGTCTACTTACGTGAGTCCCCAGTTTCCTAATACATTGAAAAGAGCCAGCCTGGGTGGAGTACAGTAACTGTAGGAACAGGTCAACAGAGATTGTCACTGCCGTGTCATTTTGTAGCACCTTTAATTAAGCTTTGAGACTAAATAATGAGTCACGCAAAGAAAAGTTGCCATCAATTGACTCATGAAAATACCCTTAACAAAATGAAGCCCAGAAGATAGAGAGGAGAGAAGCCGGTAAAGGGTTTCTGGCTGACCTGGCAAAGTGCTATGCAGGTTGGAAAATAAAAAGAGTAGACTTCTGAAAGGAGAACTAGGGCAGAAAAAGTCTTACAGACCAGTCATTCATAGAAGACATCTTAACAGTCATCCAGAATATTTCAACAGTCAGAAACATGTGCTTGCCTTTACTTGTGGACACCCTGAGCACTGAATAGTGGGCATTGTTCTGCATTCAGGGAGAACAAACCTGTTTTTAACAGTGGGAATTGTGAATGCTTTCAAATTTTGTTTTTAAAGCATACAGAGACACCCAGTCCAACAAGTATGTCATGTTCAGATGTTACTTCCTTCTCTCTGCCTCTCTGTGTAGAGATAATGAGAATAAATCTTAGGTTTGCAATGCTTTCTCTCTGTTTTCCTAAACAGAGTGCAAGATAATATTAAAACTGGAATGCTGAACATCAGAACTTAGATTAGATATTGATCCTACTTTTTCTATTAGGTATATTAACAGAATAAGGATAGTCCCATGTCCAAATGATCACAAAGTATCCTGCATTTTTTTTTTATGGTCCTTGCTACCTGTGGTTGGAAGAGAGTTTAAAAGGCCAAACAAGCCTGAATACTTATGCATAAAGATAACAAGAAGATTCATAGAGAAGTGAGGGAAATTGATGTCTGAGCAGACTGTCACATTGTAGTCATAGGCTTATTTGAAAATCCAAGGGAATTTATTTTAATTTTGGGGGTTGAAGCCAACTTTAGTCATGCTTGGGGTGGATCCTCCCTAAAATGTAGCTTGCAGGATCCATTGATTTTAGTGTGAATAATTCTGGGTCTTTCAACATCTTATTTAAAGATGTGTGATTCCTTCACATTTGCATTGCACCCTTTCTTCAAACTCTGCTCCGCAATTTTGTTTGGAAGTACAGAACACACTTTCTATTTAAGAATAATAATTTACAGAGCATCTTCGGCAAAAAAAGGTTCCCCCCTCTGCTCTGGACTGAAGCAGTTCTTACACAATACAGACTTCACTTTCATTGCTCAATACTTTGTTTTCGCTGCTCAGTGACCATGCTTGACGTGGCAGACTGCCACTCTTTCAGTACAGTCCCTGCTATTCCCAACTGCATTACCCTTTTACAATATGAGTGAAATTACTGTCACTGTAGGAGGATGCTACAATAAAGATAGTGACTGGAATACATGCTAAGATAAATGTAGGCTTTGTTGCTGGAACCACAGAATATATTTGTTTTGTGGAACTGTAGGTGAAAGGTGCAAAGGTTGTTGTTGTTGCTGTTTTTTGGAACGGTATGTTAATATGGAAGGTGAGATTTGGCCATCTATTAAACACAAGTGTTCTTTGCTGAAATCTTTAAAAGGCAACCAAATATTAATGAGCAAAGTTCTGGCTGTGCCATCACCGACTAATGTCAGAGCATGTTTGGTACAATCACATCTCCCTGTTGCTGCTCATATTTCTCTTGTGGCCTTTTCTGGAAACTTAATAAGGTGTATCATGGGAAAACATTAAGGTTGGAGCAGTCACCTCAGTCTTTCTGGCACCACTTTGTCACTCCTTTATTAAAGATTTTGCTAGCAAGGCAATTGTATAAATCATTTACGAAGTGCCAAATGTAGCCTACTTTACATGTCTATTAAAGACCACTTTTCAGCTAAGACTTCCCAAGTTGACTGTGCTATCCAGTTTGAAAATTGTTTTTAACCTTTGATTTTAAGTTTGTTAACTGATATTTTTAATTGATCATTTAATGCTTTGTAATTTAATTTTTTCAGTCTAATGTTCAGTTATTTTAAACATTTTTATTATACACTATGTTAAAATGTTATTAGATATGCAAACTTGTGTAGAAATTAATTTCTTTTGCTGCTGCTGCTGCAGGCTTTTGCACTTTGACATTTATTGATTGATAGAAATAGATTTTGGAACAGTAGAGCAAATTTAGAAGATCACAGCATTCAGTTCTGCATTTCCTCGCATAAATTGTGATATTGTAATTAAGACTGACTGTGAAATACCACATGAAATAAGTTGCTATATATTTTGGAGCTTTTGTGCTCATTGTTATATTTATACAGTTATTGCTCCGTTTATATTTTTATAAAAACGTACTTGGTATAATTACATTGCAGCCATGGGCATCGAAATGAAAGGTAACTGTCATAACATTTCATTACTCTTTTTCTGTGGTTTGTTTGATTATATATTTCATATTGGCTGACTAGAATTGCCAGCTGACTAGAAAAAAATAACCCTAGCCAGTGTCCCCTATCACCTGAAAACACTGTTGCCTAAGGGAGTGAGAAGAGCTGGAACTTTTAGTGTTAGTCATCTCTTGACTTATCATTGTTGCTGCTGCTGTGTGCCTTCAGGTTGTTTCCAAGTAACAGCTATCCTAATGCGAACCTATCATGAGATTTTTTTTGGCAAGATGTGAGGATTTGCTTTGCCTTCTTCTGAGGCTAATCAAGTGTATAACTTGGCCAAGGTCACCTAGTGGGTTTCTATGGCTGAGCAGGGATTCAAACTGCATTCTCCAAAGTCCTAGTCCAGTGTTCAGATTACACCATGCTGGATCTGATAACTCACCGTTATATTTCATTTTTTTCAAAAATGCTTTATTTGCGTAAAATGCTAGATGAAGTCTGGATTCAGTGGAAGCAGTTGAACTACAAAACACAGTAGATGCCTATCATCTGTTATGGGAAACAGAACAAGGAGGCAGCCATGGGAAGGGAATGCCTTTATCATAGTGTTGTGTAGCTGTCGTGCTTGTGCCCTTTCATGAGGGTTCCAATAAAGAAATATCAGATGCAGATTTGGACCTGGAGATGGCAGGCAACTGTAAACCACAAATAGAGAATGTGGAATAGGGAGATGTCAGCCAGGCATCTCATTCTCAGCTGGTCCCCTTCAATATTGTCATGCTATGTAAATCTGCTCTTGACTACACTTCCTGTACAAGGTGAATCCATCACTGCATGGGATGCCCATTTAGAATGAATAGTATCATTACAGCTAGTCCAAGTAGAAATCATAGCTATTCCATTTCCTGTCTGCTTGCCTTGAAAGAGAAGAGAGTGCTACAGTCTCTGTATGGATGTGTTTATGTCTTCCATTGGATTTAGTCAGGCTTGTGCGAGAGAGAACTCGTACAGGAAAAGACCAGGCGTACGGTTTATTGTGAATGTGGTTCCTCCATGCTTAATTTCTTGAAAAACTTGTGAATGTTGATGTCTTTCCTTCATAATCTGTAATTAATCATACATACAAAGCATGAGCATGACTTGACTTGTAATCTGTGGCTTGGCTGTGATTTGCTTTGCATGTTGGTTATTTTCCTTTCTCACTCTCATTCTGCTGTTGTAGACTGTTAAGTTATAGACTAGGGGAACTTTCAATCAATCATGTGTGGATGGCTTTGCTTTTTGGCATGGGATTTGTGAATGAATATTAGCAATGGATGAACCATGTTAGGTGAACAGTGATTCAGATCTGGTCTCGGTATTAAAAGAATTAGCAAACATATGTCCAGATATTGGCTACATGTAGGAGACTTTGAAATGGTCCTACACTGTAAATATTTCCTTCAATCAAAATGTAATGTTATTAAAATATTTCCACACTATAGGCCAGGATGCATTGTAGGTATCACCTCATATGTATTACATTTCATAGGCCATTGTGGTTGTACATCAGTTTTCATTGGCTATTCAGTGTTATAATTTTCTTTGTCAGATTGTTTTATTATTATTATATTGAATGAATATTTACTTATTTTTAATATTTTATTATTTTGTTTTAATTACTTTTATTTATTAAATAAACATTACATATTAAGTAGTTAATAATATACATGATAAATATTCTTATTATTTTATGAAGTGCTTCTGTAAAGTGTGCTTTCTCCATGATATACCATGTCATTCTGTAAATTGTGCTCTTACCGTTTTTAATAATAATTAAACAATTGTCATAAAAGGCTAAACTTAAAATTTCCAACAGGACGGATGGACGACGTTGGTCACTGGCATCGCTTCCCTCCTCTGGTTATGGTACAAATACTCCCAGTTCAACTGTTTCAGTAAGTCACTATATATAAATAGCTAGTTGTGTTTAACTCTCAGATTTAATTAGTCTTTATAAGAATTTTAAGGAAAAATGCTCTTCTGCCGTAATTTATTGGTTAAGAATGAACTGTAAACTGTCTCTCTTTAGGCTTTGAACAGTAGTGAAATTTAGACTGTATATTTCTGTATAAAAGATTGGTTGAATGTGCAGGCATCAACTTTGTGAGCGATACCCTGTACTACTAAATTCAGCCTCTGTGTATGCAGAGGTTCTGTTCCAGGAACCCCTTTGTAAAACAAAAGATGCTGTGTCACATCCCATTGTAGTCAATGGACGCTATGTGTGTGCACCTGTGGCAGTGCCTGTGTGCTCCCACCATGTCGATTGGCTATAATAAGAAGCAACAGATCATGCAACCTCACATTCATGAATGCGGACGTGGTACCAAAGGAGGGAACACTGTGTGCAAGCTGTGAGGTTGTAGTAGTACAGAATCTGACTCAGTGGTGAATTAGTGCGCTCAAAGATGCCAGCATCCATGAATGAAGTAGAAAATGCTTATTGCTGTAATATACTTTGGTAGGATTTTCAGCAAGCACTTGAATTACTGAAGAAAAATTATGAGTACTGTACAAAAGGAGGCACTGGTAAACTACTTGTGAATGTCTTTTAGCACAAAAATGCTGTGATAGACAATCCAAAATGAAACAAGAGACAGTGCCAGAACAAGACACTGGAGAAGTTACTGGAGAGGAACAGAGAATGAGTACAAGTAATACTGTGGCAAATGATACAACTGAATTCAAATTGAAAGGATGTTCAACTTTCGATATGTCCAGATGTGGAATGAAAGTCCAAGGCTGCACAATTGATACGATAGGAACATGGAATGTGAGAAGCAAAATATAATTGAAAAATATAAAAAAATAAGACTTCAAGAAAATTAATCATAACTGTAGTCCAAGTTCACACTCCAACTACAGAAGCAGAAGAGTAAGAAACCCAAAGATTCTATGTTGAAATCCAGGAGGAAATTGATCACACTGCAAAACAGGACATGTTGGTAACCATAGGTAATTACAATGCAAAAGTAGGAGAGGAAGGAGAACCAAATACTGTTGGAGAATTTGACTTATGATCAAGAAATGAAGCAGGAGAGCAACTTACTGAATTTTGCCAGGTCAGTGGTTTGTCTGTTGCAAATACATTCTTCACACAGTCAAAGAGACAACTGTATACACAGATGTCACTGGATGGCCAACACAAAAATCAGATAGGCTACATAATTGTAAGCAGAAGATGGAGAAGCTCCATTGTCTGTGAAAAACAAGGCCAAGAGGAGATTGTGGAACAGATCAAAAGCTTCTAATATCAAAAGCATAGTTTTCTTTGGACAAGGAAACTATTTGCAAGGAAATAAAAGAAGACAACAACAGCGACAACAAAGGTAGAACAAGATACCTCTTCCAAAAGATCTGAGAAATGAAAAGGAAATCAAGAGTGGGAATGCTCTATGATCAATAGGGAAACTCACTGTATGATCAAGACATTGAATAAAGAGACAATGGAAGCAATACACTGGAGAAATACATGAAAGAACAGAAAGATGGAGAGATTCATTAAAGGAAAAACCTTTTGATGATGAACGCACAGTTTTAGAAAGTGAAATAGAGGCTGCTTTCAAAGGCCTTGGGAGAAATAAATCAATGGGAACAGAGGGCATACCAGAATAAATGTTTCAAGCTGCAGAAATCCATTCAAGTTTGTAAGTAAAATCTGCCAACAAATGAGGAAAAGAGAACAATGCCAGATGTCCAAGCTGGATTCAGAAAGGGGAGAGGCACTAGGCATCATATTGCAAGCATATGTTGGATAATGGAGTGCATCAAAAAATTTCAGAAGCAAACCAGCCTATGGTTTATAGATTACAACAAAACCTTTGATTATATGAATCACAAAAAACTATAGATGGCTCTAAAAAAAATGTCTTTACCACAACATTTGATTGTCCCACGCATAGCCTATACTCAAGACAAGAGGCCATTGTAGAGACAGAGTATAGAGAGACTTAATGGTGCCCAGTTGGCAAGGGGATCAGGCAAGGGTACATTTTTTTCACCCTGTTTCCTTTGTATGTAAAGTACATCACACAGAAAGTTGAACTGATTCATAGAAAGGAGGTATGAAAATTGGTGGAAGGAACATCAGCAGTTTAGCATACTACTGGCAGAAAATAGGAAAGACTTACAAAGGCTTGAGATAATTCAAGAAAGAAAGTACAAAAGTGGAGTTATATTTAAATATTTTTGTTTATTGAGAAAACAAAAATAATGCAGATGGTTTATACAGATTGGTAGTAAATGATGAATACATTGAAATAGTCAAAAGACATTCTATAGCTCGGCTCAGTTATAAATCAAAATAGAGACTGTAGTCAAGAAATCAGAAGATGACAAGGACTTGGGAAAATCCTTAAGTGTAAAGCTATATCACTGAATGTCAAAATCAGGATTGTCCATGCCATTGAAGTTCCAGTTTTTATGAAACTGGACAGTGAAGAAAACTGACAAGAAGAGGATCGACTCATTTGAAATGTGATGTTAGAGGAGAATTCTATCGGCACCATGGACTGTCAAAAAGACAACTGAGTGCGTTCTAGATCAAATCAGGCCTGACGTCTCCCTAAAAGCCATAATGACCAAACTGAGCATATTATACTTGGACCATATCATGAGATGATATGACTCATTAAAAAATAAAATAATGCTTGGTAAAGTGAGAGGCAGTAGGAAAAAAGAAAGATGACATTACAGATAGGTTGATTCATACAAGAAGCCTCAGCCCTGAGTTGGCAGCAGTTGGGCAGAGCTGCTGATGACAAGTTATTTTTGAAGTCTCTCATAAGATCTCTGTAGGTAGAATCTGACAACAGCAATTGCTGGTCAGCGTCCAATGGCATGTCTACATTTATCTGACCAGTATCACAATTTGAAAATAGTAGCTGGATAATGCATTTTTCTCAGGTTTAGTGGTTCTCCTGTCACCCTCTCCCCTTTGCTAATTAAGATATTTATTATTTGTATTCAGGGAGTAAGGAAGTAAATTTCCTCATTGTTTCTCATACTTTAGTTTTGTGGTGAATCTAGTAACATTTGGGTTACAGATATAAGTGTGATCCTTCTTAAAACAGTATTTAACAACCACAACACGTTGTCTGCTAATAGGTAATTGTTATTGTAACTTACCCTGTAGGGCCTTTATTACACAAACCAATAGTATCTAAATAGAATTGTATTTCTAACTGATCTGCATGTCATGCCATTTGTCCATAAGTGAGTACACAGTATAATTTTTGCTTTACAAACAAATATCTTTGGCACAGTATGATAGCATGTCTGTCATGCTGAGGGTTCCAATGTTTTCCCTTTTCTGTTTCTTATATTAAATGAGTATTTGTCTTAAGCTGTACAGGGAAGAAAGGAGACAACAAAGCTGGTTACACTCAGATAATACTTTGAAAGCCTGCTAAGTCCAGACATCAGGTCTCAGGCACCACCTGAAACACCAGTTGGTTTTTCAGATTGTTGTGTGTTCAAATAGGGAAGGTGAGGTAAGATTGAAGCCAGGCCCAAATAGCTGATTTCCTATTGATATTTTAATATTCATTTATATAATATATTAATATAATTGTCTGGCCACAGCGTTTGGGTGCCAATTGAAGTTAAAGGCAGATTTAGAGACAGAACGTTGTAGAGTGATCCAAATGGAATAGAATTAAAGTGTGTGTAACTGTGGTCAGACTGGAAGTTTCCAATATCAGGTACACCTGACATACTAGCTTTAATTGTCCAAATGTGCTCCTGATCACTAGAGAAAGCTGAATCCAGGAGTATACCAAACTTCAGACCTGTGTTTTCAGAGGAGCATAGCTTCAGCACCAGCTTGCATCCATGTTTCCTGATCTGCCATTCAGCTAACCAGGAGCACCTCTGTTTTGTCTTGGTTAGATTCCAATTTGTTTGCTCTCACCTAGTTCGTTACTGACAACAGATACCAGTTTAGAACTAAACAGCATCCTTGAAGTTTGGTGCAAAAGAAGAATAAAGTTGGATATGATCAACATATAACATTGTAATATTTATTAGTAGTGTATTATTTATTTTTGAAGATTAGCTTGAACTCAAAGAACTTGAAGGAAATATGAATCACATTCTGTCATTAGATTGTTAAGGAGCTGGAGCACATGTCCTGGAAAAAGCTTGGTGTTAAATTTCTGGGGTGAAACATTAGCACAAAATGCTGTACCATGAAAATGACTGTGACTGTGGCTGTACCAAGAAAATGACTGTGACTGTGATCCAAGACCATCAACAAAATACATACAACTAGCATGTGTGGAAGAGCAGGGAAAAGTAAAATTAAAATGTCTTTTGCTGATTGTTTCTTTATCCTATTTTTAAGAGGCTGGTAGTTTATTTGTATGTAGATATATATATATAGATATATATAGATATAGATATAGATATAGATGTATATGTATATGTATAGATATGTATGTATGTATGTAATTGGTGTGGTCTGATTTTTAGAATTTATGGGGGTATTTAGTTTACGAATCTGAGTTTCAACACATTTCAAGGCAGATATAAAAATTCTTCCACCATTTTCTTCCAAATAATGAAATATTGTTACATCTGAATTTAGAATGGGGAGGAGCAACCACCAGTTTTTATTGAATCTAACATTAAGGGTCAGTGGGAGCTGCTGATGAAAAATGTGGAGGGCCACAGGATTCCCATTTCTGTCTAGAAGCTGCTATAACTTTTTGACAGGAAGCTAATTTCAGTTGTCTGTCATATGTTCCTTGGGCAATATAAAACACCTAAATGACACAATACTCACAGTAACACAAGGGTGATACTCATGTAGATGAGTTAATACGCTAATGCGTGTGAAATTACCTTGGTTATAAAAGTTGCATGTGTAACTTTTACAGCAGACATGTTTTCATTAACTCTTCTATGTACCAGCTTAGGTTTGAAGGTGAATCACAGAGCTTTAAGTAAAAAACTCAGAGCTGAGAGGAAGAGTGATTTGCCCATGATGATTTTGAACCTTTTTTCATATTTTGGTGTGTATAACAGTTTTGTAAATTCTTGGTGCAGGAGCTGAGACAACATAAATGAAGGAGTCCTCAGGTGTGCATGCTATGAGTGTACATAAGAATATAAAATAAAAGATATTTGTGTGATATTTGGGCTTTAAGATGTTCAAAGTTACAGTTTAGTTTACTATGTTGTGAAAGCTTAGGTATAAGGAAGTTATTCTGTGTGGATGCTTTAGATAGGTCTGGACTATAATACAAATTAATGTTTCTCATTTGTTGCAGTCATCCTGTTCTTCCCAAGAGAAATTACACCAGTTACCATATCAACCAACACCTGATGAACTACATTTTTTGTCTAAACATTTCTGCACAACTGAAAGCATTGCCAGTGATACTAGATGTAGGACTACACAAATGCGGCCACGATCCAGAAGCCTCAGGTAGGTTAACCAGTCTGGAAACAGTCATTATATATGGATGTTGGCATCTATGGGAAACAGGGACATTTTCATACACATCTTAGCATTGCTATATTTGAATGTAATTATAAGTAGCACTAATTTATCTTAATGCTATTTGAAATTCACATCTGTTTCTGAAATGTCTTCCACTAATCCTAAACACAGTTGTGTTCAAATCACGGCCGTTATTATTAGATTAATAATTTTCAGTTCAGTAGTTTCCCAATCAAATAAATCAGTAGAAATACTTTCAAAATATTTGAAGATATTATCCTTACTTTTAAAATATGCTGTGTGATAGATACAAGATTCAGAATTCCTAAATTTAGAGAATTCAATTTTGTGAAAGTTTATTCTTCATGTTTTTGACTACATTTTTTTTTTTAAAGAAAAAGGCTTTATTTATGATCTGTGGCCTGTAGTTCACTACCTGAATTTTGTGGGACAGCAGCTTGTTTAATACTACAGTGAGTCACATTCTTGGCATTATTCGGACTTGCGCAGATTAGTCTGGCATACAAATTGCAACTCACTGTAGTGTTATACAGTGTGTTGTCCTGTAAAGTTCAGGTAGTGAACCACAGCTTTCAGATCATGAATGTAGCGCATTGTTAATAAACACAATGTAGTTGAAGGTATAAATGTGGAACACATATCTGATTTATCCAGTTATCATCTGCTATTGCTTAATCCCAAATTAGAGAAAAATAAGTGGAAAAATAGAACTAGGTGATCATAAAGATTCTGGAGTGATGCAGCTGGTGTTAAGGAATCCCGGTCAGGTTCTTCCATCCAGAGGCTGGTAGGTTTCATTGTATGAGATGAGAGGTCAGCTTGTTGAGCCAAGTCAGGTAAACTTTGTGGTATTCTTTTGCACAGTATGTTTCTGGTTTGTTGTGATGAGGATTTACGGCCTGAAGGCCATCTTTAGACATTTCTGCACACACAAATCTGAAATCTTGCATAAAACCTACTCCTTAAATGTTTTCATTTAATATACTGAGTTGTGGAAATATGAAAAGACCACCCCTTCTCTTAGTTTAGACTGAACACTGACATTTCGACTTATATTGAAATGCCTTATTGCTTGCATCATTTTTTCCCACAAAAATGATATGTAGCTACATGATGATGTCATTATCATCATCATCACCATCATCCTGAAATGTTTTAGATGGCTCTGAACTGTGTTACAAATTAATGTTTCACATGTTTGTTGCAGTCATCTTATTCTTCCTGAGAAAAGTTACACAGAAAGTGAATGTTAAAGTAGAATTAAACTTGTCTCAGTATTAAAGCACTTCAAATCTATAGTTAAAAGAATAAAATACATTTTAAAAGATTAAAAAGTGATTTTAAAAAGTGCAATTTAAAATAATACAGTCCGCCTGGACTGTTCTTTAAAATCCTGTCAGAGTAAAAAGCATTGTGCCTGCTGATGGAAGGACAGCAATGAGAGTACCATTTGGCGTCCCTGGGAAGGGAGTTCCAGAGTCTAGGGACAGCTGCCAAGAAGACCTCTTTTGCATCCCCACTAATCATGCTTGTGAAGGTGGTGGAGCTCAGGGAAGGACCTCTCCTGATGGTCTCAGATCCTAAGCAGGCACTTACAGGGAGATGCGGTCTGCCAGACAGTCTTTCAGTTGTGCCCAGAAACAAACTGAGAGCCCATGGAACTGTTTTAACAAGGGAGTCGTATGGCCCCTGTAACCCGCTGTAGTTAGCACTCTGGCTGCAGCTCTTCGAACAAGCTGAAGTGTCCAAACACTCTTTAAAGGTAGCCTCTTGTAGAGTGTGTTACGGTACTCCAGACAGGATGTAACTACCACATGTACTACCATGGGCAGATTCAGTGTTTCAAGGAGTGGGCACACGTGGCACACAAGCTTTAAACATACAAAAGCACTTCTAGCCACTGCAGAAACTTGGGCCTTCAGTTCAAAGCTGGATGCAGGCGTTCCCCTAAACTGTGTACCTGTGCCATCAGAGGGAACATAACCCCATCTAACATGGGCTGAATCCTTATGTTGTGACCTGCTTTTCAAATGACCAGAAGCACTTCTGATTTGTCTGGATTAAGTTTCTGCTTGTTCATCCATTTCAGCTTGTTCATTCATCCATTACTAATGACCAACACCAATGTAAAACCAAGACAACCTCTTTGGATTGGGGTGGGAAAGTGTGGTATATTGATGGCACTGCAGACCAAAATTCTGAATGACCTTTCCTAGTGGTTTCATGTATTTGTTAAATAGCGTGGGGTAAAAAAACAAACACTGAGGAACCACACAGGCCAATAGCCAAGGGGTTAAAACAGGAGTTCCCCAATACCAACTTCTGAGTTCAGCCCTCCAGGAAGCAACAAAGCCACTGTGAAACAGTAGGTACAGTCTTCTTCCTCTGACTTAAGAATGGACTGGAAAATGACAAAGACTGCTGTGATAACTTAAGGAGAAACAGATGTATTAATAAATAATATTGGGGCAGAATCCAGTATGATCCAAGTACATTACTTGTTTAACATGGTTTTCTTTCTCTCTCTTCTGCCCTCTCATCCTCATGAAGTCTTTAATGTACCACAAGTCTCTTCATTGAAATACCCAGATCCATGCAAATTAGGAGTGAACTGAACCCCAGCTGATTTTTTTTAAAGTGTTCTTTTTGTTAACTTTCAAAGCTCAACTCTTATGAAGAGCTTTACTTCTACTCTTTCTGCTGTCTTACTCAGCTAAATAGGAATACAAATTTTGTTTTTGATAAACTTTTCCATAGGAAACACCATGTCAAGCTTGTCAAACTTGACTGTGTTATGTTTTAATTCCGTGTGTGTGTGTTTGTGTGTGTGTTTGTATGTAACACAGTTACATTTGCTAAGGTTAGGAGCACAGCTTCCTTGCAAAAGGGGAAAAGTTGCAAATATGAAAATGTGTATGTCTGTGGGAAGGGGGATGAGTCATGGTGGGGAGAATGGGCATGAGGGTGGGTTGATATGGTGGCTCAGTATTTCCTTTCTCTCTCATGTCCTCCTTTGAGTTGTGGCTGAAAAATCAGAGTGTGAGCTGTCCTTAGCTGGCCAGGCAGCAGCTGGTGGAGGAGGAGAAGGAAGAGATGGAGGACCAGAGACAGGTTTTTAAAGGGCTGTGCAGCCTGATTAGAGCTGCCAAGAGGGAAGGTTTCTCTGGAAGAGAAGCACCTGTGGTGGAGGGGGCAGAGTTAGAGAAACTCACAAATAATCAAATCTGTGAAAGTCAGGGCCACAACTGTGGAGGGCTGACTGTGTGTCTGTGTGTGGACATACATGTGCGTATATTTAAAATCCTGTTTTTAGTTCGTTCAAGACAAGATTTGAACATAACTTACTTTACTTGCAGCCCTGGACGTTCTCCTGCCTGCTGTGACCATGAAATAATTATGATGAACCATGTATACAAAGAACGATTTCCAAAGGTAATGAAGAATAGTCAATATATACACTACCTAACTTGATACAAAATTCATATTTTAAAAGCAGTATGTTTTATTTTGTTTGAAATATCAGATTAACCTTTTTAAAACCAAAAATGTTTGTAAGAAAGCAGCAGTATTTTTAAGCTATAAATTAGATATCCATGCAGCTGATCTATATCAATATATAACATACTTTAAGAGGGTTGCTAGATCCGGACAGTTAGTATTCTCTGCTTGTGCTACAGTTCTTCAGGGAGCCTAACCTTCTAGAGGGTTCTTAGGGAATGCCTTAAAAGGAAAGAAGGCCCTGAGAACCATTTCTGTATACACATGGAAGGGAAGTGTACAACAGTTTGAACACACATGAAC
The DNA here is from genome assembly GCA_948472985.1 of Iguana delicatissima. Classification (NCBI taxonomy): domain Eukaryota; kingdom Metazoa; phylum Chordata; class Lepidosauria; order Squamata; family Iguanidae; genus Iguana; species Iguana delicatissima. The sequence continues at coordinate 431,808 of CAOKZL010001164.1, read as the reverse complement.
TTTATTACTGGGTCTTTTCCAAAGAAAAGGTTTCCTTCTTCTGCTTCCAAACTTGCCTTTTAAAATCATTTTACAAATAGATCTTGTATATTGATTTTTAGTGGAATTATTAGTATCTTGGAAACTTCCGGGCTTGAGTTTGAAAGAAAAAAAGATATTTTATTTCCTTATAAAGGGTTTTTATGGTTATACTCATTATTTAAAAAAAAATAGTGTACACGTAGTTCATGAGCTAAACTATATATCTTTGACTTGCAAGAATGTTAATTTAAAAGCCTAAGTATGGTTTATAATATACTGGTTTATCATATTCTGATGAATCTTCAAAACTTATATTGTATAGGCTACTGCTCAGATGGAAGAACGGCTTCAGGAGATTATTACCAACAATTCTCCCGACAACGTCCTTCCTTTGGCAGATGGAGTGCTCAGTTTCACCCACCATCAGATCATTGAGCTGGCTCGTGATTGCTTAGATAAATCTCATCAGGGTCTCATCACTTCACGATATTTCTTTGAATTACAGCACAAACTAGATAAACTCCTCCAAGAGGTAAGAAGCGCATAAAGATTATTTAGAAATTAGTGAGCTATACTGGATTAAGCAAATACATTTCTGAAGGTATTTATGATCACTGTCTTACAGAAATAAATGCAGAAAAGACACACTTCCTTAAATGGTCTGCTAAGATCAGTGACCTTTGCAGCTGCCTGAGGGACATCCAAGTGTGTGGCTTTAGAGTAATGGGTTTCTGAAGCACATAAACCTAGTTTATGTTATCATAAAGTGTAATTTAATAAATATTTTCTGTATCTGTATCTTAGATTAAATAATCTTCTATATTCCTGACTTGTTGAAAAATAGAATGCTATTTCTTAGTTTAATGTTGTCCATTGATACCTCCTGGTTTAATTTGTGCAATCTGCTAAATATTCATATGAGTAAGAAGCTGAACAAAAGGAGCTAAAAAAAATTTAAGCTGCTTTATAGGTTCCATAATTATCTTGATGTTTAGCTCAAATAGGGAAGGTGGCAGGGATTTACAATAACTGTATTCTAAAATTCATCAAGCTTACATAGTTTTTTTTTAAAAAAATTGAATACATTATGTATTATTCTCACTCAAAAAAATAAAGATCTGTTGCTGCTGCAGGATTCTATTTTAATAAAAAGAAAAGAATAGAAAACCTGCTTCAATGCTATGAAAATGTAATGGACAAAGTCAGATTATTATGGATCCTCTTTTGAACTAATGTTTTGTGCCATCTAGCTTCTTTCAAGGCTTTTTACTGATGCGGGATGACTGTCAGTTATCCTGCTAAATAGTACCCTTTGTTTATCAAAAATTATTATTAAAAACTGTGAAGCAATTCATACGTGAACATGTTAGTTGTATTCATATATGAGATAACGAAGAACTATTTGTCAAAATAGGCATATACGATTTCAGTTCATCCCTCACCATTGTCTATTATGCATGCACTACAAGTTGGGAAAATATTTCTGAATATTTGTCTGTGTACGTGATAAACTGATTGCAAAGAGAATTACATATAAAAATATTACTTTAGTTTTTAATGGATTTTAATGATGATCTGAGTTTGTGGGACAATAATGGTGTCGTTAAATTCTGGGGGGCTCCAAAGCCCTCTTGTAAACAATATCTTTGGGCTCAAACTGAGCTTTTATAGTTTTCATTTCTCTGTCCTTTATTTCCAAGTATGAAAACTCTTTTGTGCTACGTTCACTGTGTTCATCTCAAACATAAATCCTTGGAGAGAAGCCTGCTGTTTGTTGGAACTAAATTGTGGGAATACACTTTGGGTTTCTGATGATGCATTTCTTGTCAGTTCCCAGCTGTGACATTCAGTGGATAGCTGGGTCTCCTGCTGTTTGGCACATTGTGATTTCTTTGCAAGGCTAGGGAAAGTCACAAGGCATCTGAGCAGCTTGATTTAGCTGACATTTTTGTACTTCTAAGGTCAAGGTCAATTTGAGTTTAATATTTTGCTGTTGCACCTTTGTTTTACTTTCATAGAATGCTTTGCTCCCAAGCTCACCTAATATTGTAGGTTTAAGCGTCTGATACAAATGGAAATGCATTAGGCATGCTGATGTTTGCTAGATGCCCATAGCTGATGCAAACATGTTGAAAATAATTTATCCTGTTTTTTCTATCACTTTCATCACTTCTACAGTACTAGAACACAGCAGTTGTTCAATGTTGCCTTTAATGTTTGAATTTAAAATATGCCCAATACTTTGAGATTTTAACTGATAAATTTAACTAAGTCTCTAGTAAATCAGTTACAGAGAACACTTAATTAAATTGTTGTTTGTTTGTTTCACCTTCACACTTGTGAATATCCACTCAGTACAGTGAAGGCTAAAAAGAGGATGTGAACTTTACCCTGCAGCTTCTATTATTTAAACAAAGTGCCTTTTTGAGATATGAATAATGGAATGTCAATATTTTTCAGCCAGAAGAAGCAACATATGGCTTCTTTGCCTTCATTAGGTCCTTGAAAGCCTATCTCTTGTTAGTACACAAAAAAAAGTTTGAACGAAATTTGGAATGCCTTACAAAACCTCTGGAAAAATTTTTTCTCAACTTTTTCTGAAAAGTCCTTTTTTTTTTGTTCTAGTTCTTTCACGTTATTGTTTCCATTTCTTTTCTAATTATGTGTCGAACTTAGCATCCCATTTATTTCTTCTAAATCACTCACCTGCTGTCTTTCTGCCAAACTATGCAAACTGTTTGCTGCTTATACAGTGAAGATAGAAGCAAAATGTCTTAATCATCATATAGTTCAATATAGTTTAATCATCATATAGTTTAATCATATAGTTCAGATTATATGGTTCAGATGTATAAAAACATCTTTACTGTGGTTCATCATACCATGTGCAGCAGCAGGCTTCCCTGTATGGATTTGTAAGTACAAAAGGATGCTTTGTGGACTTTAAAAATCTTGAAACCTGCACCTAGGTCATTCCATAGCAGTAATTGTTGTGAATTCAATCCATATGTGTACCAGCTAGACAGATGGTCCATACAAAGTTTCTTGAAGGAAAAGCAAGATGCCCACATATGAAATAACAGATAGTTTGTATAGTTAGCCTGACAGTGCTCATCACGTGTTCAGTGCTGTACAATGCAATGGTATCTGCATTATCGTGGTTTGGAGTTTCAACCATTCAACCACTGATGCTTGCAGTTATCATGAATATTTCTGAATTAATGCTGAAATCCATTTTTCACTCTTTTTTCAGTAAATCCAGATTTATAATAAAATTTAGCATATTGAAGAGCACATTCCAGCATCCTACCACAATATATCTTTGTAAGTCTTGCAAGAAGTTTACCAAACCCCCTCCTTAACTCCTACCCTCAACATGTACAAAGATCACTGGCCTTGTAGCAGATGGTTCACTCTGTCGACAGAAATCTATTTAATGGAGGTCAAACAACAAATATTAGTTATATCAATATAAAATGAAAAGTTTTGGTTTGTTGTTGTATTGTTCTGTCAACAGCATTTCAAGGATATGGTTGTGTTGTAACGGTTATGCTACAGTAATACAGAGCTAGCTTGATTAGATTTATCATACTAGTATTTTCTTTGTGTCCGTATTAAATATCAAGACTATTTCTCTCACAGGCTCAAGAACGATCAGAAAGTGGAGAACTGGCATTTATTAAGCAGCTTGTCCGAAAGATACTTATTGTCATTGCACGTCCTGCTCGCCTACTTGAATGCTTGGTAAGATGATCCTTATTTTAATCAGTTTGCATATTTGGATTGCCACTGAAGCTCAATGGAAGGTCTCCAAAGAATGAGGGGAGTGTGTTAGTTTTGTATTCCTGCATTTAGTATATTTGTAATGTTTCAAACACAATCCAATAAACTGCTGTTCAGGTGTGGATCCTAGGTAAGCATGAAGTAGCAGTGATGTAATATTGTCTTGTTCATTTTTTCATTGTCTGGGGCCAAGTATGTGAAAGCCAGAAAAACAGAATATGGACTTTTGATTCTTGTGGCATCTGACTTTCAACATATGTCTGCTATTTTATCAACTCAGTTGATTTAACAAAATGTGTTGTGGCATGGGAAATCCACTTTGTCTGTTCTGTGTATGGTATTTGAATGTAATTTGTCTTTTCTTTGGAAGTTTTCAGAGTTAAGGTTGCATATTTTTCACAAACTTAGATTTCTATGAATTCTTTCTGAAATGTCCCCACCTCCAAAAAAACCCCCAAAACGTACGCTCCAGTGCTTTAGATAATTGATTATATATCTGCCTGGCAAGTACTTTGATTGCTATTCAAAAAGATTGCAACCATACTTGTCTTTGAGGTCTGAATAGTGATGTAAATGTGGACAACAGTATCAAGTCAACGTTGGAAAACTGCTGCATTTTCCATGCTCCCTGGTAGATGCAGTGTGCGTACTTGTGGTAGAATTTAGCCCTATGGCTCATTCAAACAGTCACAGAAGCCTCTTTTGTTTTGGGAAGAAGAGGGATGATAATCAGGGCGTGTATTCTAGTGCCATCAGTTAAGAATCATTCAGGACACTGGAGCAGAGTCCTGTTCTGAATCTCAGAGTCCAAGGAATCTGTTGTCTGAACCCCCATTTTCATAGTTGGTAATAAGCTTTGTTTCCATGTGTTAGAAATAAAATCAATACCAGGAGTAATATTGATATTAGGAGTTTCAAAGTACAACGAAACATTCTCTGTTCAATAAATATACAGTGATCAAGCTTGCCTACTCCATTTAAGATGAACGTGACAATATACCTGTAAGATTCATGGCAACATAATGTCTCTACTTTGTCAACTCTGTGTTCCATATTGACTGTATGGCACAAATAATGCAAAAGAAAATAAATGCCCATTTTTAGGGTGAAGTTGTAATACTTTCTTTTTTGTAGTTGCCCGTCAGCATTTCTTATAGAAAAAAAATGTTTTTAATTGAACAGCTCTCTAAGGAGCAAAGAACATTTGCATCAGCAGTTGTTCTGGGAAAGTTTCAGGTGGAGCTTATCCAATACGCATCACCCCCAGCAGCTGTCACAGGTATCCCTTTATAGAGATATGTGTATATTCACATCTCTTTCATGGGTAACTTTTTGTCTTTTACTGAATTAGGTAGATGAAACTGTGAAATAATACGTGGGCTTAAATAGCGTCATTGCAAAACAATTGTGTAGATTAATGCAGGACACAGAATGTTTTTTCTTCCACTAAAAGACATCATAACAATGTGCATAATGCAGATATTATTTTAAGGTTATTAGGAATCAAGGATGTAAAAGCGGCTTCAGCATAAGCTGTGAGATATACTATTTAATGAATCCTCTGAATTGTCTTCCAGCATATGTACACTGTAAACTCCTACACTAATCAAGGATGCCCTTTGCTCTCAAAGATCATCCAGTGTAGGATCTGTCCTGCTGTAATGTGAATGTTTTAAAGTGCAGAAATAGCGCACAAAGTTGCAAGCTCTTATTTGTTAACTCTCTGATTCTTAATACTTTCTTCCATTCCTTCAACATTCCTTACAACTGTCACCAGTTGGGGTCAACTGTGTTCCCAAGCTCTTATTTAATGTAAATTAATACAAATATATGGGAAATTTAATTGAAATGAGTCTTGTGCACCTCATATAAAGAAGGATTTATCAAATCCTAAATCACTGCAACATTACTTCTAACATTTGATCATTCTAACATTAAGTAATAATAGAGAGGTACTACTGAGTTTGCTTATATTTAAAAAATGAAATTTGTCTGTAATTATGCAGATTATATTTGGTTGTGCTTATTACAATTATTTTTTTTATTTGAAGTATTTCTGTATTGCCCGATGAACAAATAAAAACCATTTAAAACAATACAGAGATAAAAACATTTTAAAACACATTAATATTCTCTTTAAAAACTCCTAAAAGCAGTTTAAAAACAATCCTGTAGTCCTGTTTTAAAATAGTTAAAACAGCAATTTCAAACACTGAATGTGATGCAAAATGGCATTGTTTTAGCTGCCTGCCAAAACATTCTGAATTTTTTGTTCTAGTTCTAGTCAGTTGTCACTGCCAAAGAAGTTTCAGGCTGGTTCAGAAAAGGAGATCTGCAAGATAATATAGCTAGGAAATGCAAACCAGTAGAATCCATAAACAACATAATGAGGCAGTGCAACCATATTATAGATAAGCAACAGTAACAAGTGTTCATCCAGAGAACCAGTACTCCCCCTTCCCTTCTAACCCAGAGCAAATAGCTTAAAAGTACTGGCCTATAGAAATAGCATGTGTATTTCTATACTGCTTATCAGCTAAGTGCTCTCTAAGTGGTTTACATTGTGTTAGCTAATTGCCCCCAACAAGCTGGGTACTCGTTTTACTGACCTGTGGAAGGATGAAAGGTTGAGTCAACCTGGAGCCCAGCAGGATTGAACTCACAACCTTGTGGCTACAGTACCAGCATTTAACCACTGCACCACTAGGGCTCCTACAGTGGATTACCACTGCCCACGAATGCAGTGTTGACAACTGGTGAACGTCTTTGGGAATCATGTCACAAACAGGCAGGGGAACCATAAGGAAGATCACATCCATATCATCCAGCTGTACTAAATCCATACTAAATACTTAGGTAATTAGATAAGCCAGTGTGGTATAGTAGTTTGAGTGTTGGGCTATAACCCTGGAGAACAGGGTTTGATTCCCTGCTTGGCCATGGAAACCCACTTAGGTGATCTTGGATGCATCACCTACACTCAGCCCCAGCTTTAGGGTTACCATAAGTTGAAAATAACTTGAAGGCACACAACAAAAACAATTAAACAGGACCGTATAGCTCCAGACACTTGTGATTTATTTGCGAAACCAATGGAATGAAGGTCTCAAAGAATGTGAGTGATTTATACTTAAAATGCAAATAATCACAGCAGGCTACCATGGATTCAACAACCTCCTTTGGACTGAACTATCCAGGAAATCTCCATAAGATGGCATAGAGAGATGAAGTAGAGGTTGAAAAGTAGTGTTTCTTCATTGATTTCAGAAACAGATAATTGGAGAGCACATGCTGGTGTTTGATTGCACTCATCATGAATGTTTCTCCATCTGTAATCTGTAAATTCTGGGACTTGCTATGATGTTATCCAGACTGTGCTTAAATTAGAGTGGATACTCAGGACTTTACAGTGAATACCAGATGTATCAGCTACCATAAGTGCATGGTGGTAAGATATCCCATCTTCTGTTCACATGCCTCCTTTAACACTGTGTAAATTAAATCCATGTGTCTGTTAGGCCAGTAACATGCTCAGTCAGTCTTACTGCTGTTATGGTGGCAATGAAATCCTGAGTCATCCCAGACCCCAAATATAGAAGAATGAAATCAAATAACAGAAATTTGGGGATGCTCTGATCAGTTGTTCTTTGCTTTGCCTTTATTTTTATACCGCATCTCATGAATGCATGTGAAACTTAAACTTGACACTGGCTTTATCCAGGGAAAGTTAATGTAACTCTGCCAAGACAGCAAGGTCCAGCAAGTTTCTTGCTTGTCTTGCAGACAACGTCATGGTCCAGAAGGTGGAAGAGGCCACGAGGGGATCAAATATTCTAGATCTGATCCTGACCAACAGGGATGACCTTGTTAATGAGGTAGAAGTGGTTGGATCTTTAGGGGGGAGTGACCATGCCCTATTGGAATTTGGCATTCAGTGGGAAGGAGAAGATAAGGGTAGCCGAACACTCATCTTAGATTTAAAAAAAGTGGACTTCTGTAAACTGAGGGAGCTGCTGGCTGGAATTCCGTGGTCAAGAATAGTGAAAGAGAAAGGAGTTCAGGAGGCATGGAAGTTCCTTAAAAAGGAGGTATTGAAGGCACAGTCTAAAACTGTGCCAATAAGGAGGAAAAATTGAAGGCATCTGAAGAAACCAGAATGGCTGACCAAAGAACTCTCGGCTGAGCTAAATGTTAAAAGAAACATGTATAGGAAATGGAAGAAGGGGGAAACCACCAAAGAAGAATTTAAGCAAGTGGCCCAGAGATGTAGGGAGGAGGTCAGAAAGGCTAAAGCACAGAACGAACTTAGGCTGGCCAGAGACATTAAAAACAATAAAAAGGGCTTTTTTAAATACGTCCACAGCAAAAGGAAAAAGAAGGAGACAATAGGGTTGCTGTGCAGAGAAGATGGTGAATTACTCACAGGGGGAAGAGAAAAGGCAGAACTACTTAACACCTTCTTTGTCTCAGTTTTTTCCCAGAAGGATCCAAGCACTCAACCTAGCGGTTGGGGAGCAGGTGAGGAAGCAGGGGAAATGGGGCACGTAATAGGTAGAGATGTGGTACAGGAATACCTGTCCACACTGGATGAATTCAAGTCTCCAGGGCCAGATGAATTGCATCCTAGGATATGAAAAGAGCTGGCAGAGGTAATTTCGGAACCGCTTGCTATAATCTTTGAGAAATCTTGGAAGACAGGAGAAGTTCCAGCAGACTAGAAGAGAGCAAATGTTGTCCCCATCTTCAAGAAGGGAAAAAAAGAGGACCCAAATAATTATCGCCCAGTCAGCCTGCCATCAGTACCCGGAAAGGTCCTGGAGCAGATCATTAAGCAGTCAGTTTCTAATCACTTAGAAAGCAAGGCGGTAATCACGAGAAGTCAACATGGATTTCTCAAAAATAAGTCATGCCAGACCAATCTTATCTCTTTTTATGATAGAGTTACTTGCTTGATAGATGAAGGGAATGCTGTGGATGTAGCATATCTCGATTTCAGTAAGGCCTTTGACAACGTTCCCCATGACATTCTTGCAAAGAAACTATTAAAATGCGGGCTGAACAGGGCTACTGTTAGTTGGATTTGTAATTGGTTGACCAACCGAACCCAAAGAGTGATCACGAATGGCTGCTTTTCATCCTGGAGAGAAGTGACTAGCGGGGTGCCACAGGGTTCTGTCCTGGGCCCAGTGGTGTTCAATATTTTTATCAACGACTTGGATGAAGGAATAGAGGGCATGCTCATCAAATTTGCAGATGACACCAAATTGGGAGGGGTTGCTAATACGCAGGATCAAAATTCAAAATGACCTGGATAGATTGAAGAGCTGGGCCTAGGCTAACAAAATGAAATTCAACATAGATAAGTGTAAGGTCCTACACTTAGGTAGAAAAAATGGAATACAGAAATATAGGATGGGGGACAAGTGGCTGGATAGCAGTACATGTGAAAGGGATCTAGGAGTCTTCATAGACCACAAGCTGAACATGAGTCAGCAGTGTGATGCAGCAGCCAAGAAAGCCAATGCAATTCTCGGCTGCATCAACAGGAGTATGGTGTCTAGATCGAGGGAGGTACTGGTACCACTCTACTCTGCTTGGTTAGACCTCATCTTGAACACCGTGTCCAGTTCTGGGCACCCCAATTCAAGAAGGACATGGTCAAGCTGGAGCAAGTCCAAAAAAGGGCGACCAAAATGGTGAGGGGCCTGGAAGCCATGCCCTATGAGAACAGACTTAGAGAGCTGGGTATGTTTAGTCTGCAGAAGAGAAGGTTAAGAGGGGACATGATAGCTATGTTTAAATATTTGAAGGGATGCCATGTAGAGGAAGGAGAGGGCTTGTTTTCTGCTTCTCCAGAGACCAGGACAAGGAGCAATGGATTCAAGCTGCAGGAAAGGAGATTCCACCTGAACCTCAGGAAGAACTTCCTGACAGTCAGGGCTGTCCGGCAGTGGAATCTGCTGCCTTGGAGTGTAGTGGAGTCTCCTTCCTTGGAGGTTTTTAAGCAGAGGCTAGATGGCCATCTGTCGGGAATGCTTTGAGGGTGTTCCTGCATAGCAGGGGGATGGCCCGTGTGGTCTCTTCCAACTCTACATCTCTATGATTCTATGATTCTAACCTCTGTTGTGGAGAACAAGCACAGTTCAACTAACTCTGTCTCCTCCTTGTACCATAAGTTTGCCAAATAAAGTACTTGAATCTGTGGATCAGGAGAATTACCTACATTTCTTGAGGGATTTAACATATAGGAGTGGTTTGCAGACTTTGGTCCTCAGGTGTTTTGGACTTCAACTCCCAGAAACCCCAAGCAGGTTGGACAACATTCAGGAGTTCTAAAGTCTAAAATCTAGAGGATCAAAGTTTGGGAACCACTAGTATATAGATAGGATCATTCAGTGGCTGAATTATAAAATAACATGAAATCCTCCTAATCGTGGTATCCCTTTGTCAAATGTATTAGCATAATTAATAGATTCTGTTTTAATTCTGGAGGTTAATTATTTTCTCTTCAAAAGTTGCATGATTTAATTTTCTGCATAACGGAATACAATGGACTGTCTTGCTCAACCCCCCCATGCGTGAATGTGAAGTCATGCAAAGCATTGTGTCCTCTTATATTCAATAGATGCAGCAGATGTGTGCCCATGCTGCCGCAAGCAGGCACCCATTCCATGACATTTTTTGTTTTACAGAGGGGTTCCTAGTATGGAACCCCTGCATATATAGCAGGCACTCTGTATATACTTGTATGAATATTCAAATATTTAAGTTACTGTTGTAACGTTAGCCTGTGGGAGGTGGGGGTTAATATTATAGCATCTTTAATATAAGGCTGAGGAAAATAAAAAGGAAGCTCACCAAAGGAAGCCAGCTTGCCATGACTGTCAGATTTGAATGATTTGGGGGCAGAACATGGCTAGATTTCGTTTTGGGAATATCCATAAACTTTATATTGTGGTAATATCCATAAACTTTTTATTGTGGTAATATCTTTATGTGGTTAGCCCAATAAAAGTATTAACACAATATTGATTACATTGATGGTTTTTTTTGGCCTATATCTTATTCACTCTGTCTTTATAAGGTCCATGCTGAGGTGATACCCTAATTAGACCAACTGAAACGCAGAAATTACAGCTGTAGAAAGAGGGAGGCGGCAGTTTTGGATACCTTCCCATCTACCTTCTGAAGTATTCTGTATGTCTCTAATACGCATTTGTTAACTGCAACAGGACAAGAAGAAATTTATGATAATTAACTAGCCCAAATTTCCCAGTTTTCCTGTAATATTATTTTCATATTATTCTAGTCTGTAACTCAGTGTCTTTTGTGAATAATAGGTCAGTGACTTTGAATAGCAGTGGTCAGTGATTTTAGCTGTGAAGGGAAGTGAGAGGATGAGGCTAGTAGTATCAACCTTCATTCTCTGATTTGTGTATTTTAATTCTTAGACTTATCCAGCACACAGGGTATCCAGCTATTACATTTGACTTCTTATCCCTGTACGCTGAGTCTTCACAATTATGTGATTTTCATTTCCAGTCCTTGCCCTCCCATGGCGGAATAAATAAAATTATAATGATGAGCCATTTGGAAATGTTTGTGGCAGTGATTATCTTCTGAGCGTATAGAGTTAATACTTCAAAAATATTTTCATTAGGAAATCATCGTAAGAATTCACAACTAAATTGTGTAAACAGTATCTTTTTTCACAGAAACAGGGCAAACTTATGGATGTATTTGTTTTCTCTCTTTCCTTTTAGGAGTTTGATCCTGAGGAGTTTTACTACCTCTTGGAAGCTGCAGAAGGCCATGCAAAAGAGGGGCAAGGCATTAAAACTGACATCCCTAGATATATTATAAGTCAGCTGGGTTTAAACAAGGATCCTTTGGAAGGTATGATTATGTCACAATGTAATAATCAGCTCTGAAATCAAGACTGTTGTCTTTGTCTCACTTTGCATTTATCAGGTATATTTCCAACTTGTGACTGTTGCTAATTTCATCTAGGTCAGCTTTGACTTATGGCAACCCTGTGAATGACAGACTACCAAGAGTCTTGGCCTTGCACAGGCCTGCTCAGGTTTTGCAGACTAAGGGCTGTGGCTTCCTTGATTAAGTTTACCTACCTTGTAATGCAGTTTCCCCCTTTTCCTACTTCCTTCAAATTTGCCTAGTGTTACTGTCTTTTCTAATGGATCATATCATCTTACATGCCCCAAGTAGGACAACCTTAGTCATTTTGAACTCTGGTGAGAGTTCAAGTTTGATTTGCTCTTGGATCCACTGATTTGTCTTTTTGGCAGCCCTTGGTATCCACAGAAATCTCTGCCAGCACCACATTTCAGGTGAGTTAATTGTCTTCCTCCCAGCTTTCTTCACTGTCCAGCATTCACAGTTATACATGGAAATGTTTTCCAGCCTTGGTACGTAATAATACATCTTTACACTTGAGGCTCTTGTCTAGTTGCCCTTCTAACTTGCCCTTCCATAGCTGCACTTCCAAGTCCTGGTCTTCTTCTGGTTACTTAACCACAGTCCCTATTGTATTTAATAAAGGAGCCAAGTTGCAGAAAACCTTTGTTTATTTCTGTGTCTTCATCACCCACTTTAAAATTAGGTAAATCATCTGTAATCATTATTGTTGTTTTCCTAATATTCAGCTGTAACTCCGTAGTCTATTTTGTATTTTTTACTTTCATCTGTAGTCATTCCAAGTCATCTGCATATCGAGCTGAGGATCCGTCCCTCAATTTTTATGCCTCCTTCCTCTTCATCTAAGCCTAGTTTCTATATGATATGTTCTGTGTATAAATTTAATGGATAGGGTGATAGGATGCAGATAAGATGCAGATTGGCCAAATCTGGCCAGCTGGCAACCAGTTTATTTCTCCATATTCTGTCCTTGCAGTGGCCTCTTGTCCTGAGTACAGGTTATGCATAAAGACAATGAAATGTGGTGGCACATACATTTCTTCTGGAGTGATCAACAATTTTATATTATCTACACAATAAAAAATAAGTCAGGCTGGGTTTTTTTTTGTTTTTTTTTTGAAGTTCTGTGGAACATTCCTGTATCCAGTGCATATTTCCAATATGATCTCTAGTGCCTCTTCTTTTTGGAACCCAGCAGAGACATCTGGCATTTTCCCCTCTGTCTGTAGTAAAAGTCTTTGCTGCAAATTCTTAAGCACAATTTGCTTGCCTGGGAGATTAATGCAATCCTCTGATGATTACTGCAATCTTTGGTATCACCTTTCTTGGGGATTGGAATATATATTGACTGTTTCCAGTCTGTGGGCCATTGTTTTGTTTTTCGTATTTGTTGGCACATTTTTATTAGAATTTAGGTGGATTTTGTCTTTGTAGCCTGAAACAGTTCTACTGGTAAGACATCTGTTTCTGGTGATATATTTCTCCCAAGTGCTTTGAAGTAATTTCCACTTTACTTTGTAAAACTGGAGACTTATCATCAAAAGCTTCTTCACTGAATTAATTTGTCCATCCTTCATCTCTCTTATATAGTTCTGCAGTGCATTTCTTCCATTATCTCTTATTCTGTCTTGAGCATATAGATCATTCCGCTGTTGGTCTTATAGCAATCCTACTTTTGGTTTGAAGAACAACACCAACAGCAACAGCAGCAGCAATATTTATTTCCATCCCACCATTTTCCCAGATAAGGACTCAGAACAGCTTACAACAATTTCAATGTCATTAAAGATCGACAAGATACAAAGGTTAAAACAAGATTAAATAATAAAAAAGTAAAACCAGATTAAAACATACATCATTAAACACCCCCACACCCCCACATACACAACAATTAGAAATATCCAGAGCATTGTGTTATGTAAGCCTTACATAGTCGCTCATCAAATGCCTGTTGGAATAGAAAAGTCTTACTTGTCAGCCAAAAGAAAGTAGAGATGGTGTCAGTCTAACTTCCCTGGGAAGGGAACTCTAGAGCTTGGGGTCAGCCACTGAGAAAGTCCTCTCTTGTGTTCCCACCAGGCATACCTGTGGGGGTGGTAAGACAGAGAGAAGGGCTTCCTCAGCAGATCTCAAAGCATGGGCTGGTTCCTAAGGGAGAATATGTTCATTCAGATAGCCTGGACTGTGTAGGGCTTTAAACGTTATAACCAGCACTTTCAATTATGCCTGGAAACGGACTAGCAGCCCCTGGAGCTGTTACAACAAAGGAGTTGTGTGATCCCTATAGCCAGTCCCAGTTAGCAGTCTGGCTGTGGCTCTTGGATCAGTAGAAGTTTCTGAACACTCTTCTAAAGGAGCCCATGTAGAACACATTACAATAATCCAACTGCCATCTAATCTAAGACAACTCTGTCCAATAACTAGACCTGAAACCAGTTTGAAATGGATATAGATTATCCAGAAACCCCTGGAATTGGGAGACCACCACATTCTCCAAAACCTTGCCTAAAAATGGAACATTAGAGATATCCCAGAATAGTAGGATCTAGGGATGGCTTTTGAAGTAATGATATTATAGTAGCCTCCTTTAGACAAGCTAGAACTCTGCCTTGTTTTTATGAGGCATTAACCACTCCCTCTACCTACCCAACCAGTTCCCCTTGAGCTTTTTAATAAGCCAAGTAGGGCGAGGATTTAGAACACGTCTGTTAGCTTTTATATGGCTCTTATGTCTCCAGGAATCCTGTCCATATTAGGTTGCACAAACTGAAAAGTATCCATTGTCTAGGAGGGAGAGTTACACCCACTGGATCTGTATCAGTTAGAGCATCCAAGTCAAAGTGGATCCTAGGGATTTTATCTGCCAAGCAGCAGGCAAGTTCTTTGCAGTGGGCTGTTGCATGATCTAGCTTTCCTTTCCTCAACCTGTGTCATGGGCTCCTGACCACTGCAAATAGCTCTGCTGGTTATCTCTCTGCAAATGCAATAGAGGCAGAGAAGGAACTTGCCTTTGCTGCCTCTGTTGCCACAGAGTATGCCTTCAGATAGCTATAGCTGTGTTTGAATGAATGTGCTCCAAGTTTTCTCCCAACACTGCTCTAGTCACCTTCTCAGTTGTTTCATTGCTACTTACTCCCTGGAAAACCAAGGGGGTCTGTGGGAGTGATTTCCACCCTGGCCATTTTTCCATTCCAGAGTTTGGTTAGGACTTAGTCAAGATCACTATCAATGCAACAGGAAACCAAGCTATGGAACTATAGATAATTCAACCACTCCCAGATCACATTCATCCCACTCACTACAGCATAAGTTCCAGAGTGTGCCCAGCAGCTTGAAAGGGGACAGAAACCACTGAGGACAGACCCATGGTTATTGTGGCAGACACAGAATCTTGAGCCACTCCCAACAGGGCAGTCTCAGTGTGGATGTTGAAATCTCCCAGCACTATAAGCTGGGAGGATTCCAGTAACAAGCCCTGGATTACAGCTAGAAAGGAAAACTGTTATGCAGTGTAGTGGGTGATACAGAATCCTTAATCTGTCCCAGCCACCCAGCTTCAGGTAAACACTTGAACCCAGAAAACTGCAGGTTATGGTCCCTGATCAGGGGGATGGAATTTTAATAGACTATTGCAATTCCACCTCCCCACCTCCCAGATCTTGCCTGCTGCTGAACAGAGTACCCTGGGTGGACAAAGCTCGGAGAAATAAACCTCCCCAGTCTCATCCAACCCGGTCTCTGTTTTACATGCCAAGTTGGCACATCATCCAGGATCAAGTCCTGTATTCATCAGCAGAATTTTCAACCCAGGAGTTGTGTTGCCAAGACCACCCAGGTTGTTTGAGTTGAGGGACATTTTGGGGAATTTCATTTGATTTCTTGAATCCTGTGGAAGAGGTATCTTGTTCTGCCTTTCTTGTTGTCTTCTGTTTCTTTGCATTGATTATTATAGCAATACTCTTTGCCACTGACCAGTTCTGTTCAGGATTCTGAACTAATTTTTGTCACCCTTTACCATTTACTTCTCATCAGTTCTTAACCTTATCAGTGAGGTTTTCCTTTCCTTTCTACAGACAATGTCTTTTTGCATCTTCCCAAATAATGTCCCTGGTTTTGACCCAAAGTTCTTCTAGATCCCAGTAAGTTAGACTTAATAGTACAAATCTGTTCTTGAAAAGTTATTTAAATTCTACAGAGATTTCCTTTGTATAGTATTTTGGCATAATGATCAATTCAGTATACTTCTTTAAATTAATTTTATTTTTGATGTTAGCAGTTCATGATCTGTGCCACAGCTTGTTGCTGGTGGTGTTTTTCTAGAAAGAATTGAGTTTCTCCATCTTTTGCTTCCAAGTGAAGCTGTATTGGCCATTCATTGATGTCCATGCATACAATCAGTAGAAAATATAGACTTGGACAGGGCCCCATATGCCATCAAGTCCAGCTCTCTGTTCAGTGCAGGAACTCCAGCTAAAACATTCCCAACAGGTAACTGTTCAGCCTCTTTGTCCTGCTGTTAATAAAGACTAGGTTCAGAGGTCCAGAGTCCCTGAGCCTTTGTTAGTCAGAAGCTAAAACTCAGTAACTGTTGTTAGGGGCAAGAGGAATCTAGAGTCAAACAGTCTAGGGTCAAGAAAGCTATAAATCAGAGAGAGGATTCCAGGGAGTGGTAGCAGCTGGGTTAAACTTTCCAGGGGTCATAAATCTGAGCACGGGGCACACAGTCCCATCACCAAAGAAATGTAATACCATAGTGGGCAATCCATTCATCCCGTTTATCTGAAACTTATCTCAATCTACACTTCCCATTTTATTCAATATTCCTTTAGTCATAGAAACCAAGTTGGCAGAATATAGCAAAAGACAACAGAGAACAAAAGCAGGACAAAGGATAAATTTGAATCTATTCTTTATCTTAGAGGGTTCATCACTCATAAAGGAAGATATGGCTGAGTTACTTTGTACCTACTCTCATTAAAGCTTTGCAGAAAAAGCTATAGTAAGATGTTTAGCAGTGCTGTCAAAAAATGAACACAAGAGCATGTGATAGAGCAAGATAATAAAAGACCATGTACACCTGATAAAATGGCAAAGTAGATCAAAACACATTTAGAAAATCCAGATAATTTTAATACTGTGCACTTAAAGCTCCCAAAAGAGTTTACTGGATAAATCAAAGTAGTTTTGTGAGGTAGCAGGAATGATTACTATTCAATAATTTAAAAAAAGTCACATGAGAGTTGATATATAATTTCTTTCCAGTTATAGCAAATACCTCCCAGTTATCTAGTTTTAAAATGTTTAAACAGTTATCTAATTTTAAAATGAAATAAAAATCTGTTAAAACCAAACATAATACCTAAAATTCCATCACAAATATTTGTCACATTGCAGTCCATTATGTGAGTTGAGTCTTAATGGATCCTGGCTGTAGAAACAAGGCAATATACATGCCTCTCTTGGAACATTGTTGTTGTTGTTGTTAGTCTTCAAGTTGTTTCCAACTTATGATGACTCTAAGGCATGAGGTTTTCTGAGGCTGAGAGTGCGTGATGCTCATAAGGTCACCCAGTAGGTTTCCATGACTGAGCAGGGAATCAAACCGTGGTCTCCAGAGCCGTAATCCAACACTCAGACCATTGCACCACACTGGAACTATATCAATTGTAAAATAGAAAAGTTGGCCTGTGTGATGGCCTGTTGTTAAATGAGATATCCCCCAGGGTGTATTGTTAGTCAGGGGATATGCATAACAGTGGACTGTTATGTATATCCCCTGACTAACAGTACACCTTGGGGGAGGTCCCATTTAACAATAGGCCATCACACAGGCCAACTGTAACACATGCAATTGCTCCCTGGACTACACAAGTATATATTCTCTGACTCACTTCCATGCCACCAGATCCTCTGAAGATGCCAGCCACAGATGCAGGTGAAATGTCAGAAGAAAATACTAATAGAACATGGCCTCAAAGCCCAGAAAACCCACAATAACCTATAGCTGAATGTAGTTTTCATGTAATCTTATCCAGAACATGATTTCACATATAATTATTAGAACTATACTCCAGGACAGTGTAATAAGTGTGATAAGCTTGAGGCTTTATTCAGAACATGGAAAACAACTTTCAGAATTCATGCTGCTTTATCCATTATGAAGTAGAGTCTCTAATAATGGGTACATTGTAATGGTTAGCTGCCCTCCAGTTTATTAAGCTTTTAAAAATAGCTTTAAAACAAGGATATATTTCTAGTTGTAAACAAATGTGGCACTTCACACCTCAGTGGAATTTATTTTCTAGTAATTGTATTTATGATTACGACCCTTTTTTTCTTCTCTTTTTTGATATGGTTTCTCTAGTATCTTTTCTTCAAGTGAAATGATGCTTGCAATACTTAAAGATAATGCCAGATAAACCTATACTGTACTTGGAGGAATAGCGCAGCAGACTCATCATTTACAGAAGCTTGGTTGGTGTATTTCAGAAACATTCCCTGGGGAAACATGTCTCCCTGTGGCTTTTAAATTACCGTCTTTACCTTTTTGAATCATGAGTCCTTAAAAATGGTTTAAATCAATGAAATAAAAAAAGCAGATGTTTAATAGTATTTAGATGAATTTCTAAAATGTCTTCGGGCATTGCAAAATGGTTCCTTAGCTCCCTGCTTCAAAAGCTGACTCTCAGTTTCATTCCATTACTACCTACTGTTTACAAATAATGTGTATTTCTCAGATAATAGTTATTTTGCGAAAAGATAATGTTTAAAACTGAACCATTTTAATTTTATATTTATGAATATAATTTTTGAATTGAGAAGGCTGTCAAAGTACATTATAGTGGTTTATCTCTTGTGATGCTGAAGACAACATAAAAATGCATTCTCTCAGCAGTTCCATTATAAAATCCCACATTTATAAATTGCTTAATCCAAAGTTTTATGTTGTTACTATAGAAGCCATCACTTAAATGAAAACTTGCTGGTTATAATATAAAGGAAAACTATATGTGTTTGCTTGACTTAGACGAATATTAACCATTTATTCTACATTTGTAATTAACTATACCTTGGGTTTATGAAGTGATGTTTTCCATTGTGAAACTGTTCCTTATGTGTTTTCTTATTTAATGGTGAGTTATAATTCTGGATGTATATACAATAAATGTATACCAAAGTATTTTTTTTAAAAAAATACTGTGTTCTTGCTTTGGTTCAATAATTAAAATATCCTTGCTCTAATGTAATTATAATTACTAAATATAATTTTCATATGTATAAAATATCTATAAGCTTCATAATACTGCAGGCAAATTCTGTGAGTCTTTGTACCAACATCACTGGGTGCAGAAATTCTGCTAGTTTTATGCCTTTGCTGAAAGGTGATGTGCATGCTTCTCCTCTCCAATGTATCCTCACAATAGCCTTGTATTGTAGGTCAGGCTGAGAGAAGGTGACTGGGCCAAGATAACTTAGTGACTTTCTTGGATCAGTGATTTAGAATTTAGATCTGCTTGCATGTTGAACCGATGTATCAGTGTGATTCTCCTTGCATGTTGAACCGATATATCAGTGTGATTCTGCATCATCACAGATTATAAAAATTAAGTCACTGTCTGATTAGGTTTGGTTAGAGGCAATTCATCTATATACCATCTTGAAGCAATTTTGCCATCCTCCCTGAAGAAGCAAAAATGAATTACTTGATATAACGCAGGACACCCAGGATTGTATCTGAGGCTGTCTGTCTCCTCAGCCATATGAAACCAGTAGAATAAATGATAAGCCAAATCTGCCATGCAGTGTTGGGGAGCTCTTGAACGGAATTGTTGGGGAGGTGCTGAGGATGAAAATGAGAGAAAACTAAGGAGAAGCCATTCTGTAGAATTGGAAGTAGGCTCATGTTACATTGGAGGTTGTCTCTAATATTTAATATGTAATTCTAATGAAGAATGCTACTGATACTTGTTAGCACATGAGTCTACCAAGCTTGTTTTCTTGAGCGGTGTATTGCTGAACATACATGCTGTCAGATGTGTATCACTTTAGATCTGTTTGTAAATTAATGTTGGCAGGAACTTTTATTTGCTTTCTTAAAAAAAAATAGAAACAGACTTTTTACACCACACAGACACTTTATTCAGACTAACTATGGAATGAGCTCTCCAAAACTCCTCAAGGGTTATTTATGCATACAGTTACAAGCATGGAGGATTAGATGGCTGCAAGCCAATTAGCTGGTCTTAGCACAAGATTTTAAGAATTCAAGCAACACTGCTGCTATTCTTAAGAGAAAATTCTCCAAAACACATACAAAGCTGGATATAATGCTTAAAGTTCTCCATTAGTATTTTGGCATTTTTCTATCTCTTGGCGTAGAACTACCTGCAGAATTAAGAAAGGCTCTTTCTTTTTCCCTCTAGTTTTCTCTCCTCTGTTCCATTTTTTCCTTGTTCACTAGACTCTCCCACCACCCTGGTACTTTCTTTACCTTTCCTTCAACATACTCTTCTTCTCCCCTTCTCAGCACCTTGTCATTTTGCTGAGTTAACCATATATTTTTGTTCGGTTGCCAAAACAACTAATAATGATGATCCTTTTTTTTTAACCTTATCCTTCCTCAAAAGATCTATGAGCAGGTATGCACAATATTCCTCCCCTCCCTTTTTTATTCTAATAAAAACACTGTAAGTAAACTAAAGCAAGACAAAGAGTCTCATGGGACTGAAAGTTCTCCTTCGTGGTCTCTGTGCCTCACACAGTGGGAATCTTCACGCATGCACAGTAGCTTTTCAGAAAGTTCCAGAGCTGAGCAGCTTGTCGGGAACCTCTCCCCCATCCGGTACTGAGCATGCTCAGTCCCGCCAAGCTAATGGTCTCTCCTCAGTTTCTTTTCGTCCACCGACCTGTTAGCAGCTCGGAAAGGCTTTTCCTAGCTGAGCAGTTTACTTCACCTTCTTTCTTCATTTGTTCGTGTTTTCTTCAGAGAAATTCTGTAAGAACTCCTCCTTCTTTCTTCTGTGTCTGTTTTGTTCAACTTTTGTGTGTCCTGTGATCGCAAAGTCACATCGGAGGGTCACTCCGAGTGCTTTTTTTGCCTTGGAGAGGCCCATAACATCTGGACGTGTCCTATTTGTAAGGACTTTACGTCCCAGATGCTGAAGAACCTCTCGGCTCAAGTCCTATTGTTGGGAGCAAGCCCTTAAAATCAAGGAGCAGGCAGCATCCAACACCGCCCTTTTCACCTCCTCCATGGCTTCCTTTCAGCCATCCGCGTCTTTTAGGCCTGCGACCACACCCTCCTCGTTCGTATTGACCTCATCAGTACTGACAGCTACAGTATCGGCTCGGTACCATCTCCAGCACCCTTGCCTCTGGTTTCTTCATTACCTAGAATTCTGAAGCTTTCCAGGACACCAGTTGTCACCTCTTCATTAGGAGACACCTCTTCAGGTTCTCAACTGGCCTCGACTCAACCTCCTAAGGCTCCTTCGATGGCTCAGCGGGAGCAATCCTCATCCCATCTGGCTGATCCTTCTGCTAAGGATAAGAAGAAGAAGGAAAAGAAGTACTGCTCCCCTTCTCCAGAGGGCCATCAGTCATCACTTTTGCTGACGCTCCCTCCTACGCAGCCTCCTATGGCTACCGTGGAGGAAGAGGATGCTCCAGACCTCCCTGCAGAGCATGAGGACATCCAGCTCCCGGTACTTCCTGTACCAGTACTGCTGGAGCCGTATTGTTGAACGTCGGCCTTCGTCATTGTTGCCTGCTCAGCCCGCACCAGCACAAACTGTGGCACTGACTATGCAGGCCCCGCTGCCTCAGTCGCACGCTCCAGCTGACTCTAGGCTTGACCGTCCGGCTGCCTTGGACACTCCTCGGGCTTCTTCCCGTGACTGGCCTAGAGCTCATTCCCGTGATCACACTCGAACCAGTGTAGCACGCTCTCAGGGAGGTGGAGAGAGAGCTAGATCCTCACATCAGCAGGATGCTTGCTTAGACCGTGGCCCATCGAGGACAAGACTCGATTCGCCTTTCTCCTCAGCTTCATACATCGCTTGCTATGGCCATGAGCGTCTTTGGAGGGAGCAGCCAGTGTCATATTACTTGTACTCCCCGGCCTACAGAGATCGGTACCATGCCAGTGTTCGTCATTGGTCCCTGTATCCCCCGCGGCGCTCTCAGTCTCCATCCACTGCTTCTCACTACCGACCTACACCTTGGTACCAGCGTTCTAGATCTCGCTCCCAGTACTGGCTTTCGCCTTATTTTTGATGGTCTCCAGCATGCCGCTGCTCTCATGACCGCTCGCCTCGATGCCAGCCAGCCTCGCTGCCTCTTCGGGTAATGGCAATGGTTTCGTGCCCACTGCCTGATACTCACCTGCCGTCCACGCTGCCAATTTCCTTGACGGTCTTGATACCGACGGAATCCGTGGTCCATCCGATCCCAGCTGTTATTCCAGTATCTTCGACATCGACAGTGACTCCGCCGCCAGTGCTACCCTCGGTACCGGCTATGATACCAGGTTCCACCAGAGCTCCTCCAACTGCTCCTTCAGTCGCAGTACCAGACTTGCCTCGGTCATGTGGGCCCCCTTCACAGTCATCGCCATCTTATGATTCCAATTCTGATTCTGCCGACTCTATGCCGGATTCCCACTCTTCCCCGCCACTAGTATTTGGTGAATCCATGCCGGATTTGGCGCCTGAAGATGTGAAGCAGTTCTCAGACATCTTAGTCAGAATGGCCAACGCTCTTGGCCTTGATATTTCTGGGCCTGCTCCGACAGTGCAGGACCTAGTTTTTCATTATGTGGACACACAACCTCCTTCTGCAGCTCTGATACCATTCCTCCCTGTGTTACAGGAAGTGCTGAAACACCCGTGGGCCCAGCTGGCTACTCTCTAGCTGATACCTCACCATCTGGAACACCTTTATCAGATGCAAAAGAAGGACGTGGACTTCCTTTTTAATCATCTGGTACCGAATTCCATAGTTGTAGAATCCTCACAAACGAAGGGTGGCAAGAGGGCCCATGCCATTCCGCTGGACCGTGAGGGTCGTCGTCTGGACTCATTCAGTTGACGCTTCTATTCTGCGTCTTCCCTGATTGCCATGATTTCCAATACGCAAGTGTGCCTGGCTGCTTACCAAAGAAATATTTCGGACAGGTTCTATCCTCTGCTTGCCCACGTGCCTGACTACCATAGAACGAGTGCCATCCAGTTCTACAATGAGTTGGTGGCCTTGTTGAACCAACAGATTCTCTCCTCCTGCCATACTGTTGAAGGTGCAGCTTATGTAATGGTTGGCACTGTTGCCCTTCGCCATTTCGTATGGCTCTGTTCGGCCGGCGTTGCGGATGATAACAGAAGGAGGATTGAGGACCTGCCTTTTGATGAACAAGGGCTCTTCCACGCAACTACGGATGAGGCCATGGACCACCTAGTAAAGGCTCACCTCACAGCTAAGAAGATGGGTCTCCACCCTACACCTCAATCTAGGAGACCATCTTCCTCACGTTCTTCTTGGTGTCGCTCGGGTTATTCCTTTGCCTTGTGTTCACCTCGCCATAATTCTACTTGGTCCTCTCTTCTGGCATCATCGAGACGCTCCTTTAGAAGATGACAGCTGTCTTGTAAGAAGTCTTCCTCCACAGCTAAGTCTCGCTTTTGACTTCCATCGCAGGTTGCCACCACATCCATCCTTTTGCCTGCCTATGAGCTTCGCCAGGAACCCGGGTCTGGCTCGTCAGTTAGACACCTGGCGTCACATCACCATGGACTCCTGGGTTCTCTCCATCATCCGTCTTGGTTACGTCATCTAATTTCAAGATATTCCACCTCGAGGTGTCTTTTATTCCACCCCTGCCAGCCCGGCTCCTCTAGAGGAGATACAGTCCCTCCTTCACAAAGCGGCCATAGAACAGGTGCCATCCTCAGCCAGTTCCACTGGCCTTTTTTCTCAGTACTTCACGGTGCCCAAATCGGACAGTACTCTCCAACCGATCCTGGACCTCAGGGGGGTGAATTCCTACATTGTCCCCCAAAAATTCGAGATGGTCATCCTCTCTTCCATCCTGCCCTTTCTGAGGCATTGGGACTGGTTCGCCTCTATTGACCTACAAGACGTCTACTTCCATATCACAATTCGGCCCCACCACAGAAAATATCTTTGTTTTGCGGTCGACGGTGTATGCTGCTAGTACAAAGTTCTGCTGTTCGGCCTGTCCACTGCTCCCAGGGTCTTCACCAAATGCCTGGTCCCTGTGGTGCCGTACCTCCGCACGAAACGCGTTATGGTTTACCTCTTCTTGGACGACTGGTTGCTGGTGGCGCCCTGCAAACAAGAGTTGTACGAGGACATCCATCTCGCTCTCTCCTTTCTTTCTGACCTTGGCCTCAGGGTGAATCCCAAGAAGTCTCACCTGGAGCCATCCCGCACCCTAGACTTCATTGGTGCCACCCTGGATTCCGGCGCCGCCAGAGCATTTCTGCCGGTGAAAGGGGCCTGGACACTGCGTCGGGCCATCTTGCGCGCCCCAGCAGTTTCTGCGAGAAGGATCCAGCAACTTCTGGGCTACATGGCAGTGACGACGGCTGTGACTTACCTTTCTCATCTCCGTGCTCGCCCGCTGCAACACTGGTTCATCAGAACCTTCGATCCCCTGCTAGACGATCAACGTCACCTATTGCGGGTTCCCCGATCAGTAAAAGACTCTCTTCACTGATGGCTCTTACCCTGGCACCTGCTGTTGGGAATGCCATTTGTCGAGCCTCGCCCAACAGTTACCATCACAACGGATGCCTCCCTCCTGGGCTGGGGTGCACTGCGGCCGCCTAGCGGTGCAGGGCCACTGGATCCAGTGGAGAATCATCTCCACATCAGTGCCTTAGAGCTTCTGACCATCCTGAAAGCCTTGCAGGCTTTTCGCAACCTTGTTGTCAGCCGGATGGTTCAGATCTTGTCCAACAACACAACGGCCGTCTGCTATGTGAACAGACGGGGGGCACTCACTCCTCCACCCTTCTCCAGCTGGCTCTTCGTCTCTGGGTCTGGTGCATGCCACTGAGTGTTCATCCTGTCGTGGTTCACCTGGCGGTTTGAAACAACATCACAGTGGACACGTTAATCAGGGACATGACATGTCACCACGAATGGTCCCTCTCCAAGGTCGTTTTTGATGGGATAGTGTCTCGTTGGGGCGACCCTTCCATCGACCTTTTTGTGAGCAGTAGGAACAGGAAATACCCTCACTACTGTTTGAGAGCCGGCCTAGGCCCTGGCTCCCTCGGAGATGCCTTCCAGTTTCAGTGGAAAAAGGGGTTTCTGTACGTCTTTCCCCCGTTTCCACTCCTGGGTCGAGTGGTAGCCAGGATTGTGTCAGACCGCACCAACGCCATCCTAATAGTTCCATTTTGGCCGAGATAGCACTGGTTCGGCTCTCTCCTCGTGGTTGCTCGGGACCGCAAGATGCGGCTCCCTTCTGTACCGGGCCTCCTCTCTCACTCAGACAGCCACATCCTGCTTCTGGACCTGCCACTCCTGTGTCTCCACATGTGGAGGATAATCTTCTAGGCTCTCCTGCTATCCAGGCTGTCCTTACGGCCTCCAGGAGGCGTCTACGCAGAGATCCTACCATTATAAATGGCAGAAGTTTGTGGCCTTTGCTGGCGCCCGGCATGAAAGAGATCACTGGTTGCGTTGCCCACTGTACTGCATTTTCTTCTACAGCTCCGGGAACAGCGTTTACGCTCATGTTCCTGAAAGTGTACCTGTCGGCTATCATAGCCTACCAGTCGCACGGTACTCCTTCTGCAGCCCTTTTTCAAGATGCTACGCTTAAACAATTTCTGACAGGTCTGCAGCATCTTTACCCCCCAGCCACCCCACCCCTTCCGCCTTGGTCACTGTCTTTTGTC
Source organism: Iguana delicatissima (assembly GCA_948472985.1). Lineage (NCBI taxonomy): Eukaryota > Metazoa > Chordata > Lepidosauria > Squamata > Iguanidae > Iguana > Iguana delicatissima. The sequence goes on along the minus strand of CAOKZL010001164.1, from coordinate 406,144 downwards.
CTTTCTCAGCTGACTCGACCTCCCTTTGAACCCTTGGCTACTTCGGATGACCGCCTCTTGACTCTGAAGACGGCCTTCCTAGTCACTGTCACCTCGGCTAGGTAAGCAGGGGAACTTACTGCGCCAAGGTCAGATGAGCCCTTCCTGGTGTTTCATCGTGACAAAGTGGTGCTCTACCCAGACATCTCCTTCCTCCCTAACGTCATCTTGGATTTCCATCTGAACCAAGATGTCATTTTATCTACCTTTATCTATCCTGATCTGGCTTTGACTCTAGAGTAATCACTTCATTCTCTCGACATTAGTTGGGCCCTGGCTTTTTACCTTCAACGGACTTCATCCTTCTGACAGACTCCTCACCTTTTTGTTTGTTATGGTGGTCGCCGGAAGGAGCATAAGGTGTCCACCCAGCGCTTCTCCAAGTGGGTGGTCCAGACCATTCATCTGGCTTATGAACTTGCAAGACAACCTCCGCCAGTTCCTCTGCTCTGTGCCCACTCCATGAGGGCCATGGCATCCTCAGCAGGTCTCCTCCGTGGGATTGACCTGCAAGAACTCTGTGGTGTTGCTACCTGGTCACGATCCTCGACCTTTGTCCACCACTCTTGCCTTGACTTCCGGGCCAGATGCGATGCTCATTTTGGTTGTGCGGTGCTGTCTTCGATCCTGTAGGACTTGATCTGCCGTCCAGTGGTAAGCTACTCAATCTCCCATTGTTTGAGGCACAGAGACCACGAAGAAGAACAGGTTGCTTACCTGTAACTGTGGTTCTTCGAGTGGTCATCTGTGCCCTCACACACACCCGCCCAGCCTCCCCTCTTCAGATCCTGTTTCGGCGGACTTTGAAACTGAGGAGAGACCGTTAGCTTGGTGGGACAAAGCATGCTCAGTACTAGATGGGGGAAGGGTTCCCGCCAAGCTACTCAGCTCTGGAACTTTCTGAAAAGCTACTGTGCATGCACGAAGATTCCCATTGTGTGAGGGCACAGATGACCACTCGAAGAACCACAGTTATGGGTTGCTTAATAGTGAACTGGGGAATGTGTCCCTCTGGTCACAGTCAAAACTTAGAAACTTCAGCATGCTGCTGTCATTGTGTGACTTCAAGTTGTTTCTGACTTATGACAACCGGAAGGCAAATCTATCACAGGATTTTCTGGGGCTCAGTGTCTGTGATGCACCCAAGGTCACCCAGTGGGTTTGTGTGGCCAAGTGGGGAATTAAACCCTGGACAGAGCAAAATGCTCAAACAACTACACCATGCTGGCTACTTTCTAATTTTAAAAAAATAGCAGTGTATTCCAAGTTTAAATTATTTTCATCTATCAGAAGTACTTTCCTTCACAAGGGTTAGAAATCCTTTAGTCCTGCACCCTGATCATACTTCTCTTTTTTTTCTTTTGCTTGTTCTTTTCTTTCTCTTTCCCCCTTGACTCTTTTTTTTTCTTGCTAATCTTTCTTTCTACCTCTGTGCTTACTCAGTCTTTCCCTTCGCTCATTCTCTTCTTCCCCTTCTCCTTAGCAAGCAGTCTTTCTGTTAGTCCCCTTTTCTATCACCTTTTCTCTTTAAACTGTTAGCTCTTCTTGCATTTTTGGCTCTAAAAGAAGTTAAAGCTCCTTCGTTTTCCCTCTAGTTTTTCTTTCCTCTGTTCCATTTTTTTCTTACTAGATTTTCCCACCAGCCTGGTACTTTCTTCACCTTCCCTTCAAGACATTTTCCTTCTCCTCTCCTCAACAACTTGTCCAAAAGCAGAACCTCTCCCCCACACAGTGCCCTGTGTGGTTTCTATGGAAAGTTTGAGTCATATGTCACATAGTGACTAAAGACTGTATTGCAAGCTTCAGATAGCTTGTGATTAACTAAAATTAATCATCCATTTTAGAAATAAAACACCACTGAGGTATATACCTTTAGAATTATGTTAGTGTACATGCCAAGATTCAAGTGTCTAGGTTTCATAGTCTTGGAGTCATGGTGGAGACAAACAGATGGACACACTTTCTCTTTGATTACTGTAATAAAAGCATTATAGAAGTATTTAGCATTACAAAAACCACACACAATGTTTAACAATGGTCTGAATGGTTTTCAAGGTACTTTGTATGAGAAGTAGAGACATACCTTATATACTTGTATATAAGTTGACCTCATGTATATAATTGAGGATAGGTTTTGGTACCCAAATTATAGATTTTGACATGACCTGTGAATAAATTGATGGTACAGCATTTCAGAACTCATTTTGCGAAGGTAGTAGATGCAATACATGCAGACAAAATGGCTTCTGCTGCTGTAACTGTTAAGATACAGCATTAGTTTTTAAATTGAATTTTCTGGCCTAGGCCAGAAGTGACACTGTGCTGGGGAGAGTAGAGGGTGTCATTGCTTCTTTTAGGTTCTCCTAAGACAGACTAATGCCTCAAGGAGAGGAGAAAAAAAGAGGTGAGCAGGCTGAGGAACCAGCTGGGAGCAGAGGAGGTGAGAAAGAGAGACAGATGGGGAGCTTGATGGGTGAAGGAACTTTTAATGGGGGAGTTGGGAGATAAGCTCTCCTTGTTGCTCCTGAGTTGGCATATAGTGACAAGGAGCTGTGCTTAAACAGAGCAGGGTACAAAGTGGAGCTGCTTGCTGCTGCCGTTTTCCCGCCTAGGCCAGAAGTGCTGCCATGTAGAGGAGAGCAGAGAGGATCAGTGCTTCTGTTAGGTTATCCTGATCCTCTGCACTCTCCCTACCTCAGTGGGGAAGTATCAAAGAGCTGCCGCCACAGTGGGGACAGTACAGGGAGTTTGGGTTTCTTTTAGGTTCTTCTGGGATAGAGAGGCAAGAGTTTAGTCTGTCCCAGGAGAACCTAAAAGAAGCAGCGACTGACCCCCTCTACTCTCCACACTGCAGTGGAGAAGTGCTGAAGAATGTTGGGGGACTGGAGCTTCTTTTTTGGTTTTCTAAACCTCTTCTAATCTCCCTCCTTCTTGAGCTGGAAAGTGCTGAAGAGCTACTGCCTTAGTGGAGAAAATGGAGATAAGCTGAGAGCTTAATCCATCTGGGAAGAGCCTAAAAGAAACACACCCTCTTCTGCTCTTTCTGCCATGGTGGGGAAGTGCCAAAGAGCCACTGCTGCCATCATTTTTTCAAGCAGGCATTACAAAATGCTAGAAATAGCCCCATGGTGGACAGGGGTACCACAATGATCCAGGTATAAGACAACCGAGGTTTTTTGGATCAATTCTAGCATAAAATTTTCAATTTATACACAATTATATATGGTAATTTAAATGAAAATTTGATTTAACTTCAAAGGATGATCTTTTCTATTCGCAGTAAAAAAAATGTTTTCCACAAATAGTTAAAAAATTACTCCCTTAATCAGGTAGCTCAGCATTTTTATGTATATGCTAACTTTATTTATGTTTGTTTTTAGAAATAGCACAGCTAGCTAACTATGACAGTGGGACAGCAGCAACTCCAGAAACAGATGAATCAGTTATTGTAAGTATTTTACTACACTGAATTATATTTTGCTCTGAGTTCAAAATGAATGATTTTCTGCATTGCTTTATTGAGGTGTCTTTTAAATCTGTACAACAAATGTCTATTTTAGTAAGTATTTATGGAGTAACTTAAAAATACATTGGAAGTTAGCCATCTTCGTACTCTGTGTATTTATTTATAAGCAAAGTTTACATTCTTTTTTCTTGATATAAATTAATTTATTATATAGGTCTATATATTTGTAGGTTTTTGTAAGACTGCAGGTGAAATAGTGTGTCATTGAAAGAGTGTGTTCATCAACAAACTTAACTTCAGGTGTGTATATTAAACAAGCAATTATACAATTTCAATTAAAAGGACAAAACTAGTGAATGTTTTTTTCAAGATTTTATTCTGTTGTCCTTTTAGATTAATGACTGAATTTGACACAATAGGAAGTTATATACGAGAGTTTATTAAAAAGAAATACTAATAGTATTTTAGCTTTCATTGGAATCTACTTTAGTTTGGGGACTATGGAAGTGATTCCAGACTTTCCAGATTTAAGAGTAATCAGTAGGTAGATCTGCTAGAATATCTTAACAGAAGAATTCAGTTTATGTGTAGCATTTTATCCCTTTGGGTTAGTACTATAGAGTGTAAAGCAGTGGTTCTCAACCTGTGGGTCCCTAGATGTTTATGGACTTCAGCTCCCAGAAGCCCCAGCCACTGTAGTCAATGCTCAGGGCTTCTGGGAGCTGAAGTCCAAAAACATCTGGGGACCCACAGGTTGAGAACCACTGGTGTAAAGAGAGTGTTCCTTTGAATGTAAGACCAAGTTTACATACCAGCTTGGTGGTAAAATTCACTGTGTAGCTTTGGCCAAGTTACTGTTACTCAGTCTTAACTTGTCAAATAGAAGTGCTAAGATAAATGACAGAATGATTATAGAGCACTTTGTATACTAGGCTTAGAGCCAGTCATTTAGATGTAGGTAACATCAAGCTGCAGTTGAGGGCTGCAGAGGATGACAAGGACGGTTTGCATGTATTAGTGCTGAGCTTTGGTCTCACAATAGCAAATCCTAATTGGGGTGGCTCAAGACTGGCAGCAAGTGGTGCCCCCATTCACCCTAGTCAAGATGCCTAAACCCCAACAACCCAGTTTATTTTGCATTTTGAGATGGAAATCTCACAAGCATCTTTCCCCATCCCTGCCAGTAAAAATGTACTAATAAAACAGATAACTAAGAATTTGCTAACCATTCATGACACCCCAAATTATTCTGCTTAGAAATAACTGTGATGTTTTAAAATGTGGCTAATCACTGCATGTATTTGATGAAATGAATATATATCAAAAAGACACGCATACAAATGCACACATCATGTTCAGGATGTGAAAATGTTACATGTGCAATACAATCAAAAATCTATGACCACATTCAACTCAGTATATAAAATTCTCCCTTCTCCCACACCTCTTGGATGTTGGGAGTGTAAACTACAACTGGCACAATGCCTGTTAGTTTCATGCTCGCTCTTGCCTGTATGTTGATGTGAGAGGCTTCAGTACCACAAACCCAGTACAAGTTCTACTTAGCAGGAATACAGTCAATAAAACGAATGCTTATAGTTTGCAGGACAGAAATGTATTACTTAAAATAACACAAAGATAGAAATACTTGCTTTTGGATTTTTATACTGATATGTTTTGCTGACTTTTTGATGTGAGATGGATTTGTAAGCAGTCCTGTTATAGCCACCTGTTATTTTTTATCTATTTTATGAGATAATTTTTAAACAGCAGGTTATATGATTAAATAAGATAGTTGGAAATATAGCCAATATATTTGTGTTTTGACTTTTCAAAATTCAGCGCCTTTTCAAAAAGAAACAACTCATAAAGCAGCTTTTTATTAACAGATATTAACTACATAATTCAGATTCTGAACTTCTTTGATTCTTGCTTTTGTTTTAACTACAAAACAGCTGTTAGAATTGGCTAGTTTGTAATACTAAAGGACTTCTCTAGAAAAGGTTCTACAGGTAAAGAGGTAAACAAATGTACTGGTCATTTCTACATTCACATGTATTTAATTACTTCTCTTTTTTTTACATTCCTCAAGAAAATGTGAAAAAAATTGTTGTGCAACAACAACAAAAAAGAATGTATTTGTAACACACACTTCTTGATATTCTCAACTTCATAAAGTATTGCATATTATAATCTTTTTATGCCTAGAATGACTGGCTTTTTTGTTACTTGTTTTATAGAATTCTAAAGTACCCCTTAAGCTCCAGAGGAAGCCTCGGGAAAGTGATTTTGAAACAATTAAACTGATTAGTAATGGAGCTTATGGGTGAGTACTTTTTGAAGAAATAAAACTGGATTTTTGCATGGCTTTCTGATACTTCCTGTGAGAACTGATACAATGTAATGGATCCTTAATTGCTCAGTGTAGAGAGATTGTTTAGAAATGAACAAGAAAACAGTAGATTCCCTGTAGCCTTTATGCTGCTTCAATGAAGCCTTCTCATTTCTTGATTGGTAAATAGGCAAGATGTTAATAAGGATGATGACGATGATGATGACGATGGCAACTAAAACAACAGTTGGAATGATAAATAAGCTTAATAAAAATCTATAACTTGTTCAGAATAACTACAAAAGTGCTTGAACTTTGGCAGAATTGTGCTTCTGTTTTTCAGTATTAATTGTGAACACATGTATTGGTTTCTAGTGTTTCAAACACAAAGTTATCCACACTAAGTCCAAAAGGTTGGAATTTTGATAACCAACCATTACTCAGTCAGATATATTGTCTCATTACCCATAAGTTGAAAAGGTGGCACATTAGTAATACCTGAGCGCCTAAGGGTTTTAGTACCATTAAACAATAATTACACAACTACATTTGTTGGAAGCACCGCAGTAAACTGCTTCAAGGGCACTTAATACTGTTTATTACTAGTATAAACTGAAAATAAAGTTAATGTTGTTGTGAGGCATTTTTCCTTTTGATGTTTTCCAAGTCATTAATTTCCTCAAGTAACATAAATATCTGAGGCTTTGCTTTTGATTCACTGATTTGTTTTCAGGAATGTCATTGGTTATACTTATGTGATATTGTTAACTAATGTTTTTATTACTCGTTTCTTCCAAATGTGAAAGTATTTTCTGTGAGCCAAATGTATGTATGTGTGTGTGAGAGAGTGTGTGCAGTTTATGGGTGCTACACTCCTTTGTTTTGTTCTGTTATGGATTTTGGTACCTTCATTAGTGAGTTTAAATGCTGTTTTTCAAAATATAATTGTTGATCTTGGCATACTTTGGCATAGGTTTGTCAGATGCATTCAACTTGATGAGTTTAAAAGTGAACTCTTAAAAATCAATTGATATCTTTTTTAGAACTGTAGTATACAATTGGGGAAGTAAATTCATTTGTAGCATAATTAAATGACTTGATAGTAGACAAGGTACGCCAAGCTATTTGGACTGAATGGTTGGGAATATACAAGAAGTTAAACAAGCTGTGAATCAGTAAACATGTCGGATGCAGGCCAGATCATTAATGTTTTCACAAGCTGTCTTAGATTTTCTCTTCAAGCCAAATCTTTGCTTCTTACCCATAAATTGTTTTTTGCTGCAACTGCAGCATGTTTTCTCTCTCAACACTATTTCAACCTTGAACAGAAGTTTCATTCATAATTGTTGCTTTTGTCTTATCCTTCACCAGCATGATCTTGTGAACTAGATCAATGGCCATTTCTAGGTTCTTTGAATGTTACATAATTGCAGTTTGGAAGAAGTTCTTACAGTTTTGCTAGCGAGTAGCAATGAAATAAATGTGTTTGGCAGATACATTCATAAAAGAACAAACTAATTGGTATTGTTAGCTGTCTTTATGTTTAGGCTCGGGTGGTTTAGTGACAATGGTCTTTTGTGGAGTAGCAGTGAGCTGTTTGACAGTGGTGACCAACATGAAATCCCAGTGATATTCCTGGTCCTTTAGATGTGAATCTAGATTAGAGGAACATTGCTTCAGTATGTTTCATTATGTGTAGAAAACCAATATTGCTCATTAAGATGGTACATTATCGAGAGTAGACAACTATGACAGATGTGCGGAAGGGGGATTGTATGCCCTTGGAATTTTCTAGTGACCACGCAGACTGTTCTCCATTCTTCCAAAATGAGAAAAACAAAACCAGAAGAGGTGGGATGTTCACTTCCAATTTTGGAAAATAGGGGTCTTGCAGTTATTTAAAAGGTGAATTGGTTTGAGCATTAGACTACAGCTCTGGAGACCAGAGTTCGATTCCCTGCTTGGCCATGGAAACTCATGGGGTGACCCTGGATGTATCAACACTCACAGTCCCAGAAAACCCCACAGTAGATTCACTTTATGGTCACAATAAGTTGGAAATGACTTGAAGGCACACAATGACCTGGTAATCTGTAGATTAATATTATAGAGATTGATATTTCCAGGCTAAATTCCTGTGTGTCGTTTTAAAAATAGGAACAAAATGTTTCGCGTTATGAAAAAGGACTAAAAAGGAAACTACTGTACTGAAAATCCCAGTTCAGGATTTGCATGAGAAACCTGCAATATTTTATTAACATCTAATACATTTGGATGCGGCTTACTACCTTCCTATGGAACAGATGCCTTTGTTGTTGCTTTGCCTATTTTTAAAAATCTCTTCTTCTGTCGTATAAAGAAAGGAAGTACACAGCTTTTAAAGAATAAATAAATAGGACATTAATTGAAGGCAAGAGAAATGTTATGAGTGAGGGAAGTGGTGGCATAAATCCAATTGCTAGTTCCATGAAGAGCATGAAGGTGGTACACAACTGTACCAACATATGTGCCATATAGGGACGCGGTGATTTGAGCATTGGACTATGACACTGGAGGGTTTGATACCCCACTCCACCACAGAAACCCACTGGGTTACCTTGGGTGCATCACACACTTTCAGCCCCGGAAAATCCTGTGGTAATTCCATAAGTTGGAAGTGACTTGAAGGAACACAGCAACAACAACAAAATGTTTTCCCAGGCACAAAATATTTATGCATATCTGGGGAGAAGTGGATGCTCAAAAATTACCTCCTCAGCTGAATTCCAGCAGTTGAGACAAGGCATGTGTTTAATAGAATGTGACATATAGCACAAGTACATTTTACTGTGTGAATGGAGAGCATTTACTCCAAAGGATAAATCTTTAAAGTCAATAAGTAGATTTAAAAAATTATATAAGAAAGGATGCTTTTCCCAGGTTAAACTGGTCAAAGGATAGGAATAAAATCTAAATGTATTCTTTGTTCACGTTTATGAAAATTTCATGTGAACATGTTTGGCTGATAAATAGTCTCTTCAACAGCATATCTTTGGCTGTCAAAATTTAAAAGAGTTGAAATACTGAACCTGTGTTTGTGTATTAATATTTTCAAAGTAATTTTTACTAGGATCTAAAGAACAGATCTGTGAACAAGGCAAAGAACTCCATATGCAGCTGAAGGTGTACTTTGACTTCACTTGCAAAACTGCTTCTCTGATTATCTGGTTGGTGATAACTGAGAAAAGCAGGAATAAGTCTCTGTGCCTGTGTGGAGTTCTCTGCTGTGTATGTGACCTTTGTGCATTAGGTTTTCAAAATGTTCTTTAGAAGATGAAAGCTGAGTTGCTTGTAGCTGATGATATTGTTCTTAAATTTTTGTGCTGCCTGTTATTTATATATATATAAAAAAATGTTGAGAAAGAGAAAAGAAGGGAATCTTTCTTACCCAAGACTATGTCCATCATCCCCAGCATGCCCATTGAGGAAAAGTCATTCACTGCTAAATCCTTAGAGGTGCTTTAGCTTCTTTCTGTAGATTATTTCCCAGAGAGTGTCATCATCTGGTATCTTTACTGTTGGTGATTTCTGGAGATTAGAGGATCTAGTTTGTTTTCAATGACTGTTTCATTAACCCCCCCCCACTAACATTTCAATTTTGCAAAGGACTGCTGAAATTTGTCCCGTAATGCCATCTGTTGTGTTGTTTTTCTCACATGATTTTAATGGTGGTCATAATCTTGAAAAAGGATGTGGTATATCCTTTTGCCACAGTTTTCTGTTGAATTTCCATGAATTAGTTTTGTTAGATATATAACCTGTTCATTATTTCTTATCTAAGACACATTTATTGCCTAGAAATTACAAATGCTTAATTTAAACTTGATCCATTTGTGTATTTGGCCTTCTAGCTATCATTTTTTTGACCAGCCTGTGGCATGGTAAGGATCACTTCACCATAAAAATGACTGGCAAGCGTTGCAAGGACAGAAATAAAAAGACAAGATGTAATTGTAAAAAATTGGAACAGGCCAAGCAGGGCGGATTTCAAGAAGAAAAGAGAAATAAATAATAGGGATAGTGAACAAAACTCTGGAGAAAAAATGATATACGAACAATTAGAATACATATGTATCACCCTATTCGAACCACTTCAAGATAATTCTATGGAAAGATAGTATATAAATATGCTGTGGTATGTTATCATATGAATCTTTCTGTAATATTTGTCTCTTGGAAAGGATTCCAAGAAAGAGGTGAATACACACTTGGCACCTGTTAAAATGTCCATTTCCCCCACTCCTCCTCACAGTGCTATACCAGCTGACTGCATGGAAGGAAAGATTCAGTTGACTAATGTTTTGATACTTTATTATAATTTTATTAATTGTTTACATTGATGCTACTCGTTAGCCTTCTTGAAAGTATTTTACTCTGAAAGGCATAATAAAAAATGTGTGTATGATTAAAAGGGGGTTGTAAAGGAATGGAGAAGCAGAAATCAATTGTGAGAGGACTTAGCGAACTGAGTCACACAGCTTCACTTCAGGAAGAAGGCATGTTCTAAAATGTAATGCTGCGGGAGATAGAGTGGGATGTGATTTGTATTTTGGCTAAGGTGCAATGTCATCATAGGATTTTTTAAAAAGTGTGTGGGTGTACAAAAAGATGCAACTTGTCTGTCTTTGTTTTCTATTTTCTCCCCCTCTCCACTTTTTTTTTCTTTCCAATTCTTGTCTGATAATTAATAGATTAAAAAATGACCCTGAGCTATGGGCTGAAATGTAATTGACAATGTAAATTCAGTCAGGAATCATGAGGTCCCCTGTATGTTGTTGAATTGCAACTTTGATGAGCCCATGTCAGCATTTCCAATGATGAGAAATGCAGGGTATTGCTGCCCAGCAGCTGGAGGGTTGCATTTCCCACCACTGGTATAAATAATTTTACAGTTTCCTCAGGAAGAAATGCATTTACAAAGAAATAATGCGCTTAGTAGCTCTTCTTACTAAATCCTGATTGCAGCAATGTCAGCCCTTCCCGTTTACCACTTTTGTTTTGTTTTGTTTTATGAAATCAGTTTCGTTTGTCACCCTAGACTACAATAAACCTGTTATTTGTGTGTTAGAATTAATCAGACACTAATAATGCAGGTAACTCTAGGTAGAGACTTAGCCACTGTTTGTCAGACCTGTTGTGATAAATTATGTTAATCAGTGACTTCACCTGTTGTGAGTGTAATACTTTCACAATTGGTGAAAAGGAGTTGTCTGATCATGAAGCACTCACCTTCTTTCCTTTGTTTGTGATATATGATATCATCCTGAGAAGTCAAAAGCAGCTTCTGAGTCATAAATATAATAGACATGTCCCAAATAAGGAGTCTCAGGCTTCATTATATTATTTTGCCATATAGTATTTATATGTCATACAAACTTTAATAAATGCTACCAAAAACAATTTGGCTTTTTGTAATTGTATTTATCACTGGTGAATTGGTTAGCTGAAGTGTCAAGACGGACTAGAACACTGAATTCTGGAATCAGCATTCATATGTACTATCCTACTAGCATAGTATTTTATGTAAATTAAATGTAAATTAAAAAACAATGTTACTCTGATTCATGTTCCCTCTCTTTCTTTTTTTAAAGTGCTGTTTATTTGGTGCGGCATAAAGAAACCAGACAAAGGTTTGCCATGAAGAAGATTAACAAACAGAATCTCATTCTTCGAAACCAGATTCAGCAGGCATTTGTTGAGCGTGATATCCTGACATTTGCAGAAAATCCATTTGTAGTCAGCATGTATTGTTCTTTTGAAACCAGACGCCATTTGTGTATGGTCATGGAATATGTAGAAGGTAAAGTATTCTGCATCCAGTGGCAAGCACATTGTAATGTCAGAGTGAAAAATAGGTATAAATTCAGTGTACTCACACTGGATTCTCCTTCTCCTGTGTGCAGTACTAATGTCAAATATTTCATAATTCATTGAGTCAAAAGAGCCTCATAATGGGGAACATTTGATGAGGAGTATCTTGTTTACATTGGTTCTGGTGGGGGGTTTTTTGTCTTCTTTTCTTCTTTTTCTTCTTTTATTGTATATGAACCAGGAACAGTACCAAACCTTTAACATGCTAACCAGTGACAGCACATGGAACGTAGACATATGTATTCTCTGCCATGTTAATAGAAGTGTTGCTATTTAGCATTTTCAAAAGTTTTGCCAGTTTTTTTTAAAGCTGCCATGACATGGTTGGAAGCACAATTACTTCTGTGTAGTTCAGAGAGGAAGAGAGGAAGAGAAAGCGGCATCATCACCACTATAATAGGCAAAATATCTCAATCCCCTATCAGGCCACCTTGTTTCACCAAACTATTTGGTGTTCATCTGAGGGCAAAATGTCAGTGAGCCAGCAGTGTTGTGATGGTTCAGTCATGATTACAGCTTTTTCATATTTGTCAAGAAGGAAACATGCTTTCTTGTTCTCATTCTTTGCCCACGTTTGTAATAGCAGATTCTTCTTTGTGGTCTCTGTGACTCATGCAGATGGGTTTACTGCACCTGCGCAGTGGATTGTTTGGAAACTTCTAGAGCTGTTATGCAAGTGCTTTGATGGTAGCCCTTCCTTCACTGGTACCATAAGACCAACCATCTTCCCACTGAAATCCTGAGTTCCTTTGTATCTGCTGCAGCAGCAGCATTGAAAGGAACAGTTAGCTGTGCATTTTGACTTGACTTGGACTGTTTACTCTATTAAGCTTTCATCTTTGATATGGCAACTTTTTTCTCTTGGTGTTGACTTGGACTGTCTCTCAGCTTCTTTTTCGGTTTACCCTCTTTGGCTGCCCTTTCTGCCTCTGTGTGTCTGGTAGCCATGCCATCCGGATCTTTCACGAAGTATTTTCACTTGTGGGGCAGATTCCAAATACTGATGGCCACTCCTATTGCCTTTTGCACCTGTGACGGAATCACAATATTAGGTCCTCTTACACTGGAAGGGAGTGACTCCACAGGCCTGTATAAACCAGTCATAATGCCTGAAGGCACTCTTGTAAGAGCTTTTGACTTGGCAGGATGCTCTTTCAATGTCCAGTTGCTCTTCAGTTTCATGTGCTTCCTTGATACCTACTATACCTGCTTCCTTTGTGCAAGTTGCTTCTAAGCAGCCATTGACTGAAGCACCTATAGCTGAAGGTGCTGAGCGTCCTGTATCCAATCCCACTGTTGGTATCAACAAATTGAAGGGTGATGACTCTCTTACCAGGGTTCCTTCCACACTAGGATGCTCTCTTGATCTCAAGCCTGCTTCCCAGCATGCCAGATAGAGGCTTCATAAGAAGAAGAAGAGGTCTAAAGATCTTCCCCAGCTTCAACTACCATCCCTGGTAGTCTCTGTGGTTGCTTTGGGCTCAGCATCACCCAATTGCTCGCCACCTCATTCTTCTCTGGCTCAGACCTCTCAGCCATCAACTCCACACCACTCTCTGGAGGTCATCCAGGCTGCTACCATTTCAGATGGTAAAATAGTTGACTCCTCCTCTCACGGTCCTCAGTATTCTCCAGGTCTTCCTGCTCTGTCTGAGCCTTGGCCAGCCCCAGTTTCCTTAGCTCGTTCTAACAGCAGCACTGCACTTCTGTCTTCGCATCCTGCTCATTATAGACGTACATCTCCTCTTGGGGTTCGTCCCAGTCTTCCATGTAATTGATTTCAAGGGCTTGGGACTGATTCTCTCTGGTTCATCATAGATCCTGAATGCTCTGTGGCCCTTCTCCTCCTGAGGCCATCAAGTTACGCACTATGTTCCATTTCCACAATGACATTAGTATTCTTTTTCCCCTTCTGACAGGGACCCCTCTCTCTCTGAGGAAGTCATGGATTTCTATGATCCTGATTACTATTACTTGAGGGACAGTGGTTCATTCTGTTACCTGTATACTTATCTTTATCATGATCAAAGCCTGTCTTGGTACTATTATGAATGGGACTACTTTCCTTACCACTATCCAGCAAGGCATAGAGAATCTCCAGATTGGAGTAGATCCTCTCACTCTTCTAGGCACCATTTACGGTCTTGTTCTCCTACATGTACCCATCCTGATCAAAAGATGGTGTCATCTCCACTACCCACAGGAACACAACCACTTCTATCACTAGCATGCCTCAGGCATCCACTTCAACCATCAACATGCCTCTTCTCTCCACTGCTTCTATCAATGCACTGCAAACCACTGCTCCCACCAATGCTCCAATGGTTACTTCTGTTGCTGTGTCCTCTCCACACTACTGCTCTTCTGCTTCCACTGCTCTTCTTGCTGTTACTTTGTCAGCAGCAGATTCTGCTGTCACTGCTCCAAGTCCATTGTATTATATCAGTGGTTCTCAACCTGTGGGTCCCCAGATGTTTGTGGACTTCAGCTCCCAGAAGCCCCAGCCACTATGGTCAATGCTCAGGGCTTCTGAGAGCTGAAGTCCAAAAACATCTGGGGACCCACAAGTTGAGAACCACTGTATTATATGATACTGACTTCAATTCTACTTTCTCATCTTCAATTGTTGTTTGACCGCACTCACCTCCAACATTCTTGGCGAGCATGAATCCATTTTGCCCACAGACACCTTTGCAGAGTTGATGGTCTACATGTCCAAGTCCTTCCACCTCGACACTGGGTCGTATGAGCCAGAGACTGAGGACCCACTCTTCAGGAGAGTCCAGGCTAGAGTTCCTATGCCATCTTACATACCTCTTCTTCTGACTGTTGTCAAGATTGCAAGGTGGTCTTGGAACAATCTGTCTTGTGTGAGACTTACTTCAAAGAAGGTGGATGCTTTATATAGGATCTTTGATTCAAATGCTGATTGGTTGTCCCAGCACCCAAAGCCCAACTCTGTTGTTGTTGAGGCTGCACAGACCAAGACAACTCAAAAGAAGATTACTGTTCCAACTGACAAAGAGGGCTTAAAGTTTATACTCTCATGAAAAAAAAAATTGTATTCCGCTGCAGTGTTGTCCTTCTACGTTGCTAATCATGAGGTCTGTACAGCTGTGTACTAGCAGCATCCTTGGGAGTGTATGACACCATTTCTTGCTAAGCTTTCAGATGATGATTACATGTAGCAGCTGCTCTTCAATACTTTAGCTCCACAGCAGCTCTCAACAGTGAGGGAAGTCACTGACTGCAGTGTGAAATCTCTTGCGGCGGTCATAGCTTTATGTCATTGTGCCTGGCTGTGCTCCTCCAGTTTGTCCCCTCAGGCCAGCAATGCAATTAAAGACTTGCTATTCAATAAGTCTGGGTTATTCCACAAGGACACTGATGACACCCTGGAACATATCCAGAAAATGCAGGCCACTCCTCGTATGTTTGGCTTGCCTCCCCATTCTTCATGGTTCTTAGGCTCAGATATTCCTGGTTGAGACATCCTTCTGGCTTAAAGAGGGCTTATAGCCCAGTTCCACCAAAATGCTCCGTCAAAGGCTTGCCAGGCAACACTTTCCTGTAACATTGGGGAAGCATTACTGTGTATGCTTTCCCCCCTTTCCTGCTTATCACAAGAGTCCTCCTCAAGCTGACCAGGGAGACAGTGAACTTCATTCTGGTAACCCCAGGATTACCAAGACAGCAGTGGTTCACCTATCTACTTCACTTGTCTCATGGGGTTTATTTCTGCCTACCAGATTTCCTGACTCTCCACAGCTGTTGGATTTGGCATCTTGACATGGACACCCTCAAGTTGGATCCATCCTTAAATTCTGTCTCTACACCACTTCTTTGAGTCCTAGTGGCTATTCTAAGGCCTTCACCTCAAAGATCCTACACCTACAAGTGGTGCAAGTCTCCACCCAACACATACCTCCAAATGTGGCCCAGACTTAGCATATTTGGACTTACTGCTTTCTTTGCCTGAGAAGGGCCTCTTACTTTCATGCATGAAATGCTGCCTTGCTGTATGATGTCCTAGTTCTGGCTTTCATCCACCAAATGCTACCTTGCTGCTATATTCCATTGATTCCAGTTGACAGACAAGCCTTCTTGTTTCCAGTGCCCATTAAACATTTTTTAAAGGGCTACAGGAATATGCACCCTCCAGTTTGGGCTCCCACAGCCCAATAGAATCTGGAACTTGTCCTCTTGCAGCTCTCCCAGAAACTGTTTGAACTAATGGCAACATGTGACATTCATCTCTTGACATGGAAGATGGCCTTCCTTGTTACAGTAACGTTGACCAGATTTGCTGAGAACTTTGTGCTCTCTGTGTCAACATTCCATATCTACCTTTCCACCAGAACAAAGTTGTTCTTGGACTACATATTTCCTTTCTTCCCAAAGTGGTCTCTGCTTTCTGTCTGAACCAGGACATCATACTGCCTGCATTCATGCTGAATCTGTGCTCTGAATTAGAATGTATGGATGTTAGAACATCGTTAGCCTTCTTTATTAATAGGGCAGCTGACATCTGACCGTCTGTTATTCTAGCCACAAGAAGGGGCTATGAGTTTCTTCCTGGCATTTCTCTAAATGGGTCTCTTCTGTAATTCACCTGGCCTATGAACTAGCCAAGAAAGATTCTGCCGTCACTGTGTGCAGCCATTTCACAGGAGTCATAGCTGCCTCTTTCGTCTTTCTAAAGGGTGTTCCCTTGGAGGACCTTTGCAGTCTAAGCCCTTGACCTTTATTACATACTACAGACTGAACTCAAGGTTGAGGGCTGAGCAGGGCTGTACTCCTTTTTTTTTTAAAATGAATTATCTTTATCGATTTCCTATATGTCCACATGGATAGAACAAGTTACAAGGTAAATAAAGGAATCTTGACAAACAAAAAACAATGGGAAAAATATAACATGCAATCGATTAGAAGAGAACAGAACAAACCTGACTGCATAAAATAAATAGATAAATATCCATGATCCTTCTTCAAATTAGTAGATCTAATGGCACTGCAAGATGTCTGGAAAATGAAATATGGAGATTCTAAAGATTATACTTTCTGTTCTGACGATCACAAATCAATGTCAAGGATCGACATGTTTCTGATATCGAAAGGTGTACAAGAGAAGATAAAAGACATGGAGATCCTTTCGAGGACGCTGTCAGATCACAACCCAATTCAATTGGAGTTAAAGACAGTAAGGAAAAATATGAGGTGGAGACTTAATGATTACCTTTTCCAAAATAAATACTATTTGGAAAAGATAAAGGAGGCAACCAGACATTACTTTGAAGAAAATATATCAATGAACTAAAAATAAAGACTATATGGGATGCTAGTAATGCAGTGCTACGAGGACATTTCATTAAATGGGCGCGGAATTTAAGAAAAAGAAACAAGAGAAATACAAAGAAACTGTGGAAAAAAATAAAACAAGAAGAAAAATTAGGGGAAAACCCAACGGACAAGAAAGTGTTGATGGAGTTGAAAATTCTGCATGAACAGATTAAAACCGAACATCATTTAGAGATGAGTAAAAAATTGACAAGGATCAAGCAAAGATATTTTGAACAAGCAGACAAGCCCAGGAAATGGTTGGCTTTTAAATTAAGAAAGAAAGAGAACAGAGATTAATCTTAGAAGTAAACACAGGGAAAAAAATAACTGCTAATCAAGAAGAGATAAAGCAAACTTTTTATAAATATTACAAAGACCTTTTCAGTTTGAAAACTCAAGGAAAGACACAAAAGAAGATAAAAGAATATTTGGCGAAACAAGGAGTTCCAAAAATTACAGAAGACCAAAAGAAAATGCTGAATGCAAAAATAACAACAATGGAAATAACTGAAGCAATAAAAAAACTGAACACTACAAAAGCACCAGGCCCAGATGGGTTCTACAACATACTATAAGAAATTGCAAGAGTACTTAATACCCCCCATGCTAAAAATGTTTAATGAAATTATAAAGGATGGAAAACCAAATTCAAGGATTAATTCCGTGAATTCCAAAGGAGGGAAAGATACAAAAGATCCAGGGAATTATTGACCGATTTCATTACTAAATATAGATTACAAAATATTCACAAATATATTGGCAGAAAGAATTAAGAAGGTACTGCAAGAATTAATCCAGGATGATCAAAATGGCTTTCTCCCAAAAAGACAAATTAGAAATAATATTAGAACAATACTGAATATAATTGAACATTATGAAAAAAACAACGAAAAGAAATTAGCATTGATTTTTGTAGATGCGGAGAAAACATTCGACAATCTAAGGTGGGATTTCATGACACAAGTGCTGATTAAAATGGAATTTGGCAATACATTTTTGGGCTGGATAAGGGAAATCTATAAAGATCAACGAGCCGCTATAATAATTAATGGGGAAAAAACAAAGCAATTTGAAATAGAGAAAGGAACACGGCAGGGATGTCCATTGTCCCCACTCTTATTTATAACAGCCCTAGAAATACTGATAAGTACGATAAGAAGCGACCTAGAAATAAAAGGATGTGAAGTCAAAAATCATGAACATAAAGTGAAAGCATATGCAGACAATCTGGTGACTATCCTGGAAGAGCCAGATTCAAGCATAGAAGCAGTACTACAGAAAGTGAATCAATTCAGAGAAGTGGCGGGATTGAAGATTAACAAAGAAAAAACAAAAATTCTGATGAAGAATATAAGAAAGGTAGAAGAAATAGAATTGGTTCAGAAAACAGGATTTAGGTCTGAGCAGAAAATAAAGTAGCTGGGAATCTGGGTTTCAAGGAGAAATAATGAGCTATTTGAAAACAATTACAAACCAACATGGAAGGAAATTAAGAAATCTTTGGATAATTGGACTCTTTTAAAGTTATCACTGTTGGGGAGAATCACAGCAATTAAAATGAATGTGCTACCTAAATTAAATTTTCTCTTTCAAAATTTACCCATCATTATCAACGAAAAACCCTTTATAGAGTGGCAGAAGGACTTGACTAAATTTATATGGGAAAAGAAAAGACCTAGGATTAAATGGAAGCTACTTACGGAGAAAAAGGAAAAAGGAGGCTTTGGTTTACTGGACCTGAAGATATATTATTATGCAAATGGACTTACATGGATCAAAGAATGGATAATGCTTCAAGATGAAAAATTACTAAATTTGGAAGGTTCTGGAATATGCATGGGATGGCATGCGTATATGTGATATAATAAAACAAGGATAGATAAAGGATTTCTAAATCACTACTTAAGAAAAGCATTGTTAATAATTTGGCAAAAATTCAAGAAAATTTTTTACAGAAAAATGCCCCAATGGGTTTCACCCCACGAAGCGTTGTACGGCAGATGGAAAGACCCACATGACAAATGGATAAGATATAGAAACATAATAATAGGAAAAAAAAAGGATCAAGAATACGTGATGAAATCAAGAGAAAATATTGGAAAGGAGGGATTCAAATGCCATTGGTTCTTATTCAGACAATTAAAAGAGAAATTCCTAATGGACAAAAAATTGGAAGGAATTATATTTGAAAATATAATTTGAAAATATATTTGAATCTCAGAGACAAACAACATCCAAATTGTACAAATTGCTGCTGGAAAGAAAACTAGAATCTGAACAAATTAAAGAGACAATGATTAGATGAGCCGAAAATATAGGCCAGGAAATACACCTACACCAATGGGAGAGAAGTTGGAAAGATACATATAAATTCACAGCTGCTCAGAGTTGAAAGAAAATAACTTTAAAAAAGTTTTACAGGTGGCATTTGGATCCAGCAAAACTGAGTAAGATATACAAAACAAAAGAAAATAAATGTTTGAAATGCGGAAAAGATAATGGATAATGTGATAGGGCAAAAACTTTTTGGAAAAAAGTTCACGAAAGGATGATGAGAATATTAAAAATTGATATGCCATTTATACCAGAAATGTTCCTGCTACATATATTGCAGAAAATAGATAAAGACACAAAGAAGAGATACTGGAGAATAATTTTATACATGATTACTGCGGCAAGAATAATTTATGTGAAGATGTGGAAAAACAAATACATCCCACAAATAGAAGAATGAATCATAAAAGTGGCAGAACTCAGAGATATGGACAGATTAGCAGGGATGATACAAGGAAGAATGCAAAGACGATATGACGAGGAATAGAAATTAGTAGAAGAGTACATGTTAAAAGAGGGAGCAAATAACGAAGTATAGTAGATAAAGGTTGTCAAGGAGAAAGACAAAAGAGGTTTAGGTAGATAAGAAATGAGAAAAGACCGACAAGAAATAAATAGAAACAAGACAATGCAAGAAAGGAAAATAGAAAAAAAAATGGTTTACCCTCTAGAGGGGATATAAAGAAGAGAAACTTAATTGGTACAGGAAAATTGGTATTAGATGAAGTTAGGAAGTAAGATTAGAAGAAAGAACAGAACAGAAATTAAGGATAGACTGGAAAGAAGATATGAAGAAGTAAATATAGTAGTAAACAAGAACGATGATCTACGAGTATGTATGATAGAATACATGTATGTACAGAAGATGTACAGAAGATTATAGGAAGAAATAGTACCAATGGATTGTATTTTTAAGAAAATACTTAAGAAGGAATGTCGTGAGAGACACTTTAATGATGTATGTATGTATATTTGTTTAATAAATATTAATAAAAAAATAACATGCAGTCGATTAGAAGAGAACAGAACAAACCTGACTGCATAAAATAAATAGATAAATACCCATAAGACGAACCTCTACAATTTAACAAACATGGCTACTTCCCCCTCTGATAGAGCTACAGATTATATATTTCATTCTTACTATATTACACCTTTGCGTTCTCAATTGTTAGTTTTTTTCCGTTCTGCTTTTAAAATACTCTTATGTTGTTAATCAAAATTAGTCTTCCTCTTACTGTGACCTTTCAAGCATCTCTTTATTACCAGTTGACTAATTATGTGAATCATTACTTAACAAAACTGTTTATAATAATAATACATGTCTATTTATACCAGTGGTTCTCCACCTGTGGGTCCCCAGGTGTTTTGACTTCCGCTCCCAGAAGCCCTGAGCATTGACCATAGTGGCTGGGGCTTCTGGGACCTGAAGTCCACAAACATCTGGGGACCCACAGGTTGAGAACCACTGATTTATACCATTATCATGGAACGTTCTGATTTCGTTCCGTTTCTTATCTCCTTTGCAAAATTACCCAGTTTTCTTTACAACAATACTTGTTATACTCATTCTACTGATTATAGAATTTAGACACCATTAACTCTCACATTTCACTTCACGTTACCCTTTGCAAGTAATTTAGAAATGGTTGCTATGTTTGGAGAAACTTGTGGTTTGGGTTATTGTCTAAGAGGTAAGTAAGCTTGTCCATCTCTGCTTCCTCTAATAATTTCTCCATCCATTCTTCTTTTGTGGGGATTGAGGTTTTCCTTCAATGCCTAGCGTAAACACTCCTGGCTGTAGTGGTCATGTGCCATGTTAACCTTTCTATACTCTCTCCCCAAGCTAAGTTGGATTCAAATATTTCCAATAGGAAAAGCTTTGGGACTAAGTCAGTCTTTCTCTCTACAACTTTTTGAATAACTGCTTGAACCATAAACCAGAATTTTTGTGGTGTTACATCCTCACTGTTGGTAAAAAAAAAAAAAAGTACCTGTTTCTTTTAGACCAGTGGTTCTCAACCTGTGGGTCCCCAGATGTTTGTGGACTTCAGCTCCCAGAAGCCCCAGCCACTATGGTCAATGCTCAGGGCTTCTGGGAGCTGAAGTCCAAAAACATCTGGGGACCCACAGGTTGAGAATCACTGTTTTAGACATTTCCAAAACTTATCTTTTGCATTTTTAAACATCTTTGCAGCACTTACTGGGGGGAGGTACCATCTGAACATTACCTTCAGAGCATTCTCTTGTAGATTATAGGATCTAGTAAATTTGGTAATCCTTTTCCAAGCTTTTTCCCGGTTGTCTACATTAATGTTATGACCTAAGTCAATTGCCCATTTAACCATATATTCTTTAATTACTTCTTCCTCAAGGTCAAACTGCAGCAGTAATTTGTATATTCTTGATAGTAAATGTTGACTTCCCTTTTTTAATCTCTATTTCAAATTCTGTTGGGTTCATGTCAATTCCTCCATCTTTCAGATCTTTTTTGAACCTCTCATGTATTTGGAGATACGGAAAACAATTTATTATAATTCCTTGCTGTAGTAACCACTGACGGTTTTTCAGTTGAACCACACACCCCAAGGAATGAGTCAGCTCTTTGTAGGTGATCTGTTCCATATCTCTTCTAAGGCCTTTGATCGAACTTCAACAGGCAATAGGCAAGATGGGAGCATTGGGCATAGAAGTTTTTTATATTTCACCCATATTCTGTTTAAAGATCTTTGGATCACATGATTATTAAACCTTTTCTGTGCATTAACTTTTTGATATCACAGATGAGAGTGCCATCCGAAATGCAGCTCATGATCATCCACTGCTAGGAGTTTCAGGACATCCAAGAGGAACCATGTTTTGATCCATACTAAACAGCTTGCTTTGTAACAAATTTTTATATTTGGAAGGGCAAATCCCCCTTTCTTCCTCAGATCCGTCACTGATTTCAGTTTAATTCTTGGCTTTTTTCTCATCCACAAATCTAGCAAGTCTTGTTCACTCTTTGAACCATTTTGCAGGAACAACAATCAGGATAATTTAGAATAAAAAGAGTAGTTTTGGAAGGGTACTTATTTTAATTAGGGACATTCTTCCCATTAAGGATAAGTTCAGTTTCTTCTATACTGTAATTTCCTGGCAAATCTGCTTCCAAACAGCAATGTAATTACTGTGGAACAGTTGGTTATTTTCATGTGATATTAAAATTCCTAGATATTTTACTCCAGATATTGCTTCCAAGGAAGGGTGGTACTCCCGTGTCCCATGACTCACCCATCACCTGGGTCGGTAGCTTGCTAGTGTCCCCGTTTGTGTGAACCACACATAAGTAGAAAAATCACTGGTCTTATAATACCAGTAGAGGAGGGGCTACTGCCAAAATGTTTGACTAACAGCTCTAGAAGGTTCTGAATGATGCACTGCACAGGTGAAGTAAACCCATTTATGTGAGTTCAAAGATGACCACTTGAAGAACCATAGTTACAGTTGAGCAACCTGTTTTTGTGCAAAGTGTGAACTTCTTGGAAAACAGCACAAAAGCAATACATAAAGCTTACCACTTTCAGATAATTATAAAAATTATAATTCCTTATGATGTTTCTGTTTTCTTTATATACTTCTCTTAAATATAATTTCAAGTTCCAGTCTGAATTTGAAGCACCCATTGTTTGTCTTTTCAGCTGTATTAACATGTATTATGTTTCAGGTGGAGACTGTGCTACTTTAATGAAAAACATGGGTCCTCTGCCCGTAGAAATGGCCAGGATGTACTTTGCTGAGACTGTTTTGGCATTGGAATATCTGCACAACTATGGAATAGTACACAGGGATTTGAAACCAGATAAGTACGTCTGTGATCTAACTACCAGAAAATGGTTGCTTGAGAATTAGGCATGTAGAATGTGAAGCTCTGGGGACAAGAGTTTATTTTGGTTTTAGCACATAAGTTCTGAATTCATAATATAATCACAAAATCATAATTTAAATGTATTGTTTTTTAAAAATATGGTGGACCCTCAACTTCCATTGGTTTGGAGTGCAGGAACCACATAAAACTGGGCAAACTGCAAATATCTCTTCCCCCTGCAACACATGTGCTAGAGATTCTGCTATTGCAAAAATCTCCTTCAATATAATTATTTTTCTCAAGGAGAAGAAAGAGAAGGACAAGGACACTGAAGGAGATTTTTGCAGCAGCTGAGGCAGGGGGCCACTCCAGTCCATCTCCTTTTCTGCCAACAGCTCTGTTTGTTACTGTCTTTGGCACCATGAGGCCTCAGGCACCTCCCTGGTCTCCAAGCCTTTCCTAAGAAAAGGCTCTATATGCTTTCAGGGGCAGGTGGCTCCACCTTTGCTCCAAGGCCTCTTCCAACAGACTGCTGTGGCTGTAACAGTCCTTAAGCCTTCCCTCAGAAAAGGCCCAGACCCTCACTGGGCTGGGCTGGTGACGGCAGTTCGTCCTCCTCCTCTTCCTCTCCTTTCCCACCAACAAAACACATGAGTGAGGCTGGCAAGTACAGAGACAACTTCATTCATGTGTTTGTTTCTCAGTGTGCTATGTATCTCTTAGGAACAGAGTTATTGACTTCCATGTGCCCAACTCCCTTCTTGGACTGTGCTTCCCACTTCTGAGTTACTGATTTCCATGTGCACGGGTCCCTTTTTGGACAGTGCTTCATGATCCAGCAGAGAAGGGGAGGCCAGGTGAGGAGAACCAGTTGCGAAAATTTCCTTCAGTGTGGTTGGAGAGGAGGCAGAAGGAGAAAGGCTTTGAGTAGGGGAACCAGAGAAGGAGGCAGAAGAAGAAGCAAAGCAAGAAAATGCTCCCACACCGGAGGAATCACTTCTCTTGTTACAGTACAGTACTGTTACTACCTACACCTATAGGTACATTGCTATTTAAGCAGCAGCTATAAACCCTCAAATTTCCAAAGTTAAACCTGCAAAAGTTGAGGGCCAACTATAACTATGATTACAGCGTAAGCCTCCCTCGCCCAGAAGCCCAAAATCTGAAAACTTCCAAAAACGGAAACTTTTTGTTGCGTACCATCCAGTTCTGGCTTTGAGGTGGCAGCTCCTGCTCATGTATCTCTCGGATCCTCTGTTTCTCTCTCTTTGCCTTCAGCCACCTGCTTCCATCTTCAGGATGTTGGCTGTGGCAGTCCTGCTCATGCATCTCTCAGATATGAGGATTGCTGCAGCTGCCATCTTATAGGCAGAAAAGGGTGGCAAAAAGAGAGAGAGTGAGATCTCAGAGACTAACAAGCAGGAGCATCGCAGCTGTCATCTCGAAGGCGGAAGCAGGCATCTGGCAGCAAAAAGAGATTGAGATTTGAGAGATTAACAAGCAAGTTGCACAGATTTAAAAACCCATTATTAAAAATTCACAAGATAGAAAATTTAAAATGGGATTAAACAATAAAATATTAAAACCAGATTAAAGCATATATCATTAAAGATACACACACACACACCAACACACACAATTACACAACAATTAGCAAGATCCAGCTTAGGTGAGACAGGCCTTGTATACTCACTCATCAAATACCTGTCAGAACAGGAAAATCTTTACTTGTTTGTAAAAAGAAAGTAGGGAGGGTCCTAGTCTTAACTCTGGGAAGGTAGTTCCAGAGCCTTGGGGTGCTACTGAGAAGTCCTTCTAGACTTTTTTGTACATCAAATTATGCAGTCGAATTTCCCACGTTAGAGTAAATTGTCCAGCTCAGTACAGTCCAAGTGCCATGGACAAACCTCACCTTGGGAAAATGTTAGTGTCTCCATTTAATACTGTGTTTTATGCCAGTTGTCATAATCATTTATTGAATTTATCCCATAACACTTGTACGCAAGAATTTGTGCGTAGGATTAAAATTACATACTTCAGTGAAAATACAATGCTATTACAATAGTTCCTAATAGTAATTTGTTGTCATTCTTATTTGCAGTTTATTGGTAACATCCATGGGACATATAAAGTTAACAGATTTTGGACTATCCAAGGTTGGCCTCATGAGTATGACCACCAATCTATATGAGGGTCACATTGAAAAGGATGCTAGAGAATTTCTGGATAAACAGGTAAGGCATCAGCACATATTTGATTAACAGTTTTAAAACTAGGTGAATTGTGGAAATAATAAAAATGCTACTTTATTTCTATAGTTGTGTTGCAAATCTTCATGTAAGAGCTACCTTTACTGTTGGATTGCAGATTGTTCTAGGACTTCTTTTCCACCATTATGGTCTATTAGCAAGATAAATGGCGTAATTGCAAGCAAGTGAGATTGTGAGAGAGACAAATGGAAAGTTGTTTTTATAAAGAATTCAGGAGTCTCAGCAGAGTACTTGTGGAACTCATGATGCATTGTACAATCAAGGGTGCTAAAAAAACCTAGCTATGGCCCATTTCCCTTTAAGCATGCCTCATTACCATTTGCCTACAATCTGTTCACTAATAAGAGTTACTTAAGGTAATATCATTTAAGTTTTTATGTTAAAACAAGAATAAATCAATTGTGCTTAGTATAAATATATGTAGTTTACTGTTATTTTATATTAACAAACAGCTTCTTTGAAACATTCTTTTTTATAAATCTAAATGAGAACTCCCATTAGAATATGTGAATTATATATACTCAACAGTATACAAAAGCCAAGAGAAACTTTCAGCCACAGTTCTTGTAATACATTGATGGAAACCATCTGGGAAATTTATACACAATCATGTAATAGATTTCTTTTGTTGTTTTTCTCATTTTAGGTCTGTGGTACACCGGAATATATAGCCCCAGAAGTAATTCTGAGGCAAGGTTATGGAAAGCCAGTGGACTGGTGGTCTATGGGAATTATTCTTTATGAGTTTCTTGTTGGATGTGTACCCTTTTTTGGGGATACACCAGAAGAGCTATTTGGACAAGTAATCAGTGGTAAATATCAAAAGATAATCCTCATGTAGTGAAACTATAAGAATGACTGCCAGGCCAAATTTAACGTCACAGTCAGGCCTTGTTGATCTCAGGAAAAAATAGACATTGCTATCTTTTCTCTGTAAAAATTGTCTAATATTCATGTTGTTTCTAATATTCATTGTTGTTTGCCAATTTAAAAAAAAAACCACACACACACACAGAGCACAAGTACAACATTGAAATTTGGAGTCAGCCCTTCCTTTTCTGGTATTTCTGGAGTGCTTAATATGTAGTGCATGTATATAAGTATGCATGTATTGAAAATAACTCAAATTCTACCTTTCTGTTTAGACATCCAGGGCTGTATGTGATCTATGAAATTCCAACATAAGATACAACAATAAAACAACAGCTAAAGCTTTTGCTTCTTAAAACACATACAGATTAAGATGTACTGATGTGCAATTAGGTTTTAAACTGACACTAGAAAAACTAAAGCCTTTTTAACAGCAGTGTACACATTAAGGCCCCCTGCAGAACTCGTGACACTTCAGCTGCCACCAAGTCCCATCTCTCCTCTCCCTGCTAAATTTTGGCTGATTTCATACAGATGGCTCTTTTTCCACTACTGCTAACAGCACTCAACGAGCCATCTTTATCAGGATTCCTGGGGTGGGGTGGGGTGGGGCGATCTCTATCCCATGTCCTAGAGATCGTCCTATAGATCAATCTCGCCACTATGTGGAAAGGGGTAAGAAGAAGGTTGTTCGCTCCATCACAGCAGTGAAAGAAGATCTGGGGGAGAGTCTTGGGGGGTTTACATTCGTGTGTGCATATGCACAGCCCATGACCTACTGAACAGAGTATTGTTCTATAAGGAGAGCATTCCATAGTTGAGGTGCCACTGCTGAGAA
This sequence comes from Iguana delicatissima, assembly GCA_948472985.1. NCBI lineage: Eukaryota > Metazoa > Chordata > Lepidosauria > Squamata > Iguanidae > Iguana > Iguana delicatissima. The sequence goes on along the minus strand of CAOKZL010001164.1, from coordinate 378,898 downwards.
AACCCTATCTTTTGTGTCTCTGATAAAAAAAAAATGAGAAAAAGGTCTCAACAGAAGATCATAGAGTGCTTCTTAGTAAGTAAAAATATCAGAACAATTCCTGTCCACATGTTTACAAGCTGAGGTGATAGAAATCAAAGGGCAAAGGATAGGAAGACTGTGAGGGATAGCTAAGATCAGCACAAGGGAACAGCACAATCAGAAAGAAAGCATAAGCCAAGATAGCAGTAACTGTACAAGAACAGGAGGGAAAAGGTTCTACTCTCTTTGGATTGTTAACACTTTTCAAATTAGTACAGTCCATTCAGCTCTCAGTATGAAAAAAAAATCAGCCAAAAAAGTGAGATCCTATGTATTTAATTTGCATAAATGGGAAAATGCCTAGTGGCACAATACAATAAATTAACAGAAATGTAATAAAACTCTAAAACAAATGTCTCCCAATTAATAAATAATGGGAAAAGAAGGATTCAAATGCAGTTCACAGATTGTTAATGATTTCACTGGTGGTGTTACAGTATAATGTTATTTCTGTAACAGCTGTTCTTCTTTCATTTAAAATTCAATAACCTTTTAGATCTTAACCTGAAGCCTGACCCTAAGTGTTGTTATTCAGCTTGTGGCAAAACTAAATGATAATTAAACGATATCTATCAGTATCCTCCCTGCTGTTCCCATAAATTTTCCAGATGCATAGATTGTTCATGGCGGCTGTTTATGCCAAATACTTACCAGAATGACAACTTTGTTGCTTGATATTTCCCAATCCATTTTACAAAATATGGTGAGGAAGTCCACTGGTGGGACAGGGTGGTTGCATTTCTATATGCTAGGAATGCTCTGTTTGGTCATTCAGCTGAACATTTATTTAAAAATGAAATGGATGTGGATTATGTACATGAATAACTTTTTATGCAGTGTACAACATAGTTATAGGTTTATAAGCATAGTGTTTTGTGATGGTCTGAGTTACAAGGGGGAAGTATATGTTTAATTAATCCATATAACAAAGATTGCCTTTGTTTATGCTTCCTTTGGGCAGCAACACATATTCATGTTTTATTTTTCAAATCAAATTTCAATTACATCAAAAAGCTGTAGCCAGGAAAACAGAGACACAGGTCATGTTTTTATTGTATTTAGCGTATTTTACGCTTTTGCATACTTGGGTGAATGTACAAAGAATTATCTTATAAACTAATATGTGGAGTAGGTTAGACTGAGGAATAACGTCCAATAGCTTCGTGTAATTAAAAATGAATTAGGCACTTTGAAATTTTAGCAAAAATTGCAGAGACTGAAAATGTGCATGTTTCTCTGTTTTCAAATTTTTGTTAAGAGTGAGCTATGTTTAATATTATCAAGTTAAAGAAATACTTAATCCACCATAGCAGTTATTTATCTTTTTTTTTTCTCCATCCTTGTTTGGATGTCTATTAAAGATTTTGACTGACTCTTAAAGGTTATATTTTACTGTGTCCAATACCCACAGAAGAGACACTATTGATGGAACAATTTCCCCTTCATCATTTAGTCTCTCCTGTGGTTCTCATATCTACTCTAGTGAATTTGTGTAACCTCCAAAACGGATTGGAGGGATAAAGAGAGTTGCACTAGGGGAAAGAAGAGGAAAAAATTATCTTGTGTAAGGGGAAGTCAGTTTTGACTGTAACACCACACTATCATTTGTTGTTGTTCTTGTTACTGTTTGCTATCAAGTCACCTTCTCAGTATGGCAACCCTATAAGTGAGAGACTTTTGAGGGCCTGGGTAATAAACAGTCCTGCTCAGATCTTGCAAACTCAATGCTGTGACTTTACTTGATTGATCAATTTATATGTTCTTCCTGTTACTTTCCACTTTTCCAGGCATTATCCTCTATGCGAGTGAGTCATGTCTCATGACCAAAGTACAAAGTGTCCAAGTACAGTAGCCTCAGTTTAGTAATCTTGCTTCTAGTGAGAGTTCAGGCTTGATTTGCTCTAGGACCAATTTGTTTGTTGTCGTTCTTTTCTTTTCTTTTCTCTTTTTGTGAATCTGTTACATCCGTAGAACTGTCACCCAGGATCACATTTCAAGTGAGCTGATTCTCTTCCTGTCAACCTTCTTCATTGTCTAGCTTTACAAGGATACATAGAAAATCAAAATACTGTGGCATGGATACTTCTGACTTTGCTGTTTGATGATGTGTCTTTATACTTGAAGATCTTGTCTAGTTCTTTCATTGCTGTCTTTCCAAATCTTACTCTTCTTTTGATTTCTTGACTAGTTTCCACTTTGACCAGTGACTAAGCCAAACTATAGAAATTCTTTATTTTCTGTGTCTTGGCACCCACTTCAAAGTTATATAAATCATCCACAGTCATTTTTGCTTCCCTACTATTCAGCTGTAGGTGTGGTTTTGCACCTTTTTCATCAATAATCATTCCAAGTCTTTGCTATTTTTTTTGCAAGGAATATGGTGTCATTGTTGATATTCGTTCTTCCAATTTTCATCTCCTTCCACTGAGTCTAATCTTGCTATATGGTATGTTCTGTATATTAATTAAGCGGGTAGAGTGAAAAGACAACAGCCCTAATTTTTGGTTTGAAATTCTCTTTAATTTCTTAGATCTTGTGGAAAAGGTCTCCTGGGCTTCCTTTTTTGTTGTCTTATGTATTTTATACTGATTATTATAATAGTTCTCTTTGTTTATTATGCAAAAGCTGCTGAACCTTGCTTGCAGTATTGTAACCCTGTTTCTTTACTGTTGTACATTTGCTTCTTGTCTGCCCTTAACCATTTGAAGATTTTCATCTGTAATCCAGTGGGGATTTTTCTTTCTTTTTGGTTATAAAAAAGTGTGTGTTTTTTTTCTTTTTTATTCTTCTCCACAGGTCCAGGATTTTTCTGATTCCCTATCAGTTGGACTCAATAATGTGAATCTCTCTCTTTTTTTTAATTCAAAAGTGATGTTCTTCAGATTGCACTTTGACATTGTGTTTGGCACTGTGTTTGATTTGGTGTAATTCTGTGTAATTAGTGTAATTCCTTAGCTTTATTTTTTTGAAATTAGCAATTTATGATCTAAATCTGCTCCTGATCTTATTTAAACAGAGATAACAGAGCTTCTCCATCTTTGGGGGAGGGGGGAATGGTCTCTCTGATTTTTGTGTTGACAGTCCAGTGGTGTTCATGTATATCTGTTTGGTTGCCAGAGGAGTTTGTTTGCAGTTAATAGACTGTTGTCTTTAAAATAGTAGATAAGTCTTTATCCTGCCTCATTTCTCGACCATCAGCCAAATTTTCTTATAGTATTTTGTTGTGTTCTATTTCCTACTTCTGTATTCCAAACATGTATGATTATCAACATGCTTTTTTTTGGCGTGTGATTGATTACATTCTGGATTACTATGTAGAATCTTTTGATGTCTTCTTCTTCTGCTTCTGAGATTGGAGCATAAACTTAGATTGTGGTTATATTGATAGGTGTTACTGAAGTCTTATATTATTTGGTCAGACGTTGCATGCTGTCAGCTCTTGCTACATATCGCCTCATTATTCACACTATAATGTTTCTTCTTAGGCTTTCATTTCTTGAGTAAAACACTTTGGAGTTATCTAGTTAAAAATGTCCTATTCCTATCCACTTTAGCTCACTCACACCAAGTATTGCTTAGTTTATGCATTCCATTTCTTGTTTTACAATTTCTGTCTTTCCCTGATTTATCATGTTCTCATTATATGTGTCGTGAAGCTTCAGACCTTTCTTTTATTTCTGAGCATGTCAGCAGCTGAACTTCCTTTTGGGTTGAATTCAGTTGCATTATTGGACACAGTGCTACTTGTGCTTATCCTCTGTTCTTTCCCAGTAGTTGGTTAGGTTCCTTCCAATCTGAGAATCTCATCCTCCAATACTATCTTGGATGTATTTTGGATTGTTTCAGGATAATGTTTTTTGACGTGAAAGTCATTCAGAAATGTTTTACTGTTGTCTTCTTCTGCACAACAGTAAGAAGAATTAGCTGTACTGCCACTGCTGTTGTCTCTGAGAAGATGGTCTAACGGGATCACATACACACCACTAGCCGTTTGACACATAAATCTGCTCCTCAGCAGAAGCCTTTCTGACTTAGGAAACCCTATCAGTAGCAGTGCTACCATCAGCATAACCTCTTGCTCCACAGGAGTGTACTATCCCACCACCACAAATGGTAGTGCCAAGGTGGGATGCTATTGTTTATACTTTCACAGTTGAGATAGACAAGTCCACAAGATATATCTTGTACTACTTACATGACATTCATAAGTGTGTCTGTTTATAAACCTCCCCCTTCCATGTTCAAATTGAAGAAACTGTGAGCTTACCACAGTGGACATCAGAACTGCGCATTCAAAGCACAGTAAAGTATTGTAATAGTAATATGGATAGAAACATTATACTTATTAGACTGCATAGATCAATGTAACCTCAGACATAGTTAAAAACATTGGAATTCTTTCTGCTAGATGAGATCAACTGGCCTGAAAAGGATGAAGCACCACCTCCAGATGCCCAGGATCTGATTACATTGCTTCTGAGGCAAAACCCCTTGGAGAGGTTGGGAACAGGTTAGAAAAGTTGGTGTTCATATTGAAATTTTTCAAAATGCTAGAATTAGTTATCTCTTTGCCTTATTCTGTGCCTTTTGTTTTTTACCACTACGACCCCCTCAAAAACAAAACAAAACTAGGATTGATTGCAATATAAAAAATTGAGTCAATTGTAAAATCTTTCTGTTTTGTTTTGCTGAAAGCTGTTACTGAACCAAACTCCATTTTTACAGTTCTTATCCTGTCATAAGATATTCTTACGATATTTCAGTAAATACTCTTCACACATAAAATAGATTTTCTTGAACAATAGCTATTGAGTTGAATAGCACTGGTAGCACCTCTGCGAATTCCTGAGAAACCTGTATCTTGCAAAGGGCTCACTGTGCAGTCCACTGTCTAGTGGATTTCCCAAAAGTGCATTTAAACACACTTGCAACTATAATTTTTGTAACAGAAGGAAGGCAGGAAGCTTTGAACAAATCTGCAAAGCATGTAAAAATAGCATATCCCATTATAACAGCAAACTGTAGTGAACTGTAGTTGCACAAGAAACTTGTAACCATTGCTTTATCTTTCGTATAAATCATATACATTTGTTACATTAGATTGCACTTTTAACTATTTTAGGCAAATCATTGTTAAAATGAAATTGTTTTTGTTGTGTGCCTTCAAGCCTGAAATTTTAAAATACAAATAGCTGTACAATTCCTTTGTGGATATAATCTAGAAGAGTTTCTCTTGCTCCCCCAGGTGGTGCCTATGAGGTGAAACAACACCAGTTCTTTCAGCGCTTAGATTGGAATAGTTTGCTGAGACAGAAAGCTGAATTTATCCCTCAATTGGAATCTGAGGATGACACAAGCTACTTTGACAGTATGTATAGTTTGCTGTAGATATGACATTTAAGTTATGTTTTGTTTTTTTATTACCACAACCCTTGAATTTGAAAGTAATTTAAAATAGAAAAGATCAGTGCATTTCTTCGTTAGGGCTAGTAGCATTTTAACAAAATAAAACTATGATTCAATTACTTTTTGAGCTGTATTAAATTCAGATAAATCATTTTTGTATTGTATAGCTCGTTCTGAGAAATATCATCATATGGAAACAGAAGAGGAAGATGATACAAATGATGAAGACTTCAACTTAGAAATAAGGCAGTTTTCCTCATGTTCACATCGATTTTCAAAAGTAAGTCTATGAATATAGATTCATACACATTGAACCATTCCGTATTTGCAGACAGTGACGTGAAAAGAAAACCGAAGAAAGATGCAATGATTTTGTGTGCCATTTCCTCATGCCCATTTAAGGTCATTTGTATAGGATCATGTTTTAATATAACCTATTTGCTCTTGTGTAAGACTCAACTTTTTTTCCTGAAAAATACTGTTTGAAAATGGGGTGCGTCTTATATGCTGGTGCGTCTTATATGCTGGTGCATCCTATATGCCAGCAAATACGGTAGTCTTTTCATAAATATTACTTCTATTAATCTGGTATTGTCAGTTTACTGAGAGCTTCTTAATAAAACAGCTTGGCAAAGAAACCTAGACTACAAATGAAAATTATACATTTTGGTTCTTCTAGTTAGGTATGAAAATGGTGATACTTAGTATCAATTCTTGGACTAGATGTTTTTTATTCATTCTTCTATACAACCAAGTGGTTTATAAAACGAGGCCCATTCAGATTTGCTCTGCTGTCAGCTTCCCAGATGAATACAGGCTGTCAAATGGAAGTAATTAAAAGCAGATAGAATAGTGAGAAAAGGAACCTTTACATAGTAAACAAAATAAAACTGAATAATTAGGCCTTTATTCACATTTATCCTAACCAAAAGAAATTTTGAAAACTACAAATGAAATTATTGCAATCATTAATAGGTAAAGTGAATATTCTTGGTAATAACACCTTTGTGCAATTTAACATATTTTTTCAACCTGTACGTACAAAGTAGTTTGCTTTTTTTTTCAAAGAAAGGCCAGCAGTTAATTTTAATTTTTTAAAAAAATTAATCTGATGCTGTATTACCCTCTTTGAACCTTTATGGTGTGGTTGGTTATAGTTTTAGATAAATACATGCAGAGAATTATATGCTATTAGAAAATGCTTTTTACAGAAAATGATTCAGTGAAATGTATTTTAAAAAGAGAAATCTATCCCTCTCATCCATGGTTACATGGTGCTTTGTCTGTAGTAATCTATAATCCCTATTCACCTATAGAAGCAACTTAAGAATATGGAAGTAAAAAGGCAAGAAAAGGTCTTGCTTTCTGTGTAGTAGTGTGAAACCTCTGGCATGACTTGGCGGCAGGAATCCAATTCTCAAACAGTGAGGAGCATTTAACTCTTCTCTTTGCAGATGGCTTCTGTGTGTTTGCAAGATAGCGTAGTACAGGAATAACCTAATACTGATATCTCATAGCTTCACTTTTTTTTTCATTGCAGGTAAACTCAATATGCAGGTTGTCAGATAAACAACTGGCTTTTTATGACCAATCCCACACTTCCCTACATCTTTTAGTAAAGTAATTTTCTCTCATTTTCACACTCGATTTACGTTCACTCTGCCCACTCCACCTCCTGCTTTGTGCTCCTGACTGATGGCTATTAAATGACTTGCTGGGATTTTGTTTGTGTTTTTCAATAACTTTTTGGTAAAGAAATAATCTGAGATGTGCATTGATCCTCTGATCTGGAAATCCCAAAGCATCTATAGATTTAGCAAGCTGGTCATAGTTCATATAGTCAAAAGGTAAAGAGGAGGAAATGATGCAAATTCATGACAGAAAAGACACTATTAGTTACCCTGTTGCTTGGCAGAAAGACCAAGGAGAGAGGAACTGAAAATCATTTTGAAAACAGTGCCTCCTGGAAATTCATTCATCATCTGAAGAAGTGCTTTAAAACTCCAGGATATTGCTTATATGTATTTACAGCATGCAGTGCTCTGCATGATATGTATTTTTCTGAAGTTCATTTAGAGACAAACGACTGTCAGCTATCAATTCTTCTGCCTTCCTGCTCAGGTTTTTAGTAGTATAGATCGAGGAACTCGAAATCAGACTGAAGGGAAAGAAGATACAACTGAAAGAACAAAAAATGTGACACTAACATCAGCAGAATCTCTAAGTTGGAGCTCAGAATATTGTGAAATGTGAGTGTTTATTTATCACAAATTATCTTTAGTTTTTATGTGAAACAAATTAGATTGACATAATGACATATCAAAAGCCAAATGCTTACTTTCATACAAGTTGGTACTCAATCTACTATTTTATATTGGTTCTCTCCCATTAGTGTAATTATTGTAAATTATTGTAAAAATTAAGTGCATTGGTTGTTGATTAATTCTGTTTACTGCAGCCTTCATGAGCCTTAGTGTGTACTCGTGGTTTCCATATGCATTTAATTATCTAATTTAAATATTATTTGAAAATGTAGGCAACAAATATCTACAGTTATCTCCTCTGATTCTCAAGTTCTAGGCAACGTCACAGTTCAGGGGTGCTTCCTAAGTTGGCTATATCAGTTGAGGGAGATCAAGAAGAATCTCCACGGTCTGTTGGATCCCGTAAAGATCAAGAAAAGACTACCTTTGTTAATGAAGAAATTATTCATGATGAACTAGAAGTAACAACTCCAGCAAGCACAATCAGTAGCTCTACATTGTCAGGTAGGAGTGAAATTAAAAGTTTTAGCTGTATTTGAAATGATTTTCTTTAGGATCATTTTTCCTTTGATTTCAGAGCCAAGCTAGCAATAATACTAAGAACTTTGTTAGGAACCACAATAGTAATTTTGAGGTTTTTGTTTTGTTTTGTTTTGTTTTTGCTTAATAGCAGGCATGGTGTGATTTTAAAGTAAATCACAACAGGCAGGGAAGGATGTTTATCTCTTGTATTTCCTAATAGCACAAATACAGGTCAGTCCTAGTATAATATTGCCTACACCTGACTGAGATCCTGAAAGCAAGTTAGAAGGAGGAAGAAACAGGGTTTGGTCCCCCTTTTTCCTCATTCCTCCCCCCACAAATTCTCCCCCAAGCACTTTGAGTAATATGAAGGAAAAAGATCAGATCAGAAACACTAAAGCTGACCTAAATCTCTTCCTTCTCTGATATGGGGACATGGTTCAGAGCTGGGAGTATTGAGGATCCTGTGTCCAGAGTATCCCTTACTCCATCCTCGGCATTCCCACTTTTTTTCTCTCCCAATATTGTAGCATTAATATTAGGGAGCATAGATGTGCACACTGTTCTGAAGGGGCAGTGAGATATCATTTGAGATATGACAGAGCATTCTATTCCATGATGACAGCATTCCAGTTGTTAGTGTCACAGAAAGGCAGCTTTCCTTGTAAGTGTTGGTGTGAAAGATTTAAGAACTGGACAGGATTTACAGAATGCTAAAATATGAGCCCAGTATCCTAAAGCAGCTTTTATGACCCTTTTTTAATTCCTTCAAATAGGAGACTTGTAAGATGTAATCTATCTTTTTGAACATTTACTTAAACCAGCCATTTACTTAAATGAACCAGGGCTAGACTGGCAGTGCTCACCCAGAAGACCTTCTCATCAGCCACTCCTAGACTATGGAATGACCTTCTGGAAGAGATTCAACAGCAAAATATACTGTCTAAATTTTAAAAAGCACTAAAGGCTGATCTCTTCCAGCAGGCCTACTGTTTTTACCTGTGAATTTTAAGCTGATATATTTCAAATGGTTTTATGTGTTTTAGTGTAATTTAATCCACGATGTGTTTTTAATTGCATTTTAATTTATGTTGTAAATTAAACGTTGGGGAGAGGCGGGAAATAAATAAGTAAGTAAGTAAATTCCTGAAATGTCTGTCATCCTGAGCTACAGTAGAATACAGTCTGCCCTCCACATTTGTGAGTTTGACTTTTGTGAATTTGATTATTTGTGAGACACGTGCGTGTGTTCCCCTCCTGGCTGGGCAAACGACAAGGGAATGTGTGGAGGGAAGGAAAATGACCAGGGGAGGGAGGGAAGAGTGCAAGGAGGGAAGACATGTTCACTCATTTGGGTGGGAAGATATTTGTGGTTTTTCCACTTTCACGAGTGTCCTGTGCCCCAAACCTTTGCAAAAGTGGACGGCTCGCTGTAGTCCAATTATTTCCCATCGTTTTCTGCTTGAACTAGGAATTAAATTACTGGGCTTATATGAGGTTTACGCAAACCATAAAACAAAATGTATTAGATCTGAATGCAAGTGTTGGATCTGTATGCGGTGCCATCTTAATTATATTTCTTTATTAAGTCAGTCTTTAGTCATCCTGGATATTATGAAGTTTTTTCTCTGGTCTGGTAAAGATACAAACATTGACAATGGTTGTGAGATAAAATGCATCTCTTTGAGTTCTCTGCTTTCTTTGTCTCGATATCATCCTTCAGCTGCCAGTTGTGATTGAGGTCAAACCAACACAGTGCTTTTAAATAGGGCATAGATCAGTGGTTCTCAACCTGTGGGTCCCCAGATGTTTTTGGACTTCAGCTCCCAGAAGCCCTGAGCATTGACCATAGTGGCTGGGGCTTCTGGGAGCTGAAGTCCACAAACATCTGGGGACCCACAGGTTGAGAACCACTGGCATAGATGGTCAAGTAAAATACTGAATGCTAAATGCTAAAACAAGATCAGGTCATGTGTAGTATTGCAGCAAGGGAGATGTGAGGGATGTGGTGTGTAAAAGGAAAGAGAAATCAATTGTTAAATTAAGTCCTGATCTCTAGATGTGTTAAGAGTAATGTGAGTATTTGCATTCATGTTTTATTGTATGTGATTATTGGCAGAAAAATGATCCCACACCTTGGTCGAGTTTTCCCACCTCTTACTTTGCTTGTTTCCTTAATTTGTTCATCCTTTTCTTTTTGTGCAGTTGGCAGTTTTTCAGAGCACTTGGATCAGATGAATGGACGAAATGAAAGTTTGGACAGCACAGATAATTTCTCAAAGCCACCTAGTGATCAAGCGTCTCATGTTGCTCGTCAACGATTAGAAACTACAGAGAAAAAGAAAATATCTGGAAAAGTCACAAAGTCTCTTTCAGCCAGTGCTCTGTCCCTGATGATTCCAGGAGGTATAGAATATGATTATAACCATGCAATTTATGTTTCTTTGTTCCCTTTTTCTCTTTTTGCAATGTGATGTCAGCAAAGCTTTTTTGAAATAAAACAGATTTCCATGTTTTTCTTGGCATTTATTCTAATCTGTAAAATAACCTGTTAGTCCTGTTTTGCTTTCTATTCCATCAACAGTGGAGCAGAAAAATGAACTTAAATTTTATAGTATCAGATTCAGAGTTTTCTATCAGTGCATCCATGGAGATTTGTATATAAAAGGAGATTAATTGTTTATTTGTTTTAATTTCATCCCTATCACAGTAAGTAATAAAATAAGCTGTACATGATGTTTGAATGTGCTGAGCATCTTGATAGTAAAAGAACAGAGATTTTGGACCTTTGGATCCTTCAGTCAGTCACTGAATACAGCTGATACCAGAGTAAAATTTGATTAAAAGCCAGTCCCTACTTCTGCAGGGATTGGGCTGAAAAGGGCTCTGCACACAATTCTCATGGTACAGAATAAATTCTTATACAATCCCCATTGACATAGTTTTGTCTAAAAGGGAGTGGAAATAGGCTGAGCAATTTAAACAGAGCCCTGTACCATTTGGGTCTAAAAACAAAATGGATTTCCCACCAGAATTAAAATTCAGAATGTTTTTTTTATAGTAATAGCTTAAGCAATACCTGCATTATCAAATCTGTATATGTGACTCAAAGATGTAAAACAATATTTGTAGATTTTCTTCTTTTCAGTCCTTTCTTGTCATTGTTTAAAAACCTGTCAACCACTACAAGATTCTTTTTTCTTCTGTATGAGAGACAAAAGACAAGTGCTTTCTTTAGCAGCAACAGCAATAGCTAAAACTGATTGGGCAAAATATATTGGGTTTCACAAAAAGTCCCAGAATTCAAAAATCACTGAAAATGCACATTCTTGCAGTCTTTCCCACATTTTAAAATGTTTATCCTTTTGTGCAAAAATAAAACAAATGAAGATTTATATCCTGCAAGTGTTATATGCAGTGCATATGTATATAAAATCTTATATGGAGAATCATTTCTTACAGATATATTTGGTGTATCTCCTTTGGGAAGTCCAATGTCCCCCCATTCCGCATCTTCAGATCCCTCATCCTCCAGAGATTCTTCTCCTAGCCGTGACTCCTCAACTGCTTCCGCCAGTCCGCATCAGCCTGTCATAATTCACACTTCTGGCAAAAAATATGGATTCACTATACGAGCCATCAGAGTGTATGTAGGTGACAGTGATATCTATACAGTTCACCATATTGTCTGGGTAAGTTTCATCTGCTGGCTAACTTACTGTCCTAAGAAGCACTCAAACTCAACGTTTATTTTGGAATTGGCAAGTAACACAGGAACTTTCAAAAAGTTGCCAAGACTGGTGGATATTGGATTGTAGCAGGTTTTATACCTTGATATACACATTCAGGTGTGGATGGCAATGATTGGTGAAAGTTATAAATGTCAAATCACTCCACCAGAACCCTAAGTTCCCAGGCATTCCCAGTGTTTACATACTTCCATCCTGAGAACTTGGACAGTTCCTGTGTTCTTAGCTTGTCCTGTCTGTCTTGGTTGTCCTCACACGTTCCTGTTGGTTTCACACTCCAGCCCTCTGATCCCCCCTGCCAGATGCCCCCCGGGCATCAACTATTGCCAGATCAACTCCATAGGTGCCTTGGGGCCTTTGAACCTGTACCGGGGTACAAGCTTCAAACAACAATTGATATTTGATACATTATTGCAGACAGAAATTAGCAATGAATGCATTGTAACACTGGTGATCTCTAATCACTTTCATGTACTGCCTAAGCTAAACATATTCTCTATGTTACCATGATAGGAGCAGAGACTCCTGACAGTGAAGTTTTTAGCATTTATTTATATTATAATAAAGCTTGAAACAGATATGTTTTCCATTTACTGTGCCAAGCTTAAGTATGATAGTGTTAGACATGTCATTAACATTCTGGCTTTCAGCAGTCTCTCTCTGTGCAGGTTGCAAAATGTTCATTATAAGCCACTGAAAATAATGACCCATTTTTGAGATGTTCCATGCGGTGTTTAGCCAGTTTTAATCCATAATTGTGACCATAAGGTGTCTTGAGTTAGGTTTTTTTTTAAAATTTATATAGCACCATCAATGTACATAAGGTTTACCTTAGACTTGCCAGAAGTTGGAAACAACTTGAAAGCACACAGCAACAAAATTTAAAAGAATGATTCCTGAGGATTTCCCTTGTACAGCCTCTTTTAAATGAACAGCAATTTTACAAAAGCAAATCAGTCTTGATGTCACAGGGATCTGGGCCGAATATGTTTGCAGCTAATAAGACTGACTTTCATCAGGACCCAACTATCCTTGTATTCTCTAACCCATGAGACAATTTCCTCTTTCTACCTTACTTGTGCACCAAGCTAAAATTAAGAAGTAAAAACCTTTGCAAACGAGACTTAGAGATTTCTGGTAGTCATTATTTCCTTGCTGACATTTCAGCCAGGAACTTAAACCACAACAGGAATATATCCATAAAAAAGTGTTGTTATAGAAAAAAGTAATAACTTTAGGTGTGATCCAGTAACATTCTTCTGCCCATAGACCTGCTTTCATCAGCAAAACAGGAAAGGAAGCAGTTTCCAGCCCCTCATCTTCAGCCCTAGGAACAGAGGAAACTGCCTTATACATATTTAGCCCTGTAGTTTTAACTCAGGAAGGATGATTCCCTAGCCCTGTATGGAAATCACTGGTATTCCCTCCTGTTTGTCCATCCAAATTTCTTTCTTTCAAAAAACAAAACAAGCATTAGACTCCTGTGTTTTGAGTAGGTTTTCTCCCCTACTCCTTCAAAAACAGCAATAAACCAACAAGTTTTATTTGGAGGCCTGATTAGCACCAATATTGCTGCTTGTTTAGGCACCAAATAAAAATATGGTTATTTATGAAAGCTTTTGAGGCCTGATTTATTTTACAAAAACTTCCGAAGCACACAGTTTCAGTCTAGTTTAAACTATTTTAACGCTTTTACATATGGCCTTTAATTTGTTAATTGTTCAATGTATTTTTAGCCCTTTAAAACTATTTTAACTATTTATAGTATTTTAGTTAGATGGATTTTATTGTGTGCTGCCCTGAGATCTTGGGATAAGGGGCAGGATGTGAATATTTTAATTAATGTATTAATTGGTATAAGAATTTGCAGACAACAGCAGACAAAAAATTATTCCTAAACTTGTCTGGCTTTCAGTATCTCATTCTGTTTTTGAAATAAGTGATTTTGAACAGGTAGCCATTGTACAGAACCATGGCTATAGCAATTACAAACTATAGGCCATTGTATCTTTATATTTTGTCCATGTTTAAAATGTTCAAATTAATTTCATGAGGAAAATGTTAGCTTCTATTACATTAAAAACCACCTTAAAATAATTGAAAATACTGAAATGTTATTTGTATCAGCTTCATAATATAAACCATTTGCAGGCAGAATGGTCACATTAAAAAGTAAATGTTTCATGTTTCCTTGTAAAACTTTCGCTGTTGCCTAAATCCAATTGCTGGTCCCAACTAGAGTACCCCTACTGAAACAATTGCAACTTGGTAAGGCAACACTTAATATGAATTTCATAGATTAGTTGGGACTAACTAATTGGGACTAAATCTGATTTAGTCATTGTGGTTCAATTCTACAACCAAATAGGTAGAAATATTCTTAACATTGACAACATCATCATTATCATTACAATGATAATGATAATCATTATACCTTTTCCCCAGAACTGGGACTCAGATGAAAATGACTTTGCTGAAAAATTTATTTTCCCTCTTCACTTTTTAGAATGTTGAAGAAGGAAGTCCAGCTTATCAAGCTGGATTGAAAGCTGGTGATCTCATCACTCAAATCAATGGAGAGCCAGTGCATGGTCTTGTTCATACTGAAGTCATAGAACTGTTATTAAAGGTAAAGCTTTCTAAAACTTTTGTTGCAGAAACCTGTAACTTAGATTCCATGCATTGCTCTTGGGAGGTTTGTGTGTTTCTTACCGGGGATAAAATCGTACTAAGGGCTAACAGTTCGGCCAGTTTTACTATGACGACAACAAAGATACAGTCATGAATGCACAAATGTAATGGACATACCACTGGAGAATGAGGGAAGCAATACTTGCATCTGACTATTTCTCAGTTGGCAATTAAAATCCTGAATGTAAATGTAAATTAATCTGGGATTAAAATATTGTGTAAATTTGATTTTTGAGCTGGTTGAGCTTAATTTTAAATTTATGTGAAGCTATCCACAGCGTATTTGCTCACACTGTAAATATATCTGCCATATTGCATCCTGATTTGGAATTTGGGCAGCATATAAATGACTCCTTTATAATAACTTTCTTTTACTTACCCTGGGCATTTGACAGTGGTTCTGAGCCACATATATTTGGCCAGTGAAGTGGAAAATTGTTCGAAGCCTAAGGAGTAATATAACCAGTTAAACTTAATACAACATGAAACTTAAATGCTCACTTCACAGAGATTAGGCAGGCAGGCAGATAGTTGGGGTGGAGATACATTCCCATGTCATTGAAGAGAAAAATAACAGAGGTGTAATGAAAGACAATGAAACACTCTTTGCGATTATCTGTACTCTGAACTGTGTAATCATACTTCATCCTCTTTCATGTGTCTCATAACACATGACAAATGTCATTGGTGTATTAGTGGAGGCCTCTGTCAGCTGCCTTTCCATGTTATTGTTAAGTGCATTCTGGAGATAACCATTTTCATCCTCTAAAAACTGACAATGTTTTTAGATATGTCGTTCAACAAGACAGTTAAAGTGTTTATTAAAAAACTGTTAGCATTGTCGTTACTCTTTTATTCTCCAAATTGGGAGAAAACTCTAAAGTACAAAGTTATGCTTGGAACTATAACCTGCCCCCAGTAAAGAAATGTGGAACACAGATGAATCCTCTATGCCAATTCAAAATGGGCACATTGATGGACTATTTTGGGGCTTCAACTTCCACCCCAAGTAAGCATTAGAGTGTAATTCCATTAGTCACTCCACTCTCTGCATAGCACATCACTAGTGGTAAGAATGAGCTATGATAAAACACAAGCTTTGATAGTATCATAATCTAATTCCTATGCATTGAAGATCTCCTCATTTGGGGAATTTCTGTCCTTTCTGAAATGTCAGAAGGTTCAAGAGAAAAATAGTAACTGTATTGTGGCTGGAGCCACAACAATACACAAAGCAAAGAGGCAACAGAGAGATAATAGCATAGACTTACTGCACAAGGCAGATCAACTTCCCCTAACCAGTTCTAGTTCATTTTTTAAATAAAACAATACTCATTCATAGAGAGGAATTTGGTCATGTAAGTTGAGTCTATTTTTTGAAAGACAGATCCTGCGTATTACCAGGTGTTTCTTATAAATTAACTCTGCACAGGGTGTTGGTGTGCTGCTTAAGGTCTTTCCCTAGGAAACATTACAGGATCAGAAGAGTTCTGCCAAAAGCTAGCATTACCTGAAGAATGAGGTTTGATAAAGTACAATTCTCATTCTCTAGTTGCCACTCTACATTGTCCACTTGATTGAAAGGCACAAGCAGAAATTTCAGATTTCCAGAAGGTGGCAGAGTTGAGAGGAAGAACAGCAGTATCAGTGAATTTTATATGGGTGTGTCTGCTTTCAAGTCGCCTGCTCATTCATGGTGACCCTATGAATTCCATAGGGTTGCTCAGGCAAGGAATACTCAAAGTTGTTTTTACCAGGTCCTTCCTCTGAAATATACTCTACAGCACCTGGTATTCATTGGCAGTATCCCATGCAAGTACTTAGCAGAGATGAGCCTGCTTAGCTTCTGAGATCAGACAGGATCTGGTGCCTTTAAGTTATTTAGGATGTTAACAGTAAATAAAAGAGTGGGCAAAAAAGAAAGAAAGCACAACATTCACCATTCTTTCTGTGGTGGAGATAATATGTAAACCTATTGAATGGCTGTACCATTCCTTGGCCATTTGTTACTGTTTTTATTACTTTTTGTGATTTGGTATACTTTACAAAGCTATTTACCAAACAGCAAGTTCTTGTAAGCTCGTGGTTGTCATTGGGTGGTTGTGTTGAGTAGAGAGGTTAATATGTATGCCTAGGAGACTGGCTGGAACTCTATACAAACTACATTCTTCCTGGAGCTACCATTCACAGATGGGTTCCTGTCACTCCATCAGTCTCATTGTGGTCCTCCCACAAAGCGGGCTTCTACTGCTTTCCTAGTAGAAGCTTGCCCGTTTTTGTTTAGTGTTCTGTAATTGCCCAGAAAAACAGACCATATCTTAAAAATTAGTTCAATTTATTTTCTGTCTTTTTTTCGTACTTTGGTTCCAGTACAAAGAGTTGCTTTAAAGCTGCATCGTCTTCATCATCATCTTCATCCCACTTAGTGTATGTTTTGGTTTTCTTTCCCTTGAACGGCAGACATTCATCCATCCACAAGACGTATCACAATTTGTTTATGAAAGTCCTCTCCATTTCAATTTTTTAAATTTTAATAACTGAGTCTGGTGTACAAATCTAGAGTGGGTGTCTCTTGTGCAGTTGTTGAGATCCAAAGTACTGTTCTCCCCCTCTCTTAATAGTGCCTTAGAATTCTACAGTTGATTTTATTTTCAGTACAAAGCATAAAACTAAAAACAGGAGAAATGCATTGGTCACACTGAAAACGTAGATCTAAAATTGCCTAGCTCAGTGAAGTCACGTCTTAAGTGCCACCTCGGTAAGCATGATATTCAAAGAATTCTAATTTTAGAGCCAAAGGTAACGCTGTTCCGCTTACTACCCTTTGAGATATTTTTCCATACGTGAAACTCATTACTGTCACCATCCAGATTATATTGTGGTGCTGTCAAAAGGCAGGAATGATTAGGATTAGGAAAGGTCCTGCTATCTTAGAGTACCGTAATAAAGTGGATGGCTGAGCTAGAAACCAACGGAGAGTAAGGCTGCTAGTGAAACTGACAGAGGAGAAGTATTTCTTCCTAATCACATAATGGAGCCCATCCTCTGAATTCTTTTGTTCCAGTTGAAGAACAATTGCATAGTAACAACTTGAACTTTCTTATTTGACAGAGTGGCAATAAAGTTTCAATTACTACAACACCTTTTGAGAATACTTCAATAAAAACAGGACCAGCTAGAAGAAATAGCTATAGGGGCCGAATGGTTAGGCGGAGTAAGAAAACAAAAAAGAAAGAAAGTTTGGAAAGGTAAGTTGTGGTTGCTTAATTAATGCAAAAAAATTCATATTGCCTGTGGAAACATGCTTCTTTATATCCAAATGAAGTATTTTTCTCTTCCCTTTCAGGTAACTCCCCTACTTTGTACTGTCTTTTCAGCATGCAATGTTTTCTTAATCTTGTATCATTTTTTTAAATTTTTAAGATTCTGTAATAATCTGCCAACTAAATAGCATGTAGAAACAGACTTTCTCGGTAGTTGCTTTTGATTAGAAACATACAAAGTATATTTTTCCATCCGGCCGTCGTTTTTCAATTGGTGAGCTTTGCTGTATACATTTGCAGTGTAAATTACGTGACCGGTACCCAATTTATATGCTGTTTACAACAGTTGAGGAATATTTCTTTAAATTTCACTAAAAGTATACAGTAGACCCTTGGTATCCCCTAGGATTTGGTTCCAGGACTCTCTCCTCCGTAGATATCAGAATTCATGTATGCTCATTTTTTAAGTTTGTGAAAGATTCTGTAATAAATGGGAAAACCAAAAGCTTAGCTTTTTGGATTGCTTTTTTACAAGCCAAAGTTGGTTATCCATGATCGGTCTCGTTTTAATTTGGAGCTAGCTGTAAAACATTTGCAGTGAAATTACGTGGGCGTACAATTATATGTTTTAAACATTGAGGAAAATTTTTTTTTTCATGAACTAACCCTTTGCATACACTAATTTGCTTAGCTTCCTGACTTTGTTTTCTTTGCTTTTTTACTTTGTCTCTAAGCTCTTGCTTGCTTGTTGCTTTGCTTGCTTGCTTGCTTGCTTCTTGCTTTCTTTCTTTCTTTCTTTCTTTCTTTCTTTCTTTCTTTCTTTCTTTCTTTCTTTCTTTCTTCTTCCCCTGCAACGGTGAATGGTGAAACCCTTTTTTTTCCAGTGCGCCCCCACTCCCAACCCAATCCTGTTTTAAAATTTCTACAGTAAAAATACAGGAATCCAGAAGGCACTCTTGTACAGTTAATAAATTACTATGAATTTGTGCTGTTCACACATGTCTCTAAACTCCTGACTGTTGTATTATCTAAAGCTTTGGTAGTTCTGTATTATGCTTTTTACTTCTAGTGGGCAAAAGAACTGTTACTAAAGCCAAGGTAATATCTCTAGGCGTATGTGTTTTACAAATTAGTTCTTGTTTTCTTGTTAGGAGAAGATCTCTTTTCAAAAAGTTGGCTAAGCAGCCATCACCCCTTCTTCATACGAGTCGGAGTTTCTCCTGCCTGAACCGATCACTTTCCTCAGGGGAGAGCTTGCCTGGCTCCCCAACTCACAGCTTGTCTCCCCGCTCACCAACACCAAGCCTTCGTTCCACCCCTGATTTTCCCTCAGGTGAGTATTTATGGACACAGATACCCGGTGAAAGAGAAGGACCAACTGTTGGTGCACTCTGATAGTTATGAACATGGTCAGGGTACCTTGGTCGCTTTAGGGGATAGGACATATCGAACTGCAGAACTTAACTTTCTAGAGATAAGAAAAAAAACCAGGTTGGAAGGCTAGTGTAAAGAAGTTACCTCAGTTGTTTGGAAAGATCATAATTTGGGATTTTCTACTATAGCAGTCCAAAACCCAAAGTTAATCACATCATTAAATTTAGGAAAGAACTTCTTACATTATTCAAACATATATATATACTGACTTGTATCAGATCTGTATTAATATCAGCTACAAGAGGCCAGTACTGTGTCATATAGGAAAGTACTGAGTAGAAGAATCTAAAACCAGGTCAGCTTTCATTAATGTCAACTTTCAGGAAAAAGCAGGCGAGGAAGAGTCAAAGTTACTGAAATTTGACCTTTGAAAGCCAGTGATATCCATCTGTACATTGAAGAGAATTTTTTAGTCATGGTGTATTTTAAAAATGGAATAAAGAAGCCACTGAAGTTGTATTTATTTGTCTCCCAGGTACAAATTCTTCTCAAAGTAGCTCTCCAAGTTCAAGTGCACCCAATTCTCCAGCTGGCTCAGGGCATATTAGACCCAGCACCCTTCATGGATTGGGTCCCAAGCTTGGTGGTCAAAGGTACAGGTCAGGAAGACGCAAATCAGCTGGCAGCATTCCTCTCTCACCCTTGGCACGGACTCCTTCGCCCACACCTCAGCCAACATCTCCTCAGCGGTCTCCATCACCTTTATTAGGGCATTCAGTTGGAAGCACAAAAATAGCTCAGGCTCTCCCTGCCAAAATGCATTCTCCTCCCACTATTGTCAGACATATTGTTAGGCCTAAGAGTGCAGAACCACCAAGGTCACCATTGCTCAAAAGGGTTCAGTCAGAAGAGAAACTTGCCCCTTCTTATGTCACTGACAAGAAACACTTGTGTTCGCGCAAACACAGCCTGGAGGTAACTCAGGAAGAAGTTAACAAAGAAGTATCTCAACGAGATATAACACTTCAAAGTCTTGAGGAGAATGTTTTGGATGCCCCATCACTTACACGAGTGAGACCTGCTGAACAGGGTTGCTTAAAACGCCCCATTTCCAGGAAGTTGGGCAGGCAGGAATCAGTTGATGAGCTGGACAAAGAAAAATTAAAAGTTAAGATAGTTGTGAAAAAGCAAGATATGACAGAGAAACAAGAATATTTGCAGAAAGCAAGCACTGTATATGAACATTTTGGTGAATCAGAAAGCTCTGTTAGCTCTTCTCTGGAGGAGAGAGATGGCAAGAAAACATTTCCAAAAGCTTTGGAGAGATCAAACCCCTCTGAAACTAAAATTGCAGGTGTGGAGATACAATCAGTAGGTGGCATGCTAAAAGACACCCTTCAAAAGAATGCAAGCTTGAGATCAAATGATTATATTGCTTCAGATGCACACACACAATGTCATGGGCCTCCATTTAATGAACTCAGTCATTTGTCTTATGACTTCAAAAGAATTCCTGCTTCATGTCCCTTGCAGGATGTTCTGCCTCACTCATCTGACAAGATGCTGAATGGAAAAGGAGAAAATGTAGATAAAACTGCATCAACAAAAGAATTTGTCAAATTTGAAAGATTAGATAGTAAGCTTGCAAATATTGATTATCTTCGGAAGAAAATGTCCTTGGAAGAAAAAGATGACAGCCCCTGTCCAGTGCTAAAGTCCAAACTGACATCAAATGTGCACGAGTGCCATCAGCTCAATACAATCAGACCTATAAATGTACTGCAGGATTCCAGTTCAGTGGCTGAAAGCCGACCTTTTATCAGCAGTGCTCATGCTACTCAGATCAATTCAGTTCCTTTTGTTCCCCTCAAAGCCTTGAATGTCCGAGCAGAAACGAGTTTGGAGAAATCAGCCATGATTACTACAGAGTCACCTGTCCGAAAGAGTCCATCAGAATATAAGCTAGAAGGAAGGTCAGTGTCTTGCTTGAAACCTATTGAAGGCACATTAGACATTGCATTACTTTCAGGGCCACAGGTTTCAAAGACAGAAGTATCTTCGTATACATTCCCAGGAGGTCAAAATACCAAAAATGATGCTGTGCTACTCACATGCCCAGGTAGCAGCAGTATGAAGGTTGAGCCGTCTCCAAAAGAGCAGCCACAAATCTTCCAGCAATCCAGTCCTTGCAAATCCAATCTATCTCCATGTTCAAAGCCAAATAAAAATGCACAGAGCTCACAAGCAATGTCTATGACCACTGAACAGCAGCCAGAAAAAACGCTCTCCAATCTCAGTGCTAAATGTGATCCCTCTATACGGGTGATTAACCAAAAAAGAGAGATAGTTCAACTTAGTTCAAATGAGACTAAATCAAATAGCCTCCAGAACCAGAGTTCTGCCTTGACAAGCAGCAGATCTACTCAGCAACAAGGAAATTCTGAGAAAGGCAAGCGAAAAGAAAAGAAAACCTCTAAAGAAGTGCCTGACAGTCACACAAGGGCTCAACAGAGTGATGATCTGCTTCCAGAGATTTCTGGGTTAACTGAGGAATCCTCAGCAAAGAGGTCTGTCACAGAAGTGCCCCCAAATCAAAACCCTAAACGCACTCCAAGGTGTTCCTCTGATGCAAATTTGCAGCCACAAACATGTGGAACAGGAAAAGTAGAGATAACAGCTTCAAAGATGAAGCCCAAAGATGTCAAAGATATGCTCAAACAATCTGCAAAAGAGAATGGTAACTCTGGTACAGAATTTTCAGGAGATGAATTGGGTATACAGAAAGCAAGTGCATATTTCAAGCTGGAAACATCAGTTCTCCAAACATCTTTACAAACATTTTCAGATTCTGATTCTTCTAAACAAGAAAAAAATATGGTTAGTAGAACTGTACAAAAGGATAGCCCTCGAGATCTGAAAGCAAAAGAGCAGAGACAGTCTAAGAATGTACTTCCAGCTAGTGAAAAAGAATCCATCTTTGCTTCTAGACAACAAGGAAACAATTCTGAAATTCCTTCTGTAAAACAATTGTTCAGTAGACCATCCATAGCAGATGCTCCTCTGTGTTGCAGCAACCAAGATAGTCTCCGGCCAGCATCAGATACAGAAAATAGCACTGTTAAATCAAGACAAGTATCTGATACTTCTTCTTCTAATTTAAAGAATTCTGATAAACTGACACAAAAACAAATAGCCACAAATGTAAAAGAAAAGGAAACTAGTGTTCAGACTTTTGCTGGTTCTAAAAAGGAGGGGAAAAATGTAGGTTTTTCATGTTCCTCAAACTCTCAAAAAAAGCTAAATAATGAGCATATCCAGGTAGAACGGCATCTGGTTATACAATGTGGCTCAGAATCTTCAATCCAAACCAATGACATCATGCCTGAAAAACAACATAAAGCTGCCAATAAAAGCCAGGGAGCAGCAGTGTCAACAGACAGCACTAAGAATTTTCAAAGGCAGGAGATGACAAGCTTAAGTGACCCTGTTGATCAAAAGCCATATCATATACGCAGCAAACAGAGCATGTCTCCAAAAGTATCTGCTGTAAAAGAAAATCCTTTGGTGAACAAACAGGCAGACAAGGGCCCAAACAATCAGACCAGTTCTGCAGAAAAACAACCTGAAGCAAAAAAAAGCACTGAAGCACTTTATTTTCAGAATGACCATGGGAAATCAGATCCTAGTCTTTCTCTTACTAGTTGTGATGCCAGAGGAAAAGCTGTGGAAAAGGCAGTCACAGGTAGCAAGAATGTTCAGGACACTAAAGGCAAAGGATATGTGAATCAGAAACAACTCGCAGAAGGGAACAAGCAGCATGCAGCAAAATATTCCTCATCAGTTTCTTTGCAGAGTTCATGCCGCATGGCTACAGTTACTACAAAGCAAATTGACTGCCCATCCAGCTTCTCTGACTCTAGACAGGAAATCCATGTTTTGCCTTCAACAAAAGTTAAGCTGGCGTCACCAGAGCCACTTGCGGCAAGCTGCAAGGAAATGAAAAAGCAAACCAGCTCTTCCACAGCAGATGGCAGAACAGAAATTACTAAAAGCGTTTCATTGTTGGGCATGCACTGTACTCCATCCCCTGTGGAAGAACACATTCTGGTTTCTGACTCTAGGGGAAAGCTTGGAAGCCAAGAGAGGTCTCATTCTGCTAACACTGTGGACATAAAGGGAAAAGACCCCATTCTGCCTCAGCCTTCTGCTATAAGAAAACAGAATGTAGGTAAAGATTTGCCAAAGTCAGGGACTTCAGCTGACTCTCTCAATGCACTTTCGTCTGACAAAGACTCTGCCCGGCAGAGGCGAGGAAAAGACACCTCAAAAAGTAGTCCTCACAAAAAAAACTCCTAATATCAAGACTTGCAACTAGGACTTCTTACCTAAAAATGTAGTAGCTCATTTTATCTTTAGAAAACAGCACTGTGTAATATTTTCTTGCAGAAAAATACTCAGCGCCACTTAAGCAGGGTGTGTAAAGAAAGGACTTGGTTTTTTTTCCCCCCTCAAAATACCTTCCCAAGTGTAACCGGTTAAACTGTTACCATATTGTATTTGTACAAAAATACTTTTACAATTTGAAAGACACATTGCAGGGGCAGGGAGGGGGTCAATAGCAAATGGATTGTAAATACTTCATAGTGTGTTGTTCTGAATGTAGGTCATCCACTTTGCTGCTGATTGTATTGTTTCCTCTATCTTTTTATGATAAGTAGCTTTGCCACTGGTTTGCCATAATCTAAGAAGAAGCAGAATTACGAAAACTTGGGCCTAGGCTGAACCCACAAATATACTGGTCTGATGGGAGAACAGAGGACAAAATACCCCCCTTTGCATTTGTTCAAAATTCTATAATTAACTATGAAATTTAAGAATTAGACATCTAGTTGCTGTCAGTGAGTTTAAGTATGTATTTTAAGAGCTTGAGGTTGGTAGTACTGTAATGAGTAGACTGATTAGTTTAAATAGCTGACCAAACTGCAGTTCTTTAGTGAACAGTGTCTGCCTTTTGGTTAGGCTTTGCCAGTAATATCGAAGGGAAGAGTCTCCATTATCTTTGTAATTCATACCATGCTGTTCACAGTGTAGTTTCTGGCTGTGTGTTTACCTTTCCTTTGTGAAATCCTAGACTGGGCCTGTAGCGGCTTTGTTGTGAGCCTAGTTTCTCCTGTTGATTCAGGCCACGTTTATTTAAGGTTAAGCCTTCCTAGTTTGAAGCTGGTACAGAAACACAGAGCTTAAAGTGTTCAACCATTTTTCATTACGTTAGTGAATCATCTCTGTTATCATGATAGATAGATTTGACTATTTAGTAGTTCAGCTTTCTTTTCTATTTTATGACAAAAGTGGTGAAGTGCAGGGGGTTGGAGTCTTTTTTTTCCAAGTGTACCTAGATAATATATCCAGCACCTAATAATATTTTAATACCTAGTTGGGGCCTTATGTTGTAGAGTAGCTTGCTGTTTTAGCAAGTCATCCTAGGTTTCACATTCTTTTTGAAGTACATTAAGTAGCTGTATACATTTCATATTGTGATCTTTATTTGTATTGGAAAAAAGTAAATGTGGTTTTTTTAAGAATAAAAAGGTGGTTTTGTAAAAAAAAGGGGGGACCTATTGGAACTATTTGGTGCTAGAAATTGAGTGTCCTTTTTACTTTTGCTAAGCCTTATTTGAATTTTGTGCATTGTGGAATGTGTCTAATTTGTCTGATTAAGGAGCAAAAGTATTTGGTTTGGTTGGAAACACTCCAGAAATATGATCACAGATAAGCATACTTGAGTGACCAGGATCTAAAAATATTTTTTATGCATTTTCTCTTCTTCTGTATTCATTTACAAAAGTTCATTTAATGGTTCCTCCCCTTGCTCATCTTTTCCCAAACTGTAGTCATCCAGCCTTAACACAACCATGCATTTGCTGTCTGTACAATATCAGCACGTGAAATGCATTTCCCTGAGAAAAAGAATTAAACCAGTTGGGATCTTACTCATTTTTAGAAGTCCTTGCTAGGAAAATAAAATTACCAGCAAGTCTCTGTAATTTTCCATGAAGTGCTAGTGCATTCATTTCCATTATATACACTCATGAATTATTTAGAATAACTGGATGATTTTTTTAAGGAGCATGGTCCTGGCATTTACAGTCTATATCTGTATTTTGGGAATAAATTCACCAAACATTAATGCACTCCAAAATCATGGCATTTCTATCTGGGAGGTATTTTATAGTTTACAGCTACTTGCATTTAAAAACCTTCCATTTGTTTCCTTTAAAGCACATCTAGCTATCTTGTTTACAAATATATCTTTTTAGTGTATATTTTGTATAGTGCTTTATCACTTCTGCCAAATATTTTTTTTCCATTTTGGAAGTGTAGTAGCACCTAAGCTTGCATTTATGTAGTCCCTGTTGTTGCTGTTAAACTTAGAGTGAACTGTTAAAGATCCTCTTAAATGTACTTTGTCAGTCTCTGTGTAATTGTATATTGAAATGTCCCTTTGTAGTTCTTCCTACTGTAGATGATCAAATTATTAAAAAGAAAGTTTGTTAGGATCTGTGCAATAAAGTGTTTGCAGTCTTATTTTCTTTAAGAAAGCCCCATCTGGATGTCATCACCAGTGGATATTGAATAAAACTATTTATACTTATGCAGTTGCAGAACATTGAAATAAAACTGAGCATGAAAGGGAATCGAGTTTGTTTCTTGAAATGGCCTTCATGAATATAGGTTTTTATACACATACCATAATGGAATGAAATACCAAGGTGCTTAGGCAATTCTTTTTGTCCCACTGATAAATACACTGCGGAATGGGTAATCCTGCATCTTTATAACAGAGATTTGGAAACTTCTAGGGCTCTTAGATGCATTTTGGTGGGAGACCCACTCATTCCAATGTGCATATCCCAGTGCAACTCATGCATTTCTTCTCAGAGAAGAAGCCACAAGGCCTTTTCCTTGAGGTCATAGGACTTTGTCATTCCGCGGTGTCCACAAATTAGACATGGGTATCTGAAGGAGAAAGGTATTTTACTGATGGATCTCACGTCCATATGTGCTTGGAAGATTAAAATGTTGCTGTAGAAATGTGTTCTGTGGAGGAATGAGTTTGACATAGGGTTTTATGATTTGTTTTTGCCATTGTGTGAGTTTATTGGATTTGCAGTCAAAGTAATTAGAAATAACCCATTTTCCAAAAATTTCCACATTTAAACTAGGAATATAAATCCACAATAAGCATTAGGCTGCCTCAAATCACCCACTTAAAGTTGTATGAGCCTTTTCTTAGGTGGTAGAGAATTGCATCTGCTTCAAAACTTCATTTACTCATGATACTCTCAACCATGAAGTGGCATGCCCATGACAATACTACTCAACATATGTGAAAATTAATGTGGAATTGATGAAGGTATGCACCCCACCTTTAGGATTCCTACCTTCCCCAGTGTCCAAGTGTGAATCATGTCCAGCTGAGGCTTTGCTTAGTGCAAGGAGATTGCAAACATGATGCTTTCAAGCTGATAATAGTCCACATAGGAAAAGAATGAATGAAAAGTAGTTCACTCCATAATAAGGCACTACAGCACATGAACTCTGATAGATCCACTGCCACTCCTCTGAGATTTGACCCAAATAAACCCAGTGTACCTGTAGTAGCATTGAGGAGAACTTATCACCCAGAAGTATTAGGTTCCTAACGTTGTATATCATGGCGTGGAAGGAGGAGGGAGGACTCCTTTTCAAATAACAGCCGTGGTTGTGTCCCCATTTATAATACCTGGAGCAAGGAGTATGGTATCAACCTTCTTGATTTCCATGGTAAGCAAGTATAGCAATGATAGCTTTCATGTGATAGAATACAGGAATGACATTTCTGAAGATGGCAGACCTCCAATTGAATACAGTGCAGTACATCTGACAATATAGAGTTTAAAAATCCACAACATTACAGAAATGTAGCTATATACATCTGAAATCAGATGTTGGTGTTATAGCACATATTCTAATGCACTGGCCTGCATTTGTGCTGACATGAGCATAGCACATCAGTGTTACCATACCTCAATCTGGTCTAGATTCAGTTGTCATTTTGGCTCTGCAACCGTATAAGAAGGCATGAGGTGATAATACAGGGAAATTTCTACTTCATATTAGAAAGATCAGCACAGTGTTTTCTTTAGTAAAAGCCTTAAGCAAATATGGAAAGAGTGGAAAATGCAGGCATGTCTACTTTGAAGAGCACCCAAACATAGACAACAAGTTCTTTCATTATTCTATGAAAGCACATTTGGTAACATTAGAGGCACTCATGATTTGAAAGTATAGAAAGAGACCTGTCTGAAAGAGGCATCATTAAGGAGGGAGCTAAAGAAATGCTCCAGGTAATTCAAGATCAAGAGAAAGAATTTTTAATAGAGAAGAATACAAGTGTGACAGGAACAATGAAGAAGACAAGTCTACTTGGCAAAGAAACAGGATTTAGAAAAAGAGAACCTTTGAGAACAAGAGTCAAGAATAAGAACTTTCTAAATTACACGAGACAGGCCAAGACTATCCAGCTTCAAAGCAAGCAGAATGGAAACCAGTCTTTGCTGTTAGCCAAGAACTCCAGTTTACTGAGCTGCAGTGACTGGGGCTGCAGCTATAAACATAGCTAGAGGCTGCTAGGTCCTCTGCCAGAAAAGACTGATTCACTGACTCTGATGGTGGATCCCTATTAATCAAAGAACATGTAGACACTTCCATTGTAAAACAAGCGCTGTGTCCACTATTCATCAATTAAGTATGTACCAGTGGCTTCGTCTCAGTTCAATCACCCATGAATCTGACTTGGTGCTGGTGACCCAGATTTAGCCTCAATGCACCCGGTGGTCCTCCCTGTTTTACTCCCTCCTCCAATCCTGTGAGACAGGTTAGGTTGGCTCAAGGCTACCCAATGAACGTCAGGACTGAAAAGAGATTTGAACATAGGTTTCTCTAGACTTATTTCAGTGTTCAGGCCAGCACACCAGGGGGCCTGAACGTATCTATTAGTAAATTTTACATATAAGACAGATCTATTAATAATTTTTATTAATACTTATAAGACTTCTATTAATAAATTTTATTTAAAAACACAGTATTTATGATGCATTAAATAGTTGTTATGTTCTATTTTCCCTTTGTAATCCTCCAAGCTTATGTTTGAAACAATTTAAGATGATTTCACAGTTTATAGAAACATGACTAATGATACAACCTACATTTTGACAAAGATTTGAGTCCACCATAGCAAAACAAAAGTTGTATTTTATCCTGTAGCTTTGTATGGAACATTGTACTTATTAAAAATCTCCTCTTCTGTCCTTTATACAGAAATGTGTGTGTGTGTGTGTGTGTGTGTGTAGTACATATAAAATAAACAATGTTTGTTCAGATCACATGCATTTTGTATGTTTCAGTAGTCCATATTCAGTGTTGGGGGTGGAAAGCTTTAATAACTAAGTGAAATTTCATGCCAATCAGAGCCTTAATTGCAGTTACACATGACGCTTTCCTCACCCATTGGCTTATGAGTCAGGAGATCAGAATTCAAATCCTTGCTTAGCCATGGAAACCTGCTGGGTGACCATGGGCAAGACACATTCCCTCAACCTTAGAGGAATGCAAAGACAAACCTCCTCTGAACAAATCTTGCCAAGAAAACTTCCTGATAGGTTCACCTTAGGGTCACATTAAGTTGGGAACTTGAAAGCACACAACAACAGAGTGATAGCCTTCAGTTTATATATGTACGCAGGCATTTTTCTCATGAGCTTTTTTTAATGGTGACAACTAGCAAAACATCAAACTAAAAGTAACTCTTCGTTTGTATGTTGTTCAAATTTATTTAGATACAAGAAATTATATAAATTGCTCTTCCCCCATGATAGCTTTCAGTATGTTAATTACAATATTTTAACTTGCCAAAATAAATGTACTGGCAAACCTTAAGCTGCTGGTTTTATGGTTTTTTTACAAGGTCACATAACATATACTACATTGATGGTTTAAAAATGTGAATACATTTGCCTAAAGACTTGGTTGTTGTTGTTGCTCCTGCTGTAAAAACATATTTCCGCACTAGTGCGATTATTCCACTTTCAACATCCTATGGAATCCTCCCGAAACTGCAAACTCAAGGATTCCATAGGATGTTGAAAGTGGAATAATCGCGCTATAACACTCTAGTGCAGAAATGACCATAGTCCAGCACTCAAAGCTCTACATCACACTGGCTCTAAGACTATCATTAGAGTTGTAAAACTACTAGAAATATCAAAGAATGCTGACCAGTCTTTTTTTAAAAAAAAAATTAAGATTTTTAAGATTATTTTTACTGCTGATGTACAAACAAAATGTATTTCAAATTAAATTGATTTTAGGTAATAATGAGGAAAGATTTTAAGTGTGAAGTCTTGTGCAACAACCAATGCACGCTTCAATCACAAAGGAAGCAAGAGGTCATTGGTTAGAAATGTCATCCCTTCACTCTGAGAAGCGGTGGCCTGCTAATTGAAATGGGAGGAGAAAAAAATTACCACTGCTCCCATGTTTTCTTTTGGTATTGGGAGTGATACAGGGGTTGTATTGGGCGTGCACACCACTGGGAGGTGCACTTGCCTCCTGCACTTGGGGTGGCCGGTTGGTATTTTGCCAGCCATGACACAGGTCTCAGCTTTGGACTGGTTTGCTGGGCTCATCAGTCAACAGGCAGGTTGGCCGATGCCCAGATCCAGACCCATGTGCATGTCAACCTTGTTATCAGCTGTAACCGAATAAAGTTGTGGCCAATTTTTTTCTCCAAATTCCTGTATGTGTTGTGTTTCCTTTGAGAATCTCTTCTCATCCATGAGCATGCAAATGCCCTCCACGCTTCCTGGATGGCATTTGGGGAGAAAAATGTTTCTGAGTTCTGGGTCCCTGGCTGTTCTATGCCCACACCAGTGTATGTAATAATTGTCCCCCTTGAGTCTTCTGAAAAGTTGTTACATGATGAAGAGAAATAACATGGTATTTCTTTACTGCTATTCATAATTTTTTTCCTCAAATATGAAGCACAGGTCAAGAGGCCCTAATCTTGTTTTTCTCACCAGTTCAACATACTTTCAAGTCTTTTCTTGATTATGGGAACTGAGTGGTGTGGCATAAAGTCTTTCTAGCACATTTAGTTTTATCTATATTGATCTTTCTCACACTTTCCATGGCAAGTTACTGCTAGCTTTTTACCTGTTTGCCAACAAAGCTTGCCTGCTGTGGTAAATTGTGGTTTCCTAACATGTTACTGCCAGAATGAACTCCATGCAGAAAAAACTGAACAATTTTTTTCTTCTTTCCCCATGTCTTGCAAACTGCTTCCATCAGAATACAGTGGGCCTTCCTCTTTTGCATGTTCAACATTCACAGATTTGATTATTTGCTGGTTATTTAATTTATTTATTTCTTAAAGAATTCTTACTCTGTTTGCTCCTGCCACAGAAAAAAATGTTGTTTCTAGGAATCTCTAGATCCTCCAGCACAATTCCAAGGTCCACTTCTGCCAGACATAGACTATTGAGTTGTGCTGGAAGACCTAGAGGTTACTAGAAAGAACATTTCTCTAGGGATTGCTAGGTCTTCCAGCATGACTCTGTGGTCCATTTCTGTTGCATGTTGACCATAGAACTGCGTTGGAGGCCTAGAGATTCCTAAAGAAGGGTTCTCAGATTTAAAAAAAAATAGCATTTGTGATTTTTTAAATTTTTATTCAAATTTTTCTATTTTTGTGGGGATCTTGTGCCTCTTAACTCTTGCAAAAGTGGAGGGCTCACTTAGTTTAAGTGAGAGCACTATTGAAGTAAAGAGGATTAGGAAATAAATCTGGTGTTAGAAAATGCCATTTCTTTGTAAATTCCTTCTTATGAATATATCCTTTGAAGTTACTTTTGTGTACTTTCCTTTTTCCAGGAGCTTAAATGTGTTGGTACTTTCTCTGTAAAAAGCGTGTGATCAAAATGAAGGTCACTCCAATTACTGTTATCACAACAAAGATGATCAATATTACCTTTGCAGTGCTGTATCCACAAAACAGATTTACAAAGAGGAGCTTAGTACCTGCTAGTGACTTGGGCTCAGAGCAGACTGTCTCTTCAAAGTCTTCAATTTTATCTATGTTTTGCTTGTACCAAGTTAATAATCCAGTATTGGAACAGGTGCATTCCAGTGGATTGTAACTTAAATTGATTATGCTTTGGCCAGATAAGTTAGTCAACATATCACGTGGTATAATATGGATCCTGTTATTGGCAAAATTGAGATAGATGTTCCTAAGATTGGAAAATGCACCTGAATTGAATGTAACAAGACTGTTGTGGCTCAAGTCAACATGCTGCAGCTTTCTAAGAGTGGAGAAGGCTTTGGTTTCTATAGCTGACAATTTGCAGAAAGATAAAATTAACACTTCTATATTGTATGTTTGCTGGAAAAGATTTCCATTTAGAACAGTCCCAGATTCAAAATTATTTCCCTTCAGGTTTAAGACACGAAGAGACTCTAGACCCTGCAAAATATGTTGGATATCTGGACCAATTTGAGAGAAAGAAAGGTTTAGGATCTGCAAAAAATGCAGATTGCTGAAAGGTCCTTGGGAAGCATTGGTGGTGACAACATGTGTGAAAGCCAGATCCAGAACCTTCAGGCTAGCAGATTCATTAAAGGCTATACTGTGGAGCAAAAGTTTCCTGTTGTTGCTCATGTTAAGGTGTTGCAAAGTACTCAGAGCAGAGAACTGCTTTCTGCAGCAGTCTAAGTCTTCTATCAGACTGTTGCTCAAGTCAAGATATTGAAGCTTTGTCAAAGATTGTAAACATCCAGCCCCCAAATCCAGCTCCTTAGAATTTCCTCTGAGGTAGAGGTGTGTGACAGTGGGGAAAATAGAAGATCCGATGTCACAAAGATGCACAAACTTGTTCTCGTTGAGATTCAATTCCTTCAGCGTGCCCATCCTATGATGGCCAAGGGGTAGCTCAGAGAGGGAGGTATGGGTCAAGTCCAGTGTTTGGAGTTTGGTTAACCATTTGAACATTTCACCAGAAAGATTTAGGAAGGTACGATATTGTAGCATGAGGTGGTCTACAGACACATTGCTGATGCTCTGAAATGCAATGGGACTTAGTGGAAGATCATCTGAATCCAAAAAGGTGCCAAGCTGAAGAGTAACAGTTTGGCCACCTTGTAACCCTTTCAAGATGACAGAAACATTAGCACAGCTGCTAAAGTCCAAACTATAGAAAGAAGTAGAGCTAAAAGCCCCAGGGTCGATATGCACAAAATCATTCCCTTTAAGACTGAGAGTCAGATTACTGATTTTTTTTAATGGCATTACATCTTGAGCAGATATTCTTTGGATGTTGTTCATCTGAAGATCCAAATATTTTAGTTTTCTAGCTTTGAAACTTGGTGGGAGCTGTAGAGACTGAATGTAGTTGTTCCCTAGTATCAATGTTTCCAGGTTGTCCAGATCCTGCATGGGAATAAATGTTAAACTAGTGAGTCCTGTTTGGGTTAGGTCAAGGTGCTTTAGTGACAGAAGTCCTGTGAATGCTGTATCTCCAAGGAAAAGCAGATGGTTTCCAGTCAAGACGATGGCTTCCAGGTGAGAGTTGCTTTCAAAGGCACCTTCATATACCCAATTAATCTGGCACCTAAAAACAATGAACAGTTCTAGGATTACACAGCACTGATGCATTATTATCTAGTTCCTACAATCTGTGGAGACAGTATATCTGGAAAAACAAAGACAACTGTAAAGTCAAAGGCTTTCACGGCCAGAATCCATAGGTTGTTGTGGGTTTTCTGGGGCTTGAGGCTGTGTTCTATTAAAATTTTCTTCTGATGTTTTGCCTGCATCTGTGGCTGGCATCTTCAGCCACAGATGCAGATGCAGGTGAAATGTCAGGAGAAAATACTAATAGAACACGGCCTCAAACCCACAACAACCTAAAGACAACTGTGTTCATTTCCGAGAACAAAACCAAACCAAACCAAAAGCCACATTTGGATGAAATCTTTATTAGTACCAGCTGAAATGTGTTGGAAATGTGCAAGCTTTCACAGTTTCCAAAACATTTCCTCAAGTTATGTAGTTCAAAACAGGGAAAAACTTCTTCAGGGAAGCAATAGGTTTCCTTGTTAATTTCCCCCTCTTATTTTTTAAATACCACCTAGCCTAATGAAGATTTTTAGAGACTTTGATAAGCTTGCAACCTTTGTGGAATTTTATTTGGCCCAGTTAGGGATGTATGTCTTTGTTTCATTTTTGCATGAATGAACAACTAATTTCAATAGTTTCTACCCACTAAATGAGATTATGAGATTGATGCATTTTCCAGTAATTTCTGCTTTTTTTTTAAATAGTTTGCTTAAAAACATTTTTGCAAACAGTACTTTACACTGTTTTCAGGACAAAGATTTTGCTTCTTTTTATGCAAAGGATTTTTTTTCAAAGAAAAAAATTGTTCTGCGCAAATGATTTTTTTTTTTTTTTTTTTGAGGGGGGAAAACTCCCATCCTTTATTTTCTGAAGAGCCTGTCTTGATGTGTTTAGACATACTTTCCCCTCAGGGGTGAGAAAAGTCAGAAGTATTCTTTATATTCCCAGTCTTAATAAAGGGGTTTTTGTTCATGTTTTCAGTGATTGCTCACATTTGGATGTTAATTTTGTTTAATAAAAGTAAACTTCCTGCTTCTGTTTACAATTTTCACTAAACCGGAACAATGCAAGACAATAAGAAAGGCTGAAAGAGGGACAACAGTTTAATATAAGCAACACATTTTAGGTTTTTACAATAATGGCATGTCTTTTTAAAAAAAAATCAACACAAACATCTAACAGTTGGGTATTCAGAATGGAGCACTAAGGGCTATGAAGCCATGTGCTCTTTTCAAGAAGCACTGATATTTATTGACCTGGGTAAATGTCATACCCTTTAATATTTCAAAGAAGAAAACCAGGACGCACGTGGCCAAGAATATCAAAATGTGTTCAAGACAGCAACACTTATTAATGAGGAAGAACACACCAGCTAGGAGAGGCTGCAGCAGTTTGTTTTGCCTGATCCTGCTGGAAAGGGCAAGCTCCTTCTCCTGTTCCCACTCCTCACTTAAGTGAGTGCAAGTTACTCTTACAGATTGGACTCAATTTGCAGCAACTGAAGTAACCTGAATAAAAGGAGGAGGTGGGAGGAGAAGAGAGAAACAAGGGCAATGTAAAAGTCGCAGGAAAAAAAATGGAATGGCAGAGGACAGACAGAGTGTATGGAACGTTGCTTTAGTCAAAACTTGGGAGAAAGGGTCTTTGTGAATTAATAACAGGAGGAAGAGAAAAGGCAGAACCCCTCAACACCTTCTTCGCCTCAGTTTTTTCCCAAAAGGATAAAAACACTCAGCCTGGCGGTTGGGGAGCAGGTGAGGAAGTGGGGGAAATGCAGCACAGAATAGGTAGAGAGGTAGTACAGGAATACCTGGCTACTCTGGATGAATTCAAGTCTCCAGGGCCAGATGAATTGCATCCTAGGATTTTAAAAGAACTAGCAGAGGTCATTGCGGAACCTCTTGCTATAATCTTTGAAAACTCTTGGCAGACAGGAGAAGTTCCGGCAGACTGGAGAAGGGCAAATGTTGTCCCCATCTTCAAGAAAGGAAAAAAAGAGGACCCAAATAATTATCGCCCAGTCAGCCTGACATCAGTACCTGGAAAAATCCTGGAGCAGATCATTAAACAGTCAGTTTCTAATCACTTAGAAAACAATGCCGTAATTACGAAAAGTCAACATGGATTTCTCAAAAAATAAGTCATGCCAGACTAATCTTATCTCTTTTTATGATAGAGTTACTTGCTTGATAGATGAAAGGAATGCTGTGGACATAGTATATCTTGATTTCAGTAAGGCCTTTGACAAAGTTCCCCATGACATTCTTGCAAAGAAGCTAGTAAGATGTGGGCTGGACAGGGCTACTGTCAGGTGGATTTATAACTGATTGACTGACCGTACCCAAAGGGTGGTCAGATTCTCATCCTGGAGAGAAGTGACTAGCGGGGTGCCACAGGGTTCTGTCCTGGGCCCGGTGCTGTTTAATATCTTCATTAATGACTTGGATGAAGG
Source organism: Iguana delicatissima (assembly GCA_948472985.1). Taxonomy (NCBI): domain Eukaryota; kingdom Metazoa; phylum Chordata; class Lepidosauria; order Squamata; family Iguanidae; genus Iguana; species Iguana delicatissima. The sequence goes on along the minus strand of CAOKZL010001164.1, from coordinate 343,382 downwards.
AATAGAGGGCACACTGATCAAATTTGCAGATGACACCAAATTGGGAGGGGTTGCTAATACGCCTGATGACAGGATCAAAATTCAAAAGGACCTGGACAGATTGGAGAGCTGGGCCAAGGCTGACAAAATGAATTTCAACAGAAATGTAAGGTCCTACACTTAGGCAGAAAAAATGGCATGCAGAAATATAGGATGGGGGACACGTGGCTGGCTAACAGTACATGTGAAAGGGATCTAGGAGTCTTAATAGGAGCCCTGGTGGCGCAGTGGTTAAATGCCAGTACTGCAACCACAAGGTTGTGAGTTCGATCCTGCCAAGCTCCAAGGTTGACTCAGCCTTCCATCCTTTCGTAGGTCAGTAAAGTGAGTACCCAGCTTGTTGGGGGCAATTAGCTAAAATACATTGTAAACCGCTTAGATAACACTAGTTGATAGGCGGTATAGAAATAAATGCTATTGCTGTTGCTATTGCTATTAATAGACTACAAGCTGAACATGAGTCAGCAGTGTGATGCAGCAGCCAAGAAAGCCAACGCAATTCTTGGTTGCAACAATAGGAGTATGGTGTCTGGATCGAGGGAGGTATTGGTACCACTTTATTCTGCTTTGGAAAGATCTCATCTTGAATACTGCGTCCAGTTCTGGGCACCCCAATTCAAGAAGGATATGGATAAGCTGGAGCAGGTCCAGAGGAGGGCAACCAAAATGGTGAGGGGGCTGGAAGCCATGTTCTATGAGGACAGACTTAGAGAGCTGGGTATGTTTAGTCTGCAGAAGAGAAGGTTGAGAGGGGACATGATAGCCATGTTTAAATATTTGAAGGGATGTCATGTTGAGGAGGAAGCGTGCTTGTTTTCTCCTGCTCTTGAGATCAGGACAAGGAGCAATGGATACAAGCTGCAGGAGGGGAGATTCCACCTGAACCTCAGGAAGAATTTCCTGACGGTCAGGGCTGTCCGGCAGTGGAATGTGCTGCCACGGAGTGTGGTGGAGTCTCCTTCGTTGGAGGTTTTTAAGCGGAGGCTGGATGGCCACTTGTTGGGAGTGCTTTGAGGGTTTTCCTGCATGGCAGGGGGTTGGACTGGATGGCCCTTGTGGTCTCTTCCAACTCTACATTTCTATGATTCTGTGATTCTATGTGTACATGTCAGAAATTACAGGGTCTGCATTTTAGCTACATCATGTATGTGTGTCTGAGAGCCCACCGTAACAGAAGACTCGTAAGGTAATCCTTGATATGAAAGGATAGTGCCTGCAATTGGACCTGAACTGGTCCAACTGGGCCTGGGAATTCAGTCTATATTAAGCCCTCCATTGAGGTCTAGTAGCTACTGAAACATACCTTTCAGCTTCTGCAAACAAACTTACCTGACTACTCTGGGTTTTTTTAACTGACTTTCTATGCTGTTGGACTATGCTTAAACCCCTTCCTTCATTGTGCTTGCTTTTGGATTCCTTTACTCTGTTTGATCTTGAGTTCACTGAATATTTTGGTTTTCAGACTATCCATGTTTCTGGACATTATTGTCATCTTTCGTTCTTTTGACCTTGTCATGTGTTGCAAAGCTGAGAACAAAATTCCAAGTCACATAAATAGAGGAGAAGACAAGGATGTATCATACCTTGTTAAATCTAAATACACCAGATCCTTCAGCTTGCTGAATGTTGAGGGATAAAGGGAATACAGGAAATTAAAGCTGAAATCAAGGACTGTAGTCATGAAAGGAAGATGATCTGGAATCTTGGTCAGTTCTAAGCCTTCACAACTGTAGCTTCTGTTAGCAATAAGCTGTAAAAAATAGGGAGATTACATATCTTATGCAAATACATTAACGTGCACAAATTGATCTGCTGACATTATACTGTCAGGGCTGTGTATTTTTTTTGTGAAAACACTGTGTGACTCTGTAATCCAGCTAGTGATCCAGTATGGAGGCCAAGAGACTAGAAAACATGTGATATTGTTCCATCTGAAGAGCTGATTAAGTCTGTTATGACGGTGTGTCATCTAGGAATCTGATACACAGTATTCTTAGCATCTTGGAGGCTGAAGAAAGTATCAGTGTTGCACAACAAAATAATCATTACAGGAATGAATACAAGTGGTCACAGTTTGGGGGCATTTTGCCCTTCTTTTGAAATCTTGTTCTGACACGTAAATTAAAACAAGGCAGGGATCTCTTTCTTATGCTTACCTACTGGCCACCTGAGCTAGCCAATGTTTTATTGATATTGACTAGTGACATGCCAAACACGTGTATATACCACTCATCTGCTGCAGGCCAAGAGTGGCCCAGGTCTGTATGGGCAGCCATTTGCTGATTGCTACCATACACGGAAGTCAGGGTTAGGAGAGTTCATAGTGAAATGAATGACATTTGTTTTGCTGTAAGGTGGCACTCCCTAGCTGCTTGAAACACTGCTAATTAGCATATTTTGACCTAGTGCTCACAATCAGTATGCACTGTAAAGTTCAACTTGAAATATTAATTTTACACAAAGATGCTAGAACAAATGGACTTATTTAAATACATCAGCATCCTTAACTGTACTGAGTAACTTGTTTGGGACCTTAAAATTAATGGGGAGTCAGACATGTGGGCTAGAGAAGCAGAAGGAACACTATCAGCTCCCGCTCCCAGACAAGAGAGAGGTCCTACTGCCTTTTTGCTGCCTCTGCCTCTGCCTCTGCCTGAGGCAAACATTCCCTTCAGGACCAGGCCCCTCCAGTACTGAGCCAGTGTACTATCTGTCTTCTTCTCAGAAGGGGAAATGAGCTGGCTGATCTAGGAAAACTGAGGAGGGATTGCCTCAGCTTAAGAGAGCAAAGAAACCATACTTTTCTGTTATCATTGTGTCTGCACAGCATCATCCAGCAGAGCTATCCTGAGTGGTCAAATCTGTATTCTACCCTGTTACACAACATGAGAGGATGTTCCCCTCCACAACAAACAGACAAGCTACTAACTAACTAACACTGTGAAGAATTTGCACTACACTTTGCAGACAAAATCATTTGGATTTTGATGCTGCAATTCAGAGGTGGGCAATTAATTAAAAACATTAAAAAACCATATAAATGTATAAGAACCTACAACATTAAAAAGAAACAACTTGATAAATAAGCTCCCCCGCTCACCCATTAAAAGCCTGCTTGAAAATAAATCTCCTTGCCTGCCAGCAAAAGGAAAGCAGGGAGGGGCCAGCCTAGCCTCCCATGGAAGGGAGTTCCACAGGGTGGGAGCAGCCACTGAGAAGGCTCTCTCCCGTGTCCTCACCAGGCGAGCCTGGGATGGTGGCGGGACCGACAGAAAGCCTTCCCCTGCAGATCTCAGGGTTCTAGCAGGTTAATAGAGAAACAGTTTTTCAAATAGTCCAGACCTAAGCAGTATCGGGCCGTATAGATCATGACCAGCACTTCGAATTGTGCCCAGAAAAGAACAGGTAGCCAGTGAAGCTGTTTTAGCAAGGAAGTTATGTGCTCCCTGTAACTGGCCCTAGTCAGCATTCTGGCTACTGCATTTTGAACCCACTGAACTTTCTGTGTGTATACATGTTCTCAGTATTGGCATATGCCTGGTCAATGACTACAGCACCTGTGGGGGTTTTTTGGTGTTTTTTTTTTTTGAAAGGGGATTCCTGCAACACATCCTCATATTTGTATATCCACTTAACCAAATAGCCTTTGTTTCCCCTTCATTCTGATTGCCCTGTGTTTCTAGAATAGAATAGAATAGAATAGAATAGAATAGAATAGAATAGAATAGAATAGAATAGAATAGAATAAGAAGGTGCCACACTCTTGTCCAGATGCCAATATAAACGAGGGAGCTACTCTTCCATGGCAGAAATGATAAGGTGACCTAGGTGACCACCCACAACTTGATGCCACCTTTCTCCTCATCCTCCACCCCTGATTCTGCCATGATCCCAATTCAGAGGCCAAACCACAAGTTTTAGAAACCCAGTTCTTTTCTCAAAATAGAGTAAACTGAATTTTTTTTTAAAGCCCATAGGCATTGAAAATAAGCGTTTTACATTGGGAAGAGAGAAAAGTTGTGTGTCCTAACAGGACAAGGACTGGGGTAAGAATGCATTATTTGCCTCTGTGGATTTAGCCTTAAAAAGACTATGGTGAGGCCATCATGAGGGGTGAGAGAGACGACCTGAGCCACACCATTCTGAAGAACTACTGGCCAATGTTCAATAACCTGTGCTTGGACAAGGTACTGGAGTGTGTGGCTGCCTCCCAGTTCCAGGAGTTTCTGCCAGCAGGCAAAGACCTTTTAATTTAGACAGGCCTGTAGCTGTTAATTGATTGTGACAGAAGGTTCTTTTAATGGCGCATGCTGTGCTCTTGTCTTCTTTGTGATGTTTTAATGTGTTTTGAACTCTTTTAAATTTGCATTAGGATTGCTTATGTAATGGGGGAGGTTTTTTGTATCTTTTATTATTATATTTTCCAGATGTACTTTGTTTGAATCTATGGCCATTTCCGCACTAGACTGTTATAGCGCTATGATTCCACTTTCAACATCCTATGGAATCCTGGAGTTTGCAGTTTCAGGAGGGGCCATCCTTCTACACTATATAAAAATTTCCAGGCAAGGTATAGTGCACAGTCTGGTTATACAATATGGCTTGTCATAGATTAATACTAATTCCTCAGTGCTACAATTCTGCATTGCCAAATGCAAATGTAAGGTCATTGCAAACATTCCAGTAAAAACTGAGAGTTATGTACATATATATTAACCTCCCCATATGATCTTCTTAAACAGGAGTGTAATCTGTGCAGATCACCACAATAATATTTTAACAAAAGAAAGGGGGAATATTTAAAGAGAAGGTTATAAATACAGTGAAAAAGTGATATTGCAGGGGGAGAGGAAGTTTGTATCATTTTTAGAACATGGCCAGAAGGACAATAGAACTAATAGGACCAAAATAATTAATGTAGCAAGAAAAACAAAACCGTGCACAGTAATCTCTCATTCACCTGTCTGTTTATACGTATTCTAAAGCTGAAATTTAGTTGCTGTAGCATTTTAGAATTAATACATCAAAAATCACCATTCTAGATCTTTATAATTTGAATTTTAAAAGTATGCACAAATATATTGATCAGTTTTTCCATTTGCATTTTGCACAAAGCAGGAGGTAAATGGCTTGGTAACAGTGAAAGGCAGAAAGAAATGTTTGGCTTTTAGTGTAAATGTAAATAGTCTTCTCTGATACAGCTCTAAAGGACCTCTGTGCTTATGACATCAAGCGTAAGAAGAGAAAAACATCACCCCAAGGTCTAGTTCTGCCAAAATTAGGTGCATTAAACTGCTTATAAAGGAAAGCACCTGTTCAGAAACCACGGCTGCTCACAGATTAAAGGCACCAGTGGTCTGTTTCATTACAACCCCCTCTGGTTCCAGCAAACTCCTATCAAAGCCTTGTCCTTTACAGTCCAGTACATGCTGCAAACCGTTGTGTGCAGTACATGAAAGAGAGTACTGTTGTTATCTCCACTCCTTGCTATGTATTATTTTGGTTTTTTTAAAAAAATAAATTTTATTAGTTTACTTTCAATTCCAACACCAGGTACTGACACTGAATTATAAACATAAATATGTCATCAAATGACAAAAAGATTGCATTCGACAGAAACAGTCTCAAAGATGCAGTCATTTTTCCAGCACTGTATAATTATATTTTTCTTTCTTCCCTGGTGAATAATCCTGAATCTTTTCTAAACTGTAAAGTATCAAGGATCCTGTAACAATTATTTCCAATATTTATGCTGAAACCCCAGTGGTCTTGGGATGTCAGATATATGGTTTACAAAAGAATAATAGAATCATAGAATCAGAACAGGCTTTATGGGCCATCAGGTCCAACCCCCTGTTCAATACAGGATCTGCAGCTAAAGCATCCCCTGCAGGTAGCTGGCTGACCTCTGTTTGGAAACATCCAGACCCCCCTAGGCAATTGGTTCCACTGCCAAACTGCTCTCACTGTCAAGAAATTCCTTCTAATATTAAGTTGAAATCTACACTCCTGTAACTTCAGACCATTAGACCTGGTCCCACTCCCTGTGGCAGCAGGAAAAAAACACACCCTGCATCCATCTCTCTGTGGCAGCCTATCATGGGCCAGGAGTCAGCTTCTCCAGGTGAACAGCAGCTTCAAAGGAAGATAAGTAAATACAAATGCACTGGGAGCTAGTGATCCCTTACCACTAATGTTTTTCTTTGATTCTTGCTGCAATTAGTGATTAAATTGCCTCCTTTCTTGGCTTGCAGTGTCTCTCACTACTGGTCTCCTGTTTGGGCATCTTCACCACCTTTATCTTCAGGAAGATGTTGGAAGTGATAGCTGGAGTAGTTCTGAATCCCTTGTGTATGGTGTCCTCCTGATAGTGACTGTCCTCCAGGGTGCTTCCTCAATGATATAGTCCTCTACATTTTCCTTGCCAGTTTCTTCCTGTTCATTTGTAAAATCAATTCTCCCTCTGTTCTATCCAGGAAGTCCTTGTGTTCTCTGATGCACTGAAGAGTGCCAATATTCTCCTGAAGTATGCTGAAGTGTGCTGATGAATAGCTGCTGTATCTCAGTAAACATTATCTGTCCTAGTTTCCCCTACAAGAAATTTACACTTAGCCATTAATTTTTCATTTAATGCTGGGTCCTACAGCCTCCACCACAAAGGAAGAAAATCCACTTCTTAGCATGTTTCCATCCCTTACCTATAACTATTCTTGTCACTGATCATAAAACGTTTCTGATGCAAATGTTCATTATTATTTGTAAAGATGGATAGTAGTAATAGTCTGCCTTTATTATTAATATGGTGGGGTGTGTTTTTACCTATTACCTTCAATAGCTTTTTCCCAAAATTGCCACAGATATTGATAAGATATACCAACTTATTTCGTAGAATCATAATTGGAAGAGACCACAAGGGCCAATTAAGTCCAGCCCCCTGCCACACAGTAGTACACCATCAAAACATTCACAACATAATTTCTTAATTGATCATTTGTTAATTGACCACATGATTTGACCTGAAACCTTTGGCAGAGACTTATAACTCTACTAAAAAACAGTTGTACTGCACAATTCATAGGCTGAAATCATAAATATACTTACTAGGTTGAAAATCACTGACTTCATTGAATTCAGTAGACAGTCAGGAATGTCTGAAGTTTTCAAGAGAGCAAGCCCCACTAAATATTGTGGGGCTTCACCTGGAAATAAGAGCCACTATGCTTAAATAGTGCTTACTTCCTAGTAAGTGTATCTGGGGCAGCAGACTATGACTTTAATTCTACACACACTTACCTGAGAGTGCACACTATTGAAATCAATGGTCATGATCCAGTGAGGTACTTCTGCTGATGGAATATTTTTCACCAGTGGAACTGGGAGGGAGTAATACTCCTGGCCCTGTAGGGTTGGGAGGGAGTCCATTCACACTAGTAGTCAAATATTAGTGTGACACCAGATGCAGGCCAACAGTAGTCCCTTCTGTGTAGACATGTTCAAATCCAAGTGAAACCAAAGGCACAACTTTGTTGCTAACAACTTTAAAACATGGGATATCATCATAACCAATGTTAGCAGCATTGGGGCAAGATCTGCTTTTGGCAAAGAAGAATCTGCTAAAGAATGAGAAAGAGAGAGAGAGAAAAACAACCCTATTTCCTCAACCGTAGTCAATTTTAGTGAACATGTTCAAAAGTCACAATGTTATTCCTGGCGTTTTTCTGTCTCATCTATGGCATTTCTCTGAGCCTTTAAGCAACCTGGTGTTAGCATGCAAGTATTCACTGCTCCAAATTAATTATTGATTCTCTCTTGAAAATGCTTTTGCCCCAATAGAGAGACAAATAAGTTATCACTCACCTCAGTGCACATCTTATCTACTGGCTTGGTTGCTTCACAGCTAACACCTAAAAGCCCCATCAGAACCCACCAGGACGTGCAGAAGGCCATTAGGGAGCTTTATTAGATTCTCCACGCAGACGAGCTTCAGTAATGGAAGTATGATGAAAAACAATTTTCTAGAACAGGTTTCAGAAAGCTTTGTTAAACTGGAGAACTGACTGAGACAAAGAGCAGCGACAGATAAAGAGTCATTTCCCCTTGAAGTCAAGTGACTTATGTGCAGCTAACTTTTTCAGTTCCTCTTCTTTGCTTCCTTCATCAATCCTTGCACCACCACTCACTTGCTGCATTCTGTGTTGGAAGGAAAATGCAGGACTCTGAGAAAAGGCCTTGCTCTTTAGGTTTCCCTTGTGGCTTTCATTGGCTGACAGGTCTTCCATGGAACATGTTCCTAAGGCCATTTCCGCACTAGCCTGTTATAGTGCAATTATTCCACTTTTAACATCTTATGGAATCCTGGGGTTTGCAGCTTAGGCAGGGGCCTTTGAGGAGTCCATAGGATGTTGAAAGTGGAATAATAGCACTATAACAGGCTAGTGCAGAAATGGCCTTAATTAGAGGAAGAATCCAAATGATGCAAATGTGGTGCCACTTAAATATCTGACTTGTGAGAGTGTACTGTTTGCTTGGAACAGCATTCCAATGGGATTTAGAATGGATATGGCACACCACCTATGCACAAGGGAAAAAAAGCAAGGGGGGAATATCAGTAGTTTCAGGGGAAACTTAAGGTTTAGAGCAGTGGTTCTCAACCTGTGGGTCCCCAGATGTTTGTGGACTTCAGCTCCCAGGAGCCCCAGCCACTATGGTCAATGCTCAGGGCTTCTGGGAGCTGAAGTCCAAAAACATCTGGGGACCCACAGGTTGAGAACCACTGGTTTAGAGAATGTTAGGGGAAAAAATTAGAGAGAATGAGGAACCCCTCCTTCAAACAGCCCATTCAGGACTGAGTTTGCTCAACAGCCACAAGATGCTGACTGATTGGCTTTGTATGTAGAGGTATGTGTGTGAGTGTGTGTATATTGGAAAACCATGTGAGAATGGGAATAGAATGGACTACTGTGCAAGAGTGCCATACTCTACACTGCCACTTCTTGTTGCGTTTCCTGCTTGTCTTATTATTTTAATTCCATGTATATGCTACCTAGGGATGCTGGCCCAATCCATCCCTGCTGGGGAGGAGGACTGAGCAATGCCGCATGGCCCCTCCCGAAACTGCAGACTCCAGGATTCCATAGGACGTTGAAAGTGGAATCATAGCGCTATAACAGGCTAGTGTGGAAATGGCCCTGCTCTCCACAGCCTATGTGCCCCAATCCTGTTTAGCCAATGATCATTTATGACTTAGCTGAGGTAGCAGATGCCTCCAATGTCAGTGAAGTTGTGAATCTATTAAGGCCTTTAGTCCATGGCATTGAATCAGTTTTGGTTAGTGTTTAATACTCCATTAGCTGCAGTACTGTTGGACACCATCAGCTGTTCATGCTTCCCTACCATAGGAAATTACTATTGTCTGTCCCATCTCCCTTCGTATTTCCACATCGTAACTGTCCATGCACATAGAAAGCTAGCAGGTCAGCTGCACGGTATTATGCAGAGGTGAGCCAATTTACACAAGCAGAATTATTCCACTATTAACTCAGATACAGCAGTCGTTGCTTCTTTTCTGATCATCTTGTCTCACTCAGTTTAATAAGACTGTCATTGTTTAAAGACTGCTTGTCTAGAAGCTGGTCGTGTCTCTTAATCTACTATCTCCTTTTTCAAGCCTGCATACCCACAAAAGACAAAACAAACTTACATGCCCATGCTGCCCTCCTCACCTCAGGCAGCATTTGTGCCTTCCATGGATCACCTAATTTCATTTTAACTGCACTAATCCTTAATTCAGGGTTTGTTGCTTTCTGGCCTCTCCTTGTGGCAAGGACATCTTCTCATTTCATTTCATCCCTTGATAAAATAAAGTGATTTTTATCAGTAAGGTCTCCACTATCCCATTTTACGCTTGTCCTGCTGCTTTCTGTTGCCTACTTCACAGTCCATTTAATTACTGGAAGGAATGAGATCGCCAAACCTTGCCTTGCTTCAATCCCTGAATCAGACCATTTGCCTAAGCGCTTATCTAATCCTGCTGGGCATATTCTTATATCATAATAAATATCGTATTGCATAGATTAGTGTGTCTGCTTCTTCTTCCAATGTGTCACTAGTTTTCTCTAGGCCTGCTTTCAGATGCTTTTGTTAAAAATCGATATGCTTTATTAAGTTAGGATTTGGTCAAGTAATACTGTTTTCTTTCTTTCTCTCTCCCTCTCCCCCAACTCTCCCTCATTAGTATGATCTGGCCAGGTGCAAATTCTAGCTGCTCTTTGATAACACTCAGACTCCCCGCTCCTTCTATTCAGTGTGACAGTGGTTAATGATTTGCCTGTAACAGTAGCGCCAGCTGGGAACTGGTGGGGATAGATGCCCAGACTTTAAAGCCTCTTCATGCACAATACAGCCAACATTTTACAATGGTTTGTGTGTTGGACTATAACTGTAGAATTAGAATCTCTTTTCAGCCCTGGAAACCCACTGGGTGACCTTAGAGAATTCCTTCTATCTGGGCCTCAGAGAAAGCAATGGCAAACCCCCTCTTAACAAATCTTGCCAAGAAAACCCTGTGGTGGGGTCACCTTAGGGTTACCATAAATCAGAAGTAATTTGAAAGCACACAATGGCTGCATGTAGGAAAATCAAACTTTCCCCTCCAGCCCTACTTGCCCTGATATTTATCCCCTTGCTTGGAAACTCAGGAGATATTCATTCAGGGAAGTCTCCCTGAGACTTCAGTCAGCACCTTGAGATCTGGCAACACAACATCTAATTAGTATTTGCTAGATAAGCTTTCTTTTAAGCAAGCAAACACTTTCCATTATTTGAGAAGAAGGGAAATTGCGCCATTACTGACTCTGTGCAATCTTTCACTACTTCTGTTCTGACAAGCCACATAATCTGTCTGGGACATGTGAAGCCTTCCTGCTTAAGTGGCTGCTGTGGCAATCAACAACTGACACTCGGCCAAGAATCAGTCCCTGCTTTGTGATCATTTCAGGGAGTTCTGTACACCCTCTCTGTCATAGTTTGCAGCTGGGAGGTTGCTGGTTTGATTCCTGATGTGATGGTCTGATGGCAGGTGTTACCAAGAGACCTTATGGGTTTTGGGTAGAGGATGTTGTTAAATGAAGCTGAAATGCAAAGCAGACAGGGAGAGCCGTCTGTTGCAAGAGCACCAGATGTATCTGCCCATCCACATCAAGGTCAGCAGAAACCATATGAACATGTTCTCCAGGTCAGAGATGGATTGTTAAATACACACACTTTTAGAAATGCTACAGGGTTGTTAGTTATTGATCTGCCCTCCCACCAGGCATTTGGCAACCAAAGTCTGGTAGAATGACAAGGGATGGGACTTCTGAGGATCCAAAGCACTGAACAAATAACAGCCCCACTAATTCAATCAATTGAGTTTCAAGCAATCAAGACACCATCTGGACAAAATCTAACTCATTGCCCAAGAAGATAAAGACATCTGGACTTTCTGAATGCCAAGGACATGCATGCTTGGTCCCACAGGCTATAGGCTGTAGCTCAGGCTGACAAGCTTTCTTAATTATGCTGAAATAATCTCACACTACTAGTGCCAGGCACTCCCTGCTTTAGCAGGTTAAAAGGATCACATCTCATACAGGAGGGATGAAGGAGTAGACCGTGGCCATTTTGAGGGGAGGTAGCCAAAATCAGTTTCTGTGGGAAGGCGGAGGCCAAATGACATGGTCAGATAGATCTATAAATTGAGGCATGTTCAGATTGTCCCTTGAAATCTTGCTGTTTTGATTTAAAATGTATTTTCCACTGAAATGATTACTGTGGATGAATGCAAGATGAATTCACTATGCATTGTAAAACAATTGAGGTGCACCTTTCTCTTTCAGTGCTCCGGGGGTTGTAACAGCTGCATCCAAAATACTAAGATTCAAGCCAATTTAACTTCCACTAAGAGTGTTTGCTCTTTTCTTTCTGTGCAAAGTAAGACATTAAGGACATGGGCGATGCCAAATTTCTCCTGCAGTGGTTGTGGATCCTCCCCAAAAGTGGTCAAAGTACAGGAGGTCCTAAGAAAGTGAAGGCCAGGGCAAAAGAGGCTGCTACTGTAGGATCAGGTGGAGATTCAAGAAAGGGAGAAGGAAGCAGGGGAGAAAATGGGCAGAGGCTAAAGTTGGAGACTGCTCAGACTATGTTCAGTCCCCAGGACCAATTTTGAGGTTGCCAAAGGTACCCCAGGCTCCCCAATTTTTTTAAAAAAATAATTTTACTAAAAAAAAGAAAAGAAAAAAAGAAGCTTTCTATTGGGGCCATTTTGCCATGTTTTTGCTTCCTGGGGTTGGCTTCCTTACTGGTTTAAAAGTATGGCAGAATTATGCAACGCACAGTCTGAGTTTTGGGGGGACATTCTAAGTTTAATTTTTTAAAAAGTTTTTAAAGTTGGAGGAGTGCTCCCTTGAGGTCCCAAGGGAAGCAAAAGCAACCTTCACCTCTGGCAGTGAACACCCTGGGCTTAAGAGAAAACTCATGATGAGCTTTAAGCAGGGCTATCTTTACCAGATGACAGCATGAGGTGACTGTTAGAAGTACAATAAAGCTTAGCACTGAAAAGTCATGAATGCCTCAGATAGGGCAATAGTAACAGGATTAGATCATTTTAGTGACCCAAATTGTCCTCCTTTCCTGTCTACCAATCCTGACTCCTCTATCATGTAAGCTTCAAGGCATGTTTTCCACCTCTTCTCTCCAGTTTTCTCTCAGCTCTTTCCTAGAATGAAGCCAAGTTAAATTAGTTTCCTGAGTAACCTTCCTAACTTAGAGTGGAATGAAGTCTTTCATTTATTACTCTAAGTCACTGACATTGTAGCTTCTTACTCAAGACTTCTAACTGTCGCATACATTCTCTGTTAGTGACTGCTCAGGTGGTAGATTTTGGGTGTCATAAAAAGGCAGTAAATTGTGTGTTTTGACAGTGCATGACTTGGAGGAAGATGCCTATGGGATTTTCTTCCTCAAGTTTCACCAAATAACTTGGCTGAAGACACAAAAACTGGAGAGCACCCAATAGAATCCACACGAAAAACTAGAGACACGTCTCAAAGTGCTTGGTGGATGGCAGCTTTAATTTAGAAAAAGCACGATGTGTTTTGGATTATAGGGCATAGAAATATATATAGGTCACATTGGGATTTTTCTAAAATAAAGCTGCCATCTAGCAAGCACTTTGAGATGTCTCCATTTATTTTTTTTTTTACAAATATAACTTGGTTGGCCTTAAGGCAGAATTTTAGTTATGCTCCTCTACTTAAGTGATGTGAGATTGCATTTATTGTTCCTGCTGAGGCACAAGTTCAGCAAGTCATAGGGAGTATCCATACTGCATAATTATAACAGTCTGATTCCACTTTAACTGCTGTGGCTCCATACTATGAAATTCTGGGATTTGTAGTCTGATGTACGTAGAATTCTCTACTGTATTATAATACATTGTATGAGGAATACTATGTAAATGGAATTTGGAGAGAAATAGAAATGTAAGCATTTTTTAATCTTTCCCTTCAACTTTTATGTTTGTCACGTTATGTATAAATAGAAAAAGAAAAAAAAAGAATCCTCTACTGTATTCTCCCGAAGTATAGTATTAGAACACTTTGGCACAGAAATCTAAATTCCTCATGAAAATATAAATTCCAGGTTCTATAGAATGAAGCTGTAGTCATTCAAATGGTAACTAAATGCTATGACAATGGGAGTAGATCTACTCATAGCTGATTTGCAGTAAATTCTAATTGGCTATTAAGCTACTCAGTACAACTTTGTTTGTATCACCACTACGTTGAAAGCCTATTGTTCCACCAATGAAGTTGTTGGCAACAGTGATGGAGAGGAAAAGAAGGATAAGGTAGCAGCAGTGATGTTAACATGAAGAAGAAAGTGATGGGGAGATAGAAAGAAGGAGAAAAGGGGTAGGCGCAGGGGGCTGAAGCTGTCTTTGATGAATGTTTGGTTTGAGGGCAGAGAGGTTCTTGAAGCCAGGAATTATGGGAGGAGTGGCTTGGAAAACTGCCCATCCCACACTCATGAAACCAGCCATTCAAAGAATCAGCAGCTTAGATTTTACCACCTTGTGGTACTTGCCACCACTGGCATCATTGCTGCTGCGTTTCCACATGCAAGCAAGGAGATTGTCTAAGTGGCTGTGGGACAGTCTATTCCACAAGTGGTTTGCTGGAGCAGGTACCAGGCGTCAAAAAGTTCTTTCTGACACAGGTACAGAATCTCTATATAAGCAGTAAGCAAGTCCCAAAGCTCTGGGGCACAATTGCCTACATATACCCCTAGGACAACTGCAGACTATGCTGGTTTTCAATATGGAAAATCCACAGGAAATGACCAAAAGTGGTCTGTTTTCTACATTGAGTTTTTTGGGGCGGGGGCAGGTTGGCTGGGCAAAACAAGGCACAGTGGGCCACCACACATTTTTTTAAAGCAAAATAATTGATCCTAGAGGCTTCCAAGAGCATCCCTATTCCTTCCAGCTAGAATATGGCCTTGGAGGCCATAAAATCTCCCAGACTATGCAACTTTCTTTTGAAGAAAACTGCAAGAATATGGTCTTCCCTGCAGTTTGTCCAGTGGGCAAAGACATTTCTATTCAGGCAGGCCTTCAGCACCTGACAGAATGATACAAAGAGGGGTGAGCAGGGCTTTTTAATCTCATAATTTTATTTATTAAGTTTTAATCTTTTAACATAATGTATGTTTTAACAGTATGCCCAGTTTCATATGTATTTTGTATTTTAATCTGTATAATTTATTGTGTTTTTACTGACTGTTATTTAATGATGCTTTGCATTCCAGGTATGGGAGAATGGCATCCTACATTAAATTTAGGCCGAGATCCTATATCATATCTTCCTAGTTATTAACGCATAACCTAGTAATGTCTCCTGGTCTGATACTCCAAGCCTATCTTGACAGTCAGCAGGGGCACTGAGTGATGGAGGTTTGTTCTGCTGGCACTTGCGGCACAGCTGGAAGATATTTCCAGCCCTTTCCTGCTAATGGGTGAGGCTGCAACAATCAGTAGCAGGACTCCTGTCCCAATTTCTTGTTACAGTTATTAATTAAAATGAAGTTAGAAATTAAGTTAAGCTGAGAGCACAATGGAAAAGTGGAAGGAGGAGAGAGAAGCTAGGACATTGTGAAGGCAGCTGAAAAAGTAGGACGACAGAAAATTAGTGGCAACTGTGTGTGCCACCAGCTGGAGGATATGCAGTTAGTAACACCTGGTACACTGTAAAACTGATGAATAATAATGGAAAAGTATAGCACTAACCCATTGCAAGTCCAGCCCTTAGCCACCAATCAGTTGCTGGAAACCAGTTTGAACAGGAAAAGCTTTGCCTACCAGGGGAAGGACAAGAGGGAGGGGACTGGCCTTAGCTTCCCTTGGTAAGGAGTCTGGAGAATAACTAGCTGTGGTTCTGACTTCTTCCATGATACTCAGGGACTGAACCCTCCCATTTGTCATAATGAGTCAATCATCCAGGCAGTGGATGCTGAGGAAAGCAGTCCCAGCTGTTTCTCATGAACTCTCTTCCCTTCTTTTGGGGGAGCAGAGCTATGTGTGCCAGACAACCAATCCTGGGACACCCCCCCAAAACTAGTATGATGCCTCAGATTTAATTCAGCGAATAAGAATCAATAAAGATTCTTTATGTGGGCTTGGACAGGCAAGTCAACTTGTCCTTTGCCTTAGAGAGCAAATGCCAACCAAAACTGGTGATGAAACAACCTCTTCAAAAAGTGCAGAGTGCTAAAAGTGCCTGGGGTCCTCATGTCTGCAGCATTTGTACGTTATAATTTGTATTGTTGTAACAAAAAAGTAGCCTGTTGTGACTGAGGCCATTTCCACACTAGACTGTTATAGCACTATTATTCCGCTTTCAACATCCTATGGAATCCTGGGGTTTGCAGTTTAGGAGGGACATTTAGAATCCCCAGCTAGAGAGCTCTTGGGCCTCAGTAAACTGCAAACCCCAAGATTCCATAGGATGTTGAAAATGGAATAATAGCGCTATAACAGTCTAGTGCGGAAATGGCCTGAGCAGTAACCACAGCTTGCTCAAATGGCTCTCACTTAAGGCCTTGGTGACTTTCCACATTGGTTCTTCATCAATCTCTTTCCCCCTCCCTCTCCCTTCTCTCTGTGTGTTGAGGTTACAGTTTGCAAAACCTTGAAAGAACCAAACAAAATGTATAAAGAGAGTTGACGGTTTGGAAGCTAGGTCTAGAAGGAGAGTGACTTTCGTTTATTAATCCCAGCACACCTGAGGCCCACTAAGGTACCTCACAATTTACATACCTTTGCTTTTCAAAGGTCTCTCTGTAGCTCTTTTTTAAAACAAAATGTGAAAGTTTTATTTGTAATGTAAGATTTGTATCCTTATCAATATGTGGAATGTAATTCAAAGTCTGGAAAAGTTCCCATGTTTGAAATACAATGTCCAGAATCTAAAAGGAATCTGGAAGATTCTGGGAGTTGTAGCAGTAAAAATTAAAAATAAAAATGGGATGGGATGGGAGGACCAAAACTGGAAGTCATATGTTCAGTTTACATGATTGCTGCTCCCATACCCTCCAACTGTCCCATTTTGGTTGAGACAGTCCTGACTAATCCTTTGTCATCCAACTTTTTCAATTGCTCTCTCTCTTCCCATTTTCTCCCTTTGTTGCAAACTGATACCCATTTCCACATGACAACGACCTACCATGTCCCGTCACAATCCGGGCGCATAGGAGCGTGTCCCCAATGCTCCCTTCTGCACCTGGCCAGCTGCCTGCAAAAGGGAGCACGAGGGACATGCCCCTTCATTCTGCACTGCTGCTGGCCTTCTTCCGATGCTGCAGTGGGGAAGGAAGTGTGCGATTGCGCTTCCGTCCCTTCTGCATAACTGGCGATGACAGGAGCCTCACGTGATTGGGGGACATTGAGGGAGGGTTTTGATTTGTGTGTGTGTGTGTGTGTTAATGATGCACCCTGTGATTGTGCCAGCTGGGGATATGAGAAGTGACAACGTCATGTGAAAGTGTCATCCTGGTCCTTCTCTCTCGTGTCCTCATTCTGTGAGGGAGCCATCCTGTGGAAATGGTCTATGTTCAAAATACAGGAAGCCATTTGCACTCAGTTGACTCAGCACTGGGAGAGGATAGGAGATTCAAGAATCTTGCCCTTTGCAGTAGGCTCAGGCAAAAGCAAACTGCTGCAGCCTCTCTTTTTCCCCCTCATTATTAACTTTTGCCATCTTGAATACTCTGATGTTCCTTGGCCACATGTGTTCCTATTTTCATCTCTTTAATTTTGGAGGGTATGTCTCTTGGAGGCCTCCAGGAGTAGGAAACTCAATTTTCGACACCCCCCAACCAAATATTTTTTCCAGTGGTGGAAGCATGAGTATGAAAGCACAAAGTCTTGCAATCCAGTATGAAACAAGCATGAAAGAAAATGCAGATGGGATTTGAAGCAACACAACAAAATTGAAACTGATAGATGTTTACCTCCTCATCTGAAGATAACTTGAAGATCTAAGTGAGCATATGTAGGAGGAATGAGGCTTAGAAAATGTGCTCTGTAAAAACTACAATAGCCACACTAGCGAAGTGATTATGGGACGTTTAGTCCAAGTGGCTCCATGCAGTTTGCTCCATTTTTCAGGTAATCTTGCTCTAGTCAGGCAATATGGATCATGCCCTCCATCATTTCACAGCCGGAAACTGGGACATATGTGGCTGAGTAGCATCAGACTCTAGGGACATCCAGATTTATTGAAAAGTCCTAGATTTTGTTCCTGTTTTTTCCAGTCTTGTACTGGGTTAAAATAAACTGACCTGATGAGCTAATGTAAAAAGTATCTGATAGTACCAGGAGCTGACAAAACGTATTCTGGGATCAACTAAATCTGTAGGGATCTCCAAAATAAAATTGGAAAGAACAGGAACAAAATCTGGGACCTTCTTGTCTTTTTAATCAGCCTGAATGAGTGCATAGTGTGGCCAACATGGCAAAATTTAGTACTGATGGCGAATGGGTGAGCTAGGACAAGCTGTGAGAATTTGCTTTTGCCTGAGGCTACAGGGTAGGACAAAACTTCTCTTCCTGCTCTCCTCTCCCGCAGCTGAGTTAATGGAATGACTTTTGTATTTTGAACTCATTTTACAGCAACTGAAGTAAGCTGAGGACAAAGGGGGAAAGTGACAGGAGGAGCGAGAAACTGGGACATTTTAAAAACAGGTAAAAAAAAATGAGATGGCAGAGAATTATTCAGGACCATCCCTGCCAAATTGGAGGATATAAAACACTAACTTGGATTGTATTGTCCAATCCACATGAACAATCCTTTTGCCCTTTTGGGGACCACCTGGAATTTCAGGATGATTTTTGGACCAGCTCCATGCACAATGAATTGCACTGGTGAATTTGGCTGGCAAATAGTGTTCTTTAAGAGGTAATTTTTAGGGTGCAGCTTGTGTAACATTGTGCATCTATCGCAGCAATGACAAACATGGTCTGCAGAGTGTTGCAGTACATTCTGCAAGGCGGGGGGAAGCCTGTGTTTTCCTGCTTTGCAAATTATAGTACACATTTTGGTCCATACACTGAATATAACTGAATTTCAATAACACTTTCCATTAAAAACAGCATTTCCAAAATCCCAGGCTTTGCATAACAAGGAACTTAAATCGTACTGTTTCTTACAGTGAAGTGACCCATGCATACTTCAGGAACTGGTATTAAAATGGAAAGGCTGCTGATTATTCTTTATAATTGAAATGTCAGTGTGTGGCATGCATACCTTAAAAAAAGAAAAAGAAGATGATATAAATGTTTCTGCTGACATTCATACCATGCTGCCATCTAGTGGTCATAGCTAGTTCAGGCATAGCACAGAGAAAGGTGCGGTCTTTGTCAGGCCGGCTCCCTGTCTGTGAGACACACTTCCAACGTGAATACTGACAGTCTGGCAAGAGAGACCTATATACTTACTTGCCCACAGCAAGCACTCACAGTCTGGGGGATATGAAATTAATTTTGGAACAGATGAGGGCCATTTCTGCACTAGACTGTTATAGTGCTATTATTCCACTTTCAACATCCTATGGAATCCTGGGGTTTGAAGTTTAGGGAGGGGCCAACTGAATTTCCCTTAGAAGGTAGTTCCATAGACTAGGAGCAGCCATTGAGAAGGCTGTGTCTTGTGTCCTTACTAGACAAGCCCGTGAGAGTGCTGGGACAGAGAGAAAGGCCCCTGCTTCTAAGATCATAAGATCATATGGGGTGAGGATGCACAGGATGAAGGCATGGCAGCTTATTTGAATGGAGACAACTATAGACCTTTCTTTTACTTGGCTTTGACCTCTCAGTAGTTCCCAACAGCCTTGGCCAGCATAGCCAATAATGAGGGATGCTGGAAGCTTCAGTCAACCAACATCTGGAGGGCCAGATGATTCCTATCCCTGGGTTAAAACTTTCTTCCTCAAGGGTTATCAGTTGCCTGCCTGTCTGTGCATGTGGCAGGGGGTAGGGGGAGTTGATAGTTGAACCTCAGAAAAAGAATTTGGAAAAGTGCCCTGTCCAGACTTTCCAAAATTAACGTCGTCGTCGTGTCGTTGTTGTTGTTGTTGTAATTTTTGCTTGGCATACTATATTGTAATTACAGATTTGTAAGTTAGACTTAAGGATCCATAACTGTGCTCCATATTCAGTAATACAGCATATTCACAATCATGGCATTACTGACCCAATCAAAATCCACCCCAAACCTATCTTAACAGCCAGCAGCTGCACTGAGCAAACAGAAGTCCATTCTGTAGGTGATCAGGGTGCAGTGAGCGAGCTTGCAGTGAGGAATTGCAAGAGAGTTCCTGCTTTTATTGTCCCAGCTTCACTCACTGGCAGGAGGGGGGCTGGAAACATCATCCTGATGCAACCCAATTACCAGCAGGACAGACCTCCATTGCTCAGTGTGGCTGCTGGCTGTTAAGGTAAGTTGGGTAGGTGGGGGTCAGGGCAAGAGATGATACAGTTCTCCCTCCACATTCTTGGGCCTGGCCTTCACAAATTTGATTCTTTTTGAGGTGCCCACTTGCCTCCCCCTCCATTCTCCCCCTCCCATTCCCTTGCTTCTTTCCCATGCTTGCTGCTTTCCTTCTCGGTGCTCCAGCAAAAGGAAAGCGAATGGGAGAGGGAAAGGCCCTTCTCTTGCCTTTTCCCCAGGTGCCCTGCCTTCTTTCCCAGTGCCTAGGCAAAAGGCAAACAAATGGAGGGGGAAAGGCTTGCAAACCTTCTCAGCCTGTGGAGCTCTCTCTTCCCCTTCGCCTTCCTTTTGCTTGGGGGCAGAGAAGGAAGGCACACCTGCCCAGACAAAAGGCAAGGAGATGGGAGGGAGCCCGAGAAAGGAAGGAGAAAGGGAGTGCTCACTCAGGCGGGGGGGGGGGTGGCGGCGGTGGCGGCTTAGTTATTCACATTTTTTTGACTTTCATAAGAGTTCTGCACCCTGCACCCTGCACCCCTCCACCTCACAAAAGTTGAGGGGCCACTGCACTTACTTACATATTTGTAACTAAATAGATAATGTTGAATTTTAACTGTTATTGTTATTTTATTCATTTATATTCCACCTTTTCCTCGCTATTGGGACTGAAGGTGGCTTACAGAATATTCAAACCAGAACAGATTAAAACATCACACACACACACACACATTATTTTTTAAAAAAGCAATTAAACAATCTCTACAATTAAAACCATTTAAAAAATAATTAAAATACAGGATATGAAAAAACAGCAAAAATAACAGACCATTAAAAACATATTATGGTTATTTCCTAAAACCCTGTTGGAATGAGAAAATTTTTACCTGATGGCAGAAGGAAAGCAAGGAAGAAGTCATCCTAGTTTCCCCAGGCCTGGAGTTCTAAAGTCTAGGAGCATTAAGGGAGGTTCTCTCTTTTGTATGCACTAAATGTGCCTGGGAACATGGTAAAACTGAGAAAAGGGCCTAAGCTGTAACAACTAGGGTGGTCTCACGTAGGGAGATACATTCCTTCAGATGTCTCTACCTAAACTATCTAGAATTGTTCCCAAGCTATGGCTAAAATTGCAAGACTTCTTCAGGAATGGGTTGGAGAAAAACACAGGCCTCCATGCAGCCTGCTTGAGTAGAACTGTTTTCGCCCTGCATCTGCAAACTATCTTTGCATCCTTCTCCTCTTGTCCCAAGAAGAAATGTACTTAAGTGCAGGTGCAAGCAAAAGCAGCGGCACTGGAGGGCTGGGTTTGCTTGAGTAGGGTTTCCAGATCTCATGGTATGGGTCTCAGAGGCTGGGACCTCTTCTCTAGTCCTGAGGGTGAGGAGGAAGAATTTCAGAGTGAGAGTGCTATCTTTTCAAAATACTGTTGTCGTGTGTCTCTGTGTTAGTATTTTCCTTACTTGTTAGACTTAATTTTTTTTAAAAAAAATATTGAACATATTCTGATGCTTAATATGTTTAATGATATCATTAGATATCCCTGCTGGCACTCCAGAGGAATACACTTGTTATAAAATTGTGGCCAAGTAGCACAGCGTTGATATTGTTTTGATTTGAAAATGTTCTCCTTGGCACTAAGGCAGCCTCTCTCAAACAGGCCGAGATCCTACATCACATTTTGAATCTGTAGCTGCATTGCAGAAATGCAATGAAACTCCACTAGTGATTTATAAAGATATGCCTTTGGCTACTGCCAAGAGTGCTTCAATGTGCAATGTGCACTTCTGATATGCTTGGACACTTCTAGTGTACATCAAGCACGCATGTGTCAAACACAAGGTCCGCGGGCCAAATCCGGCCCACCAGGCATTTCATGTGGCCCTCACATCTCTCCTGCAGCTGCGGCACTCCCTCTGCCTGGTGAGTTTGATCCCCACATTGTGGACTCCTTGCTGCCAGGATTCTGAAGAGTGACCCAGCAGCCAAGCACTCACAATCTACTTCTATTTCTGACTGCTCCTCTGTCCAAGTCTTAGCCTCAGAGCATTGCCATGGGTTACCATGGCAATGGTCTGTGCGGTTGGCTTGCGAGAGTTGGACAGAGGAGCAGTCAGAAGTAGAAATAGATTGCAAGTGCTGGCTCCTAGACCTCTCTTCAGAATATTGGCAGCTGAGGGCCTGCAGTGTGGGAATAGGGGTCACCAGGTACAGAGAGGGTCTGGGGGCAGCAGAAAGAGGCCCAGAGAGGACCTGGGGGGGCAGAAAGAGGCACAGAGAGGGTCTCAGCTGGGACCAAAAAGTTAAACAAAGTTAATGTAATAAACAGTGCTTGGTAATATTTGTCTGATGATTTAAAAAATAACTTTCTGTTTTCAAAATTAATTTTTCAATTAATTGTACAATAGTTGTACACTTGAATATTTGCTTGCCATTATTTTTCCTAGACTCCTAGTTTCAGAGCTAATTATTACTAAAACCAGTAATAATTGAATGCAGAGGCAATTATTTAATATGATAAAAGAGTAGATACATTTATATAGTCTTACAGATACAACCGGCCCTTTGAGGGCAACCATAATGCTGATGCGGCCCAAGATGAAATTATGTTTGACACTCCTGATCAAGCACTGCTCATATATATTGGGCAGTCCTGTTTGGCTCCAGCACTTTCTAACTGGTGTCCAGATGCTCATAGGGGAACACTCTAATATACATCTTGCCCATTGGAGTTACTCTACTGGCTACCGTTGTGCAATGGAAACCCATACATGGTAACATCATAGAAGCCTCTAGTGAATATGGATGTTGTGAAACTGCTCAATTCATATTTGTACATATCTAAGACCATTTATGAAGACACAAAGTCCCAAGCATGCCAGCTGTAGGTTTGTTCAGTCAGATTTGATCCTGCGATGTTTGGGAGCACTTGATTGTTACAATTCCCTCCTGCTTTGTTCCTTTGTTTGAAAACTTTGGGAAATGTTAATTAATATTCTTCTAGACATCAGCTGTTGCTCTCATTGTTTTTTCATGCAGGCCCAGATTGATTTTCCCTCCCTACTCTCCTCCTGTTCTGTGTTTCACAGAAATCGTTCCCATATTACATTTTCACAGTAATTTCACCTTTGAATCAGAAATGGAATTCTCCTTTACACATGGTTTGATCAGTCACAATGATGAAAGAACAAGTCATCTCCCTTTAGAACTCAGCATTTCATTTCAAGCACAGATAGGCTGACAGTTGCTTGCTGCTAATGAGATCATCAGTTCTTTCATCATCTAAAGCTTTTTCTTCTCCATGGAGGTGTCTCCTGTCACAGGCGTGTGTGAGTAATTGTATCTGGAAATTAAGCAAATGGTGATATGCTTGTTTAAAAATCAACATCTACCACAGCACTGGAATTCCTTGAGTAATAACACAGAACTACTGTACTGTTTTCTTCCATTTTTGAGAAAAGCCATGATTGTCATGATAGGCAAAGGAATAAAAAAAATCAAAATCCGTATAATGGTAATACATTTTTTATTAGGCTGATGAGTAAATCATGTAACATCTCCAGCTTTTTAAATGTAAAAACTGTCTAGTTTCTGTCAACTTTTATCTTCTGTTATAAAGAATCTGAGGGTGGAAACAGTTTTGAATATTAATGGATTTTAAATTTCTAGCAGTGTGGGACTAACCATTTTAAAAAATTCTATTTCCTGTCGGCCCTTTGGAGAGCCACAAAAATTCCTGAAACTGTATAATTTCCTTTTAGAGGAGGTGTGTGTGAAGTCCAGCTTTCGGGCTGTATGTGCTCAGTAAGGAGGAACCTTCTGTGAGACTCTCCTCTCCACTGTAAAACCAAGGGCGTTCCAAATGGAGTTTCTCCAGGTGGCAGAATTTTCCATTTAAAGCAGCCCCCAGATGTTGTGCTGGACCTGTGTAGCACTTCAAATGTGGTGGGACTCCCAGCATTCCTCACCACTGGCTATAGTGAGGCTGCTAGGAATTGCAGTCCAACAACTTGTAGAGCTGGGGACACTGGAACTGTTTTTAATGTGGTTGGAGGCTCAGCATAACAGGCAGGTCTTTATTAATTTTTACTATTTGCAGACAAGGTTTCACAAAATGATAAAAAAAATACAACACAGTATTGTTGCATTGGAGAGCCTTTGTGGTGTAGTGGTTTGTGTTTGATTCCCTGGTTGGCAGTGGAAACCCACTGGGTGATCTTGGGCATGTTACACACTCTCAGACCCAGAAAACCTTATGATATGTTCACCTTAGGCTTGCCATAAGTCAGAAATTACCTAAAGGCACACAGCAACAACAATAACAACATTGTATTAAGACAATACTGTAATCCTTATCATCACCAGCACCCAACTGAAGCTTATAACAATCTGAATGTCATGAAAACAGCAAAATAATGATAATTTGGATATAGCTGATGGATGGGGGTTGGTGGGAATTGGCTGTCTAGGAATCTTGGTGGTAAAATTTTGCCTGATCATTTTGTTCAGGGACTCAGCTCCCTTCCTAATGCTGGAAGCTTGAGTCCCCTTTCCCTCCATTTCAGAGTCCATGTCTAGTGTGTGATCTAAAGGCTATTTCGCCCCTGACTCCTCCTAAGGACCAAAGCAGCATGCATAGTCCATGAGGCCCAGGTGTTAAGAAGATGGTCATTAACAGAGGCTAGAGTTTAATTCTCAGGAACTGATTTCACAGAATGTTACGTTTTGCTTTGTTCCATCTGTGAAACTCGAAAACTTGCATAGTATTTTTTGACATGTCAATGGATTTTGATTCCCCCCACTTTTAATCAAGTGTTTGGTCAGGATTCAAGAACTGTGAAGCCAGTTCCACATAGGAGATGGGTGAGATTTAGACTTCCTGGCTTCCTGTATGAGAAGAGGTTACATCATTTGAGGCTATTTCATTTCCAGAAGAAAGGCTAGTAAAGGACATGTGATAAAGCTGCACAAAATAATGCATGGTGTGGAGAAAGTCAGCAGGGAGAAGCTTTTTTCCATCCGCTGAAGTTAACTGATGGGAGACTCAAGAACAAGAAAAAGATAGTACTTCTTCACACAGTCCAGTTACTGTGGAATTTCCTTAAGATGCACCCATAGCTGATAAATTGGGTGGCTTTAAATTTAAATTTAAAAATTTATGGGGGACAGGGCTGTCACTGGTTATGTGTCAGGATGACTGTATATCACTTACAGTATCAGAGGCGGGATGCTTCTGGATATGGGTTGTTGGACAACAGAAAACCAAATAGCCTGCAAGGTTTCCTATTGTAATGAGCCCATGCACCTCCCCCGGTTTGATATGTTTTAATTGGTGAAATAAAAATTGGCAAAATACATTAATTGGCATTGATGTAAAATGGAATCTGAGGTCGACTGGAAGGTCAAGCTGGGCAGAGGAAAATTACTGACTGAACATGTGTGATCGTAAGACAGGTCAGCCAACCCCCACCCCAGGTATAGCCAAAGTCACTATCAGACAGATTGCCAGCAACTCTGGAGATAATGGGCTTAAACTGATGCTGGAATATCTTGGACAGCATACAATGGCCAAGGGAAGTTCCCACCAAAAGCCTGATAGTTTCAACCCTGGCAATTTCTGCACTAGTCTGTTATAGCGCTATTATTCCACTTGCAACATCCTATGGAATCCTGGGGTTTGCAGTTTCTGCAAACCCCAGGATTCCATAGGATGTTGCAAGTGGAATAATAATGCTATAACAGACTAGTGCGGAGATGTATCCTGTCTCCTCACACCTGGTTAGTTCCCTGCATTGTTCCTGAACCTCTCCACAATTATAGAGCTATTAGCCATTAACTCTTGGTCACATAGCACTAAGACCATTAACTCTATCCAGACCCCATTGTCCATGTAGCGACCTCCATTGTTTGCTTGGCCGGAGAGCCATTTGCACCCATGCCCTCAGGGTAGATTTTGAGTATAAGAACCCTCTGTTTTGAGTGGTTCAATGTAGTACTTCACTTGCTGAATGCCACGCTGTCACTTTGATTTCCGAACAAGTACTATCCTGAGGCACAAGTCTAAGCCACATCTCTGCTTTCTTCTTCCCTTTATCCTCTGGTTAGCTCTTGTGTGAGTGTTTAGATCATTTGTCTGTGTGACTGAACTTTCAATAAAACACATTTTAATTTATATTTTGGAATCTCTGGCTGGTTCTTTCCTACAAGATCCCATAAACATTGGTGGAAAGCTCTCATTAGGTTACCCCACTCTCGCAGGCCTCCTAATTTGAACTAATTAATTCCCCACTGTCACATGGAGGTACTGGGATTACCTAAGTTTTGGGGCAACAACATAGACAACTGGTTGGCTACTGGAGGGCAGTTGCTAGCAGGTTTCTCATAGGCTAGAGATCTTCCCACAAGTAACTGATTGGCCACAATATGAGCAGACAAGCTTTTGACCATAAAAAAAGCCTTGTTGGACCATGTTGAGCCAACAAGTCTCTTTTGATGTTCTTTGAGAGGAACAGAGGATGAGGTCCATTAAGAGTAAAATAATAATAATAATAATAATAATAATAATAATAATAATAATAATAATAATAATAATATCGTCAGGTTGGATGGGTGCCACTCAGTACATTATTTGGATCTTGGTCTTGTGTGTGGGACTCACATGAGATGAGGGAAAATTCTAGGAGTAGCTGAAACTCTATCCCATATATTTCCTAGAATTTTTCAATTTGCCATATCCAATTACTTGTCCCAAGTAGAGCAGATCACTTACATCAATTACAGAGTAGTTAATCTCTGTAAATCTTCTGTAAATCTCATGGATACAGTTTGTCTGATCTTCTTGGGAATGGCAATTGAATATAGGCCAGCAGAACATTCCTTGCTACTTTTCTTTTTGACTTCATCTCTGGTGTGCTCTTTATGTAGATACCAGCTTTAAGTTGGGTGTTTTTCCTTGTCCTTCCATTGAGAAGCTTAGAGTCAGGGTGGCTTATGTGTGCTTTTAAGGCAAGGCCAGTCCTAGGGTTAAGGAGAGTGAAACAAATGCCCCAGGTGACGGATGCTAGGACTGGGGCAACCATTAACAGCCTGTCAGTGTTCTCCTCAACAGCCTTAGCTATTTTGATCTGCACAGCTTAGCTAGCCAGTTGTCCTCAGATGAGGAGAAAGATGCTATGCTGCTGAATAAGAAGTCAGCTGCAAGTCTGCTTGGAATCTATAATTGCAAATCATCCAACATTTCACAAATGAAAACTAGGACACATGTGGCAAAGCAATATCAGAGTGTGGTCAAGATGGCTTTTGCTTTTGCTTTTGTCTGGGTCTACTGGGAAGGGCAAAATTTCCACCCTCTCCTCTCCTGTCCTGTCCCCCTGCTGAGTTAATTGAGTCCAAGCTACTCTTGCACGTTGAACTAAATTTGAAAGAAAGAAGTAAGTAAGTAAGTAAGTAAGCTGAGAACAAAGGGGGGAAATGGGAGAAAGAAAGAGAAATTGGGACGTTTTAATAGTGGTTGAAAACTGGGACAACAGATTCATCAGGACTGTTCCTGCTAAATCTGGACAGTTCGAGGGTATTATTTGAAATGCCCCCCCCCAAGTAACAAATGTCCTGTGCTGAGCCTGTTCCTAAGCAATCTTTTAGCCAGCTTGTTTTACAGGGCCAAGGCTGTTTTGCCTTCAGCAGTAGGCTGTTATTGTCTTTATTTATATATGTATTTGTTTGTTACCTCACCTCACCTTTCTCCCCGTAAGAGACCCAAAGTGGATCACAACATAGATTGGAAGGAAATGCAGCTAAAAATCAATCATAATAACGGGGAAAACCCAGTTAAAATGAATTAAACTAACCTAAGGAAAAAGAGCACGAATTGATTTAAAACTTGAAACACAGAAGTGAGGTTAGAAAGACATAGGCCATTTCCACACTAGACTGTTATAGCACTATTATTCCACTTGGCCCCTCCCAAAACTGCAAACCCCAGGATTCCATAGAATGTTGCAAGTGGAATAATAGCGTTATAACAGCCTAGTGCGGAAATGGCCTTAATCTCCCATTAAAAGGCTGTTCTGCAGCAACCAAACAATAGTCCAGAGCCCACCAAACTAAAGAAGTCTTTTCCTGCTGTTGAAAGGAGAGCAAACAGAGGGCTAGCCTGGCCTCTTGTGGGAGGGAGCCCTGCAGCTTGGGACCAGGCACCAAGAAGGCCCTCTCAGACATGCTAGTGAAAGTGGTATCATTGAGAGAAACCACTTCCCTGAGGATCTCAAGCTTCACGGTCACATCTTTGCTGGTCAGAAAAACAGAAGCTTTCCAGACCTCTCCTTTAAAAATTAAGATGACATATTCCTCCCTCTAAATGTGCCCATTGTGCCTTTTTTTAAAATGTTTAATTTAAGCCATTTCTGCATAGTGTCACAGTCATGCTATGGGGATGGGATGGCAGCGGTCAGCAAGTCATGCTTCTGCATGATGTCATTGCAGTCCTGCTGCCATCCTGCCCCCACCTGTCACAATAGTGGAATATTTGCTTAACAGAATAAATCTGTTAAATGCCCATGGTCGCATGACGATCTCATCCTTCCCAGCCATGTGGAAGGGCAGGAAGCATGGTGGAGGTGCTTCCTCCCTCAGTGCAGCATGAGAAAGAGCCTGACTGCACTGTGGAAGGGTGGTGCGTGTAGCTTGTTTTCCTTTCCACAGGGAGTCGGTTGGATGCAGAGAGGAATGTTCCCGTCACTCTTCCTTCCTAGCAAAGGTGCTGCTGAGATCATGATGGGAGGACAATGGGATCAGGTAATGTGCAGAAATGGCCTCAGTCCTTTTAGGTTTTTAGAGGCAACTCAAGGGGAAAGCCATTTCTTCTTCGTGGTCTCTGTGCCTCATACATTAGGAGCTTTCGCGCCTGTGCGGTAGCGTTCGGAAGATTCTAGAGCTCGTTAGCTTTGGCGGGAACCCCTCCCCCACGCCGGTGCTGCGCATGCTCCTCCCGCTGACTAACGGTCTCTCCTCAGTTCTTTCTTGTCCGCCTCAGCGTACAGAAGGTTCTGCTTGTTGGCTTGCTTTTCGATTCTGCTTTTGGTGTTTTTCGACTTCGGATTTGGCTTTTGACTACCCCTCTTGGATTTCAGACTTGGCTTTGTACTTTCTCAATCGGTTTTGACAAAACACAGAAGATTTTTAGATGAAATTGTTGTATTATTTCAAGGATATGTATGTAGGATACATTCTAGCTTTAAGAGAGGAATTCTGTTTATTACAAATTGCAGCCAAATTACAGACAGAATCAAAATAGAAATGCTCCCCACTTTTCCCTATCCAAAATCCTTTGAAAAGATTTGTTATGCAATGATCCTGTTCCTCACCCCCACCCCTTTAATTATGCTTTCCTTTTCTGTTTATGGAAGTGTAAAAAGAAAATGAATTAGTTTTGCTTTCCCTCAAACAGGTGTTTTTCTCATCTTCTGCAGCCGTATGCTAATAGCTGGGAATGCACCCTAGAAGGCACAAGTTGTTCCCACCAGAACATATAAGCGCTTCCTTATCCTCATTCCCAAAGTGCTTGGAGGAAAGCCAAAGGAGAAGAGTGTGCATAAGACACCCGTGTCTGTCAATCTGAAAAGCCCTTTTCTGAATAGCTGCTTGGCATCAGGATGAGCTCACAGAGAAATTACTTCTGAAGGCACAGCAAAAGGTGGCAGGAGACCCTGCTCACATTTAATAAACAAACCAGTTGGTCTCAAACTACCTGTGTGCTTTTGGGTGGCAGTGTGAAAAGAATATCAATGCCATTTAATAAGCCATTGTTTGGCTGTTTAGCATTTTGTCCTCTGGATTTGCTTACCATGACTAAATGAAATGAGGCACTATAGTACTTTGGGGGATGATCCTTCCCTTGCAGGTAGAGGTTTATAGTGATAAATGATAGGCTGAGAGAAATAAAGAACAGAAATAATTGCTTCCATTGACGATAACGTCTTCACAGCTTGCCTCATAAATTATTCCCCCAGCATTATCCGTTGCTTCTGTTAATTCTATCTTTTCTCCCGAAGCTGCACTAGCAATACAAATGTGATTCTTCTCCCATTCTTCCTTTGGACTGAGATTTATTTTCTCTCTGTGTGATGGTAGGAAGTTAGGAACGTACTGTCTGTGACAGCTTAACACAAGTAGAAGAAATCTCATGGATCAGACCAGAAACCTATCCAGGGCCATTTCTGCACAACACCCTTCTAGCACGATGATTCTACTTTCAACCTCCTATGGAATCCTGGGGTTTGCAGTTCCGGGAGGGTCCGGCCCTTGGGATACTGGGGAGGAATCTCAGGGTCCCAAGGCACGTGCATATTTTCCTCATTTGTTAGATTTGGTGTTTGCTCTGCACAGCTGTGGCTGGGAGTGGGTATCCATTCTGAGAAAATTGATCCTACAGATTTCAGTTGGTGAAGATTGGTGAGAATGTTGTTTAGTTCATTTTTTCCCTCCAAAAATAAGAACTTACAAAATTAGCAAATTTCTTTATGAATACAATGGAAAGAATTTGAGATTTTAAAAATTGAAACAGGGAAGAAAATGACAGCGACTCATTCAACCCAAATTGAGACCCTGACAATAAGAAATGTCAAGGTCTGAGCAAGTGTTCTTGCCCCTTCAAACCATATGCCTTGCTACAAAGCAATGGCCAAAGTACAATAATTAGATACTTTCAGTATCTCAAGCATTATTACGCTTTATGTATATAAATATTCATAATCTGTCTTTTTGGGCCTCATCTGCTTAAGACATGTAATAAAATGCAAGCATAAAAAGAAAAAAAATACAACAATATGATGTTTAAAAAAATAAAAAAAAATTGAAAGGAAACTTTAAAATCTAATTAAGTACATTCTAAACATAATGTCTCTTTATTTATTTAATTTATATCCCACCTTTCTCTCTGTGCAAGACCCAAGGGACTTCTGGTGTTGCTGTTATGTGCTGTCAAGTTGGCTTTGACTTATGATGTCTCTATGAATGAAAGATCTCCCAAAGACCTTGTTGCTTTGAGCCCTTCTGAGATTTTGCCAGCTTGGGCTGTGGATTCCTTGAATGGATCAATCCACTTGTAATAAAGTCTTCATCTTTTCCCATAACCTTCTTCTTTGGTGAAAATTATCATCTTTTCCAGTGAGCCATATCATCTCATACATCCAAGGTAAGATAGCCTCAGTTTAGTCATTTTGGATTCTAAACAGAGTTCAGGCTTGATTTACTCTCAGACCGCTTTAACTGTCTTTTTGGCAATTCATGCTCCCTGGAACTCTCCTCCAGCACCACATTTCAAATCAGTTTTCTTCCTGTCAAGTTTTTTCACTGCCCAGATGAGAGAGCGGTACAACCTGTCCCATTTTAGAGTCATATGACAAAACTGGTAAAACAATTGTATTCGAAAGAGATAGGGTTTCTAAGCTTTCATAAATAATGCAACTCTGAGGGTCAGCTGTGTATCTCTTGGGAGAGTTCCATAAGGTAGATCCTTGTGATTAGAAAGCCCTGTTTCTAGTTCCAACAACATAAGTAATCTTAAATGTAGGCCAATGAGTAGAGCTTTCAGCTATGATCTGAAAGCATGAGCAGGTTTGTATGGGTACAGGGAGTCTTCCAAATACCCAGATTGCCAACCATTCAGGACCTAAAGGCTCAAACCAGTACTTTGAACTGGCCTACAGAATTTACCAGTAACCAGTGCAACTGATGCAAAACTTGTATAACATATAATACTACATTTGGTCCCAATGAACTGACATTCTGTTCCAGCTGACCATTCCACTCTAGGCCATCTTCAAAGGTAGCCCCATGTAGACTGTATTAGAGCAGTCTAATCTGGTTGTAATGTGTTATGCACAATTAAGGCAAGCTCTGTGTTCTCCAGATACAGACACAACTGATATAGTAGTTGCTAAAGGCATTTCTTTTAATGCATTCTTTCAATGAGTTGATTTTTATTTTAAGATAATTATGTGCCACCTTGTATTCAAAAGAGAAATAAAGTGATTAGGAAAGTTCATTTTCTCAAGCTTAGGGAAATAACTGGATAGAATCACATAGCTAGAGTTGCTAAGGGAAAAAGACATCCAGCAAGGGTGTTCATGAAGAAGTAGTTGGCCAAAAGCATAGTCAAAAAAACATTCCATGGAAGAAGGAAAATAAGAAACATCTGGAAAAGGCAATGTGGCTGCATAGCAAACTTGAGGAGGACATGAAAAGAAAAAAGAGCATGTATATGGAACAGAAGGAAGGCTGAATCACCAAGGAAGAGTATAAACATGTAGCCCAAGCTTGCACGAACTGTGTAAGGAAAGCTAAAACTGAAAATGAACTGAGACTGGCTAGGGAAGCAACACAAAGGAGGTTCTCAAATATTTTCAAAGCAAGACAATGACCAGGTAAACAGTGGGACTGCTGCTCAGCAAGGGTATTAAACTGCTAACAGATTACAATGAAAAGGCAGAACTGTTCAGTTTTATTGCCTCAGTTTTCCCCAGAGAACTGTGCGCTTCCCTGCATAAGCAGAGACCTTGGCAAAGAATCCTGATTGCAAATGAGATTGATAAAGAGATAGGAATTGCCTAATTAACCTAAATGAGTACAAATCTGCAGGACCAGATGAACTGTATTCCAGAATATTGATGGAACTTGCTGACATAACTTCTGAACCACTTGCCATCATTTTTGGGAAATCCTGGAGAAAGGTTGAAGTACAAAAGGACTGGAGACTAACAAACTTTGTTTCTCTCTTCAAAAAAGGCAAAAGAGAAGATCCAGAGAACTACTAGCCAGACAGTCTCACTTCAATATCAGGAACAATATTAGAACAGATTATACAGGATCCTTTTTGCAAGTACCTTGATGAAAATACAGTGATTAGTAGGAGCCAGCATGGATTTGTCAAGACCAAATCCTGTCAAATTAACCTTACATCTCTTTTTGAATGGGGGACTAGTTTAGTAGATGGTCATGATGTTGTGGATATCATTTATCTGGTTTCAGCAGAACATTTGATAAGCTCCCATGATCGACTGGTTAGCAAACTGACTAAATATGGAATAGATGGAGACGCCAGCAGATGAATCCATAATTGGTTGGAAAACTATGCTCAAAGAGTTGTCATCTGTGGCTGTGCATCAAACTAGAAAGAGGTCTCAAATGGAGCGCTGCGGGGCTCTGTCCTGAGGCCAATGCTCTTTAATGTTTTTATCAGTGATTTAGATGATGGGGTGGAGGGCTTATCATATTTGCAGATGATACAAAACTGGGAGAGGTAGCTAACACATTGGAAGATAGGAATAGAATTTAAAAGGATCTTGATGAACTAGAAAACTTGACTGAGAGCAGTAAGATGAAAATCAACAGAGACAAATGCAAAATTCTACATTTAGGCCATTCAAAACTAAATGTATAGATATAGGACAAGGGATACTTGGCTCAGTAGTACTAGATATGAAAAGGACCTTGTGGTTATTGTTGATCACAAGCTGTGCATGTGCGAGCAGTGTGATGCTACAGCAAAGAAGACAAATGCTGTCTTGGCCTGTATTAATAGAGCTATTATTTCCAAAGTAATAATCCCACTATATTCTGTGTTGGTCAGGCTTCATTGGGAGTACTGTGTTCAGTTCTGGGACCTTTATTTTAAGAAGGATATAGGACAAGTTGGAGCAGTTCTAGAGAAGGCAATGAGGAAGATAAATAGTATGGAGGATAAAACACATGACGAGAGGATGGAGGAGCTGGGCATGTTCAGCTTGGTGAACTGAAGACTGAGGGGTGACATGATTGTGCTCTTTAAACACGTCAAGGCCTGTCATAGAGAGGAAGGTTTAGGCTTCTTTTTTTCTGCTGCCTCAGAGAGTAGAACTAGGTCTAATGGCTTTAAGTTATAGGAGGGTAGATTTTGACTGAATGTCAGAAGGAAGTTCTTGATGGTGAGAGTGGCTCAGCAATAGAACCAATTGCTTAGAGAGGTGTTGGGATCTCCTTCTCTGAATGTCTTCAAAAAGAAGCTGGACGGCTACCTTGTGAGGATGCTGTAGCTGAGATCTTGCATTTTGCTGGGAGTTGGACCTGATGGCCCATGGGACCTCTTCCAACAATATGATTCTAAGGATTAACAAAATTGTTTAAAGAGTAACGTATATTGAATTGTAGATGGTAGTAAAAACCTCATCGAGCTTAAAAAAAAAATCACCTAAGAGCTTGAGCCCATGTTGCAAAGTTTTGTCTGAATAGATAAGTCTGCTGACCAGAAGAAAATCAATAGATATGGAAAATTTTACTTTTTGCACCCACAGTTTCTAGTCAACATGGAGGTTCTGGAAACTGTAGTATAGAAAGTGAACAATTCAGGAAGGCTTCCTCTCACTTTTTACTCCACTTACCTGGAAAAATATTCAAAATGTTATAAGGGCAAATCAAATGCAATAAAAAATAGATTTAACAACCCAATACAATATGATAAAATAATATCAAAACAACATATTGGAATAGCAATTCAAAGCAGCAGATCCTAAATTTCCTTTCTTCAGCAGGACAATTCAATTGTAAAAGCTGTCAAAATGGAAGATCTGTACAGGACATCCAAGACCAAGAGAGAACCTCAGGAGAACTCCACATGAAGGACATTCCACGCTCTTGATGCCACCACTGAGAAGCGTCTGTCCTTCTTTGCATATATGTGCTGTACCCTTTCAGGATCAGATTTATTAAATGTAAGTTTCAGTGAGTAAGGTCTAGTAGAGCATGATATAATTTGAACTAATTTCACCATGAATTTCAGCCATGACATGATAGCTTACTTAATCTTCTTTGGCTTTCTGATGTGATGGGGGTATTGATATCACTTGCATTTCATATTTTGGATTCAATTTTAATTATACCTAGAAAGTGTCCATGGAAATCAATGGGACTTGGGTTAGTTATGATCTAATCATATACTTTTTGGAATATGTGATTATATTCTGGATAGAGGTAGCCTGTGACACAGTCCAGTTTTATGTTGGAAGAACTGAGATTGGTGACTGGATATGGAGGTAACAGAAAAGTGACATTTTTGTCATTTGTGCTTGACTACAAGGCCACAGTATTCACCTTTTGCTGTATACATAAATGGTTGTCAGTCTTACACATAAACTCTGCAGCATTACTTCGGTTCCCAGCAGCAGCCCCAGCTGGGTTGGCGAACAGTCAGGAATTTTGGGAGCTGAAGTCCAAAATATCTGGAGGATCAAAGTTTGAGGACCACTAATCTAGCCTATTATCCTCAACTCTGACTGGCAGCACTGGTATTAATTTATTCAGTCATCCTTGTGATCATTCATAATCGTAACCAGGATGTTAGGTGGGATTATTTTCTAGTTGGAGATTCTGGAGATTGAAACTGGGTTGGAAACTTCTAACTGCAAAACATACGTTCTACCACATTGAGCTTCACTTTCTTCTCATTAGAGCATTCAATACTCCTTGGTAGCTTCCCATCCAAGAACTCATCAGCTCCAAGCCTGGTTTGTTTTCAGAATTAGATGAGATTATACATGTGCAGAGAGCAGTGGGCTATAACATGTATGTCTGAACACTGAGCTACAGCCCTTCATCTTATACAATTTATCATTGTCATCAGTTATATCAGAGCTGGGCAAAGAGCAGCCCCTTGACCATGTATGGTCCTCTGTGTATGTCCGAGAAAATGCGAAAGTGCGAGAAAGGCATGCAAAATTCAACGGAAGAGTGCACTGCAATGGTATAAATAAGACAAAGAAGGGAGAGATGGGAGAGATGGAGTGTGAGTGGTGCAAGTGGTCAAGTGAAAAAAGCAAGGGAGGAGCACAATGCTGTGGCAGGAAGTGAAGCATTAGAGTGAGTAGGAAGAAAGGTAGAATGATGTGAGGGAGGGAAAAGGAGGAAAGAGAAGGTGAGAGTTTCATGGCAGGGTGCAAGGAGCAAGAAAGGTAAGCATGACAAAAGGCAAGTTGCAAGGGAAAGAGACTAGAGTCCTTTCCGCACCTTACCTTTTTGCGGAGGTGGGGGGGCCGCGTTCGCGCAAGCAGCCTGTTGCGTGAGGCATTCACATCCCTTCTACTTCCTCGCCATAGCTGGCTTGCCGGTTGCGTGAACACCCCGCCCCCTTCCTTCCTTCCTTCCTTCCTTCCTTCCTTCCTTCCTTCCTTCCTTCCTTCCTTCCTTCCTTCCTTCCTTCCGCAGTGCAGTCTGGGAGCTGTAGGCTGCGCTGGGGCAGGAAGAGCAATTGGCCCGGCTTCTGAGGCTCCGCAGGGCAGGTAAGTGTGCGTGGGGCCTTGGAGCGATGTGCGACCGCACAGCATTTTCGGCTTTAAGCCAAAAATAAAAAAATGTGTGCGCGGTCTGCGTCAGGCTCTTGAGCGTCACGTAAATGGAAGTGCGTCATGCAGACCGCTCTTCCCATTTACACGTCGCTCAAGGGGCCCTCTCGCTTTAGAAATGGCGTGCGAAAAGGGTGTAGGACAAGGAGCAATGGATTCAAGCTGCAGGAAAGGAGATTCCACATGAACCTCAGGAAGAACTTCCTGATGGTCAGAGCTGTCCGGCAGTGGAATATGCTGCTTTGGAGTGTGGTAGAGTCTCCTTCTTTGGAGGTTTTTAAGCAGAGGCTGGGTGGCCATCTGTTGGGAATGCTTTGATGAGGGTTCCTGCATAGCAGGAGGTTGGACTCGATGGCCCCTGGGGTCTCTTCCAACTCTATGATTCTATGAAAAGTGGGGTGTGAAGATGGGAAATGGACAGTAGATACAGCAGCAGAGTGAAAAGCACAAGAGAGGGGAGTATGGCAAAGGTATGAGGTTGGAGAACCAGCCTAGTGTAGTGGTTTGAGCATTGGACTATGACCCCTGGAGATCAAGGTACAATTCTCTGCTCAGCCATGGAAACCCACTGGTTGATCTGTGGCCCATCACACACTCTCAGCCTTCCCCCCAAAACCCATAATAGGTTCTCCTTAGGCTCACCATAAGCTGAAAACGAAAAAGGCACACAACAACAGGGAGGTTGGTCTGGGGCAAGGGAAGAATGGGGGTGGGGCAAGTTATGAGCACAGCAAAGGAGGCAAGGCAGCAGTAGCAGAGGTCCTCAAGGAGGAGGGAACAGTGCATGTCATTCTTCCTGTGCTCTGCTCCCCAAGATGACCTTCTCAAGACACTTCTATGAGGAAAGAAGGAGCTGGGAAAGGGCAAGAGGAGAGGGAAGATAGAAGCTTATTAAGGTGGATGTTTGATGCAGATCTCTAGACTTTTGGAGGAGAGGCTCCAAAGAATTATAAAGAAAAGATAAATAAGATTGTCAATTTTCTTAATGAACTAACTCCACATTTAACTGTGTTAAGTATATGGTATCTTCGAGTTTTAACTCATACACATGTCTTACTAATTTAAACATGGATAAGAGAAGAATGTAAATTCAACTCTGTCAGGGAAACAAAACAACAGCTACAAGGCTGAGGATGTAAAAAGAATTTATATTTGGGAGAAATACAAAGATGTTATGGGGAGAGCACATTTGCCACATTGGAGAGACACTTTCTCCAAAATATTTTTTCTTTCTGTCTTTTTTATCTTTCACCAAAAAATACCTTTTGGCCTAAGCTTTGGTGGACTGCAACCCACTTCATCAGTTCCATGAACTCAGTTGGTAGATATTTATATGTGTGTATGGGGTGCAAGGATGAAATTAGTGAGGTGAGAGGGAATGGAAATGCAAAAAATACAAACATTTATCATAACTTTAACAACAATTGAGTAAGAGAACAGACATCCTAGCATAGATGAGTTGCTTAGCATGTGCTTTTTAATAAAAAGCAAAACAGGATTAAAACAGTTAAAGCAGATGGTTTTCTAGCTATAAGAAAATAGGAGTTCTCTAACTTGGAAGGAAATCAGACCATGCTTTCTCCCTTCAGTTAATGGTGTTTGTCCTAACTGTCCTCTTTGTCTTGCCTGGTGAATCAGATGGCAATCACTCTCAGATTCCCTTGTGTTTTATTTTTCATGGATCTGTAGCTTTTTACCATTAGTGATGACAAAAAATAGTAACCTGATGAGAATACC
Organism: Iguana delicatissima; assembly: GCA_948472985.1. NCBI lineage: Eukaryota > Metazoa > Chordata > Lepidosauria > Squamata > Iguanidae > Iguana > Iguana delicatissima. The sequence continues at coordinate 305,221 of CAOKZL010001164.1, read as the reverse complement.
ACTGGAAGTTTCTGTCCATGACACAATACAATATTCTTGTACATACCTAGGAATGTACACGTCCACTTTACACGGTTTCCCTTTTCCTATTAAACCCCAGTTCAGCACTGTAGAGTAGGTTTGCTGAAAGATAATGGTGTTCCAAGGTCACATGGTAAATTCCATGACTAAAAAGATTTGAACTTGGCTCCCTCAGTTTCAAGTTCAGCACTTCATTAATCTATATTGGTTGTCTCAGGTCAATTGTAACTGTAAAAAAAAATAGTGTGAAAGCTGAAACATAGTGGAAAAATGCAATAATCAACATGCCTAATTTGTATAATGAGAATAATTTGTGTTATATGTAAATTAGATGCCCAGATTTGAGGAAGCAGAATATGGCAACCTAAACTTCTGGTCAACTTCTGTTAAAAAAGGCTTTTTCTGGGACTGAAATGGCTCACAGGGGCCCTATAAACATGGCAAAATTGTCCCCGTGCCCCCCAGAGGGCATTTTTGGAAGGGGTTTTTTTTTTTTTGCCAGTGTGCGTGTGTGTGTGTGGGGGGGGTGTTCAGCTTCCCAAGGTCTAATCCAACCCCCTAAACTGCCATAGTTGCCCATCCCTGATTTATATTCTGCCCTTCATGATAATCTTTCCAACATAGCTCATAACAGACCTTAACAACAGATAAAACAATATTGTATTGTGAAGCATTAAACAAACATGATAAAATGTTTTTAAAAGTAGGCATTGTTCATAAAAATTGCCTTTATGAAAGAGGAAAGTCTTAATCCTTTTTTAAAAAATACATGAAGGGGGATCATAGAACCAGGGAAGGTGCTTCACAGCTATGGAATCATAGGCTCTTTCCGCAACTTACCTTTTCTCGGTACTGGGGTGCGGGGATCACAAAAGTAGCATCTTGCGAGAGGCTCTCGCGTCTTCACTGCTTTGGCTCTGCAGTTTTTGCCTGCTGGCTGGCAACCAACATAAAGGCTCCGCCTCTTCCTTCCACAGTGCAGCCAGGCGTTTCCCCAGGCTGCGCTGGGGGAGGAAGCATGAGCGCCATGGCTCCGGAGGCTCTGCACACACAGTAAGTGCGTGTGGGGCCCTGGAGCGATGCGTGATTGCGCACCATTTTTGGCTACAAGCTGAAAATGAAATAGTGCGTGATTGGCACCTTCTGGCCCCGGCAGAATCGCACAGTTGTGAGGACGTCATCTGAAACGTTCCTCGCAATTCTGTGACTCTCCAGAGGTCCTTTCGCATGGCAAATGCCGTGCGAAAAAGGCTATAATCAAGAAGTCTTCAATACTCTCGCCACACTGGAAAAAAGCATCGATACCACGCGAGACAGAATGGTTAGAGAAACTGGCTGAAACTGCTGGGATAGAAAAACTTACCTGTATGATAGAAAATAAACCAGATGACAAATTCTTAAAAACCTGGCAACCATTGTTAGAGTATTTACATATCAAAACTGGATTAAGAGGAAAATGCATTCAACAGTTCACCTAACAGGAGATTTAAAGCGGGAAGTTTAGGAAAAGGGGTTCAGAGAGGGTTGTTACAGTTAACTATCCATGAATGTGGCTACTTTGCAACTATGAGACTAAGAAATTTTCTGTATATCTTATGCTAATAATATACATACATTAAACGTGAAATTGACCAATATACAGGTTAAAATACAAATATATATACGAATATATATTTATATATATAGTCTCATTCTCAGTTTGGAGAGGGTCTGATAAGAATATAGTTTTATGCTGTTTTGTCATCAGAGGGGGAGGTCTCCTTTGTAATTACCTGTCAGTTGTTAGATATTTTTGTGTAACCCTAAGCCCAAGAACATTCCTAAGTACTTGCACTATTGGACCAGATTTGGCGTCTTAGGGAATGCTATTGTACCAATTTGTTGGCCACTGTAATATGGACCTTTACCAATGTGTGACACTGCTATGCAGATGCTGCTTTGAAATGTACTGTGGATGGATTGATATGCCTGTGTCTAGATTTTAAAGTGCTGATGTATGTTCTGTAAACATCGATGAAATGTTATCTATGTCATATATGTGTAGATGTTATATATATGTCATGTTATGTTATCAAGTGGAATGTACATTTTCTATCTTTTATGTCTCCTACTAATTTCCCCTTCCCTTCCATTGCTTTGTCGAATAAAAATAAAATTTAAAAAAGAAGACATCTTTAACCTGATATTTGCTACTCTGATTTTCCCAACTGGCAGGCCACAGTAAAGGTCTTCTGAGGTTGGCCTTAATGTCCAGAACTGTTTATATGGGTACAGGTGATTGTTTAAATAATGTAGTTCTTGACCCTTTCAAGATTAGCACTTTAAAGCGAGCCCATCCCACCCTCCATTGGAAGGCAACCAATGAAGCTGCTGTAAAATTGGTGGCAGTCTAAAAGAGCTTTCACCTAGCCATGACTAACCAATTACAAAACATTTTAAAGCTAAAAAGCTGAAGCTCAAAGCTGTGGAAGATGCATTTGGTAATTTCTGAAATTAATCTAGCAAAAGGCCAGGGTATGCAAATGTCACTGGACACCAGCTCCCATCTGTCTCAGTCAACATGACCAGTATTGAGGAATGATGGGTGTAGCAGTTCATCAACATTTTGAGGGCCACAGTTTTCTTAGCCCTGAACAAGATGGATCAACTGATGGCACTGGTGAACTTCAGCTGATGGGTCATCTTTACTGGATCATGTCCTAAATTAGGGCATGCTAATGGAACTACAGTCATCTGCTGCCTGTTACTGTTGTCTCTTTCCTTGCTTCAGGACACCTGGAAGGCTGTTACGGTCATTCCAGAAATCCTAGGAAATGTTGCTACTGTGGCATCAGATCTCCACATTATTGCTATGAAGCTCATTGGAACACCTTGAAGGAGTTTGTCATTTTGTTCTCTGCTGAATCACCCTCACGGAATTGTTGTGAAAATAAAATGAAGGGACTATGACTCTTCGGACTATGATTCTTTTGAAGAAAAGGCAGAAAAGATAGATAAACAGAGCTTTAAAAAGTGTTTGAGGGAAGAAAAGGTAGTGGCATCCACCTCTTCCTCTTGTTATTAGAACAGGCACTGCCGCAGCAGCATCCACCAGCACTAGGAAGAGAGGAGGGATTGTTTTCTGCAGGGCTTTTGATGGTGCCATCATGGTGGACAGTGGGACCTGGGGTCCTCTCACACTATACAGTTATAGCACTTTGATTCCACTTTTATCTGTCATGGCTCCATCTTATGGGATCTTGAGTTTTGCAGTTTAGGGAGGAGTATTTAGCATTCTCAACCAGAGAGTTCATCAGATTACTGTTCTCAGCCAGAGAGTTCTGGTTCTATGGAATCTCAGGATTCCATCTCATTTAGTAATGGCAGTTAAAATGGAATTGATGTGGTATAATTGTGTAGGATGAATGGCCCCTGATCTGAAAAAATGGGCATGGAAACGAGTACACTATTTTCCAAGTATTTTTGTAAAACCACTATGATAACAAAGTCTTTGTCCTTCTCCTTCTTGTTCAATCAATTTCTATACTACTTCCTACATTTAATGTTGAAGAGATTACAAATTACAAATTGAAAGGTGTGGTACCTGTTATTATCTATCTGTAGAATTGTCACAGATTATACACACACCCTCCCTGTGGGCTCTGTTATATGCTTGGGACTTCAGACTTTACCTCCTTTGCCTAAAATCAGATGGATAGGCATGGCCACATGGGTGGTGGTACCCAAGGTGGGAACTGTCTTACTCAGAAAGATTGTCAGGCTTAAGCTGTTGTGTACCGGGATGAACTGTAAACAACATGTTTGTTTTATAAGATAGATGGTTGAATTAATATTGATTCTGAATTTTAACTGCATTGCATATTTTAAATGCTGTTGAGTCAACTTCAAGATTGGCTATGGAAGGATATACTTTAAAAAAATAATAAATGTCATCATGAAAGTATGCACCTAAGAATAACTAGGACTGCTTTTCAGGACCAAAGGAAGTTACTGTATGAGTTCACAGAAAATGAATTTGCCAAAGGGGAGAATTTTAGATGTCTGTTGTTGACAGATCAGATAAAGTGAAAGTATCTGTATTTTGTTGTATGGTGCTGTCTTAACTCAAGTATTTATTCTCTTTCTTTTCCTGGCTTTTCAAAGCAGAATCCACAAGATGGCACTGGTTGACTGCATTCAGGCATCTACTTTTATTTCTGTGTATATCCACACTGAAGATTAGGAAGTGGAAGAGTTCCATCAATATGGAGGGGGTTTAACTGGAGATACATCTTAAAAACATAAATGTCTTGACTGACAGGCATTTTGCTGGCTGTGCTCTAAAGTCTCTCTCTCTCTGTGTGTGTACAAATGCCATCTGTTCCTGAAATCACTAAGTATTTGAATCTTGCAGACATATCTCTAGTTCTGATCAGTGAGACTGCATTCCTCTGTTGAGAAGACAAGGGACTGTTGCCAGATACCACAGTGAGTTAAGATGGAATGATATATTTTTCCATGAGAAATATTAAAAGTTCACTTAACTGCAGGGAAGCAAAATGTAGGCTGCAGTCCTGACCTTTCCTAGTTAAAAAGTTAATCCCATTGAAATCAGAAATAAGTAAGCAGGGTTAGTATTGATCTTGCACAGTTACTTCCAAGTAATCTCCATGTACGCTGTTGAGTTCTTTTATACAGGAAAACCCCCCACATTATTTCTTTTTCTTTTATCATGCACAGACTGCATATTTTCCCTTCATAATGAATTTCTGTTTCAGAGATATTGCATGTCCCCACCATTTAAAAGCAAAACTAACTGGAAAATGGGGAAATGGAATATTCACTTTGCTGCACCCCAACAGTGTGCCAATTGCAGCTGCCTCTTATTTTCCCCCACTGTAGCCAATCCAGTAGTGTGTATGGCATGGCCAATAGTGTGAGGCATGTAAAGTTGTTACCCTTTCAACAGCCCTATAACATGGATTAGCTGGAAAATACAGGGACTTGGTTGAACAGTGAAGTGGGATCTGGGCCTAGGCCTCCCCAAAGTAAGTTCAGCAGTCCATCATTGGACTGGTACCTGTTTTTTTTTCCTGTGCAGTATGCTATATGATGGTTGGGGTGTTAACACTTATTTACTGGATATTGTAAGAGACTTGTCAACTGGAATGAGGATTGCTATTGAATTCTATGTCAAGGGAAGGGGTAAGGGATAATTTAAAACAGAGGGGAGCTACGTGTGACCAACCATTGTTGTTTTGTTTTTTGCTTTTAAGAAGAATTATATACCAGAAACCAGCTGAAGTGAAGTTGCAAATATATGCTTTAAGACAGGAGGTTCTTAGAGGTAGCAACCTTAGCATGCCTATACTCAATGGCTACAAGGGAGTTGCATGTTTCCCCAAGAGTCTTTCTTACTGCCTCAGTTACTCTGCAGTCAATTTGATATGGTTTATTTTCACTTTTGTAATCTGCTGTTCTTCTTTCTCTCCTCCATGTTTTAAGAACGCTTGTTTGCAAAGCCTCACACCAGTCAATCTAATTTAACCTTTAATAGTTGTAAGTAAAGCTACTTCATATATTTAACCAAGAAGACTATAGCACTACAATACAGTGCTATTATTCCACTTTCAACTTCCTGTGGAATGCTGGGGTTTGTAGTTTACTCAGGTCAAAAAGCTACCTGGCTGAGAATTCTAAATGCCCGTCCCTAAACTGCAGACCTCAGGATTCCATAGGATGTTGAAAGTGGAATAATAGCACTATAACAGTGTAGTGTGGAAGTGGCCTGAGTCTGCTTTATTTCTCTGCTAGATCATGTGAGGTGGTGATGGTGGAGGGGTAGGTGTCAGGAACCGAAATCACGCACAAATGTAACCGTGGTAATACACTATCTATTAGGAGTGTGATGTGTTGTACAGGACTTCAGTGAGTGAACTGAAAGCGATTAGCAAAATCCAAACATTAGAAGCAAAAGGTTCCCTTCCCACAGAGGCCCTTTGCTGGGTTGGGGGTCTTGCACGAGAAGGCTTGGAAGGAACGCTGCTGTGTCCCTGCTGCTTCAGCTCCGCAGCTCCTTCCTCGTCGGGCAAGTGCCCCGCCTCTTCTGTTCGCAGTGCAGCCTGGGACCTCCCAGGCTGCACTGAGGAGAGGATGTGGGACCGGATCGGCTCCCGAGGCACTGCACGCCAGGTAAGTGCGCACGGGGCCCTGGAGCGACGTGCGACCATGCAGCATCTTTGGCTCTGAGCCGAAAATGAAAAGGTGTGTGCACGGTCCGCATCAGGCCCTTGAGCGTTGCGTAAATGTGAGTGTGTCATGTAGACCGCTCCTCATATTAACGTGACGCTCAAGGGGCCCTTTCACTTCAAAAACGCCATGTGAAAAGGGCCAGAGACCTTGAAGGGCCAACTTTGGCTGGTAGTTCTTAACAGTGCTGCATTCCTAGCTTTGTTTACCTAACGGTCTCTGGTTCCCATCTTTGGTTACAAGCAAGCAGCTAATTAACTACTACTACTACATGTCCCATACTGAAATATGGAGGGCTACCCGACACTAGGACTGCTTGTTTCTCATCTGCTGCTTACAAATACTACTTGTTCACTTGACAGATGCACTACTGACTCTCATGTTCCTCAAAATTTTTATTTTGACATATATTATTGCCACATTGCTGCAACCTGTAGCAGTTTTGAAGGGAGTGAGATTTTCCCCCTGAACCTACCAAAGTTGTCCAACCGTCAATTAAACCCCCTCCCAAACTTTTTTCCACTGGTTTTTTTTTTTCAGTCTTGTGAAGCTTTGAGATCAGAAGTAAATTCCAGGAGAAGAAACACCAGGGTAAAAGTAATGTTCTGGGAGGAAGTGTTGGCAAGGAAGGGGTTCAGTGCACTTTCCTGCCTTCCCACCCATTCTTTAAATTTTCCCTCACTCAGCTTCAGTGAAGTTTAGAGGGTGAACCACTTTCTTAATTACAGATCTGCTGCAATTATGTCTACATAGCCACTCAGTTATCCCTGTCCACCCCATTTCCTGTTCAGTATTTAGGATATCATAAGCTAGACTAATGACCTACTAAATTTTCCTATTCACATTTATGGTCACGGCGCCAATGTGGAGTTCTGTGGCATGGGCAAGTGGGATGCTGCTGAAGGATGATGCATCCAGCAAGCAAGTCAGAATGTGGCTTACTGATGAGAGGAGGCTGGATGCATCATCCTTCAGCATCTTGCTCCACAGAACTCCTTTGGTTGGTGCAGCTGCTTGGTTTTAAGGTCGATTTTAGGGTGTTGGATGGGAGATGGATCGCAGCTACATCATTGTGGCTCTGCCTCTCATATAAGATCTTGGCCAACCTCTTGAGTTTATTTCTTAAAGAAATGCTCATTGTAACTGTGCCATTTGGATTCACAGTATGATCACTTGTCCATTGCTCTTTTTAAAAAGTAGGCAAAATATTAGCTGGACAGCCCTGTTTATAAATGTTTGTTCTAAGGTGGGGAAGGCTTAACCAATGTGATGCATGCAGGCCCCAACTCTTTTTCTGTCTCATTCAGAACCCTGGATTTGGGGGGAAAATTTTTTTTCGTGAAAAAAAATCTATGAAAAAATACCTCCTACCTGTAGCCTTATAGCTTCCGAGCTGTAGTTTAGAGGACTGACATGCAGCATGCCTCAATAGCTTGCTAAACTATTCAAATTAGACCATTAGCCCCCCTTTTTCCTCTGTTGTATCATGTCCCATGCTGCATTAATGGAATGCACAAGAGCCCTGTTTTTTTGTTTTTTTTCCACGCACTGCCAAAACAACAGTGGCATGCTCAGTACCCCCCTCCCGCAAAGCCTGAGGGAACCACCCATGGTTTTTTGAAGCTTCTCTGCACCTTTGAGCTGCTGTTGTTATATGCCTTCAAGTTAATTCTGTCTCAGAAGGTTTTCTTGGCAAAATTTATTCTGAGGAGGTTTGTCATTGTCTTCCTTTTAAACTGAAAGAGTGACTCATCCAAGGTCACCCAGTGGGTTTCAACAGCTGAGTAGGGGATTCATGCCTTTTGCCTCCAGAGTCCTAATCCAACGGTCAGACCACTGCACCATTAGGGCTGCCAGTTTAGGATTATCCCAGGCCCCGAGGCTTCTGAGCCAAAACCTGAGTCCTTGGGGTGGTCCCTGGGGATGTTGTTAAATGTTATCCATTAAGAACCAACCACAGCTTGACATTCAAATACAGAAAAGGAGGGAGGCAGAATTTTTCCTGTTTGGAAATTTGACACAAATCTTAGTTAAAGGGGCTGTTCCCAGATAAAGGGGATTATTCCTTGTCACTTACTTAGGGAGATGGGATAAGGAACATTTAATCTAGCCTACTAGCTACTAGTAGGTGGATGCAGAGCAGAGCGGAGGGTGAGCCCTGTTCCCAAAACAACTGGAAGGGAAGGAAGAAGCATGTGTATCTGGGACATATGGCTCATGGAGAAACTTGCACACAACAAGAAGGTCATAAAAGGCTGTATCACACAAGACTTTTTTGAAAAAAAAAATGGCTTCCCTTTACTCACTACATCAATAATGCGACATATCACCATAAAAAACCTCTAATACTCCATTCAGTACCCCAGTTGAGTGTGTAGGAAAGCAGTTGGGATAGCTGCAGATATGAATAATTGAGTGGATGTGTGTTGCTGAGACATTTATTGTTTATTGTTTCCTTTGTGTTTTTAATCTGTTCTCACATTATCTCGCTGATAATTGAATTTTTTTTTTAAAAAAAGAAGGAAGCCAGCTATGGAAATACATAGTCCTCCTGGAGAGTCTTTGCAAGTTGCAGCTTTGAGTTAATGAAACCTTTCAAATTGTAGGAAACCAATGCTCCACTTGCTGAGGTGGAGATTTGCACACAGCTGTTTCATCTTGCCCAGAGCTGAGCACCCCAAAACTGGAGAATTTATACCCTTGTCTTCTGCTTTGAGATGACTCAAAAAAACCAGAAACTCTGGGCCGGGCCCTGAGATCGGGTAAGCTTACCACCACACATGCCATAGGAATAGCGATCCTATGTGCGGAAGAAAACCCATGGAGATGTTTCATACAGGGGCAAGAGGCCTGAAGGCTGATCAGCCAAGGCATTGATATTTTTGAGATATTTTGCATGACATTGTATCATGAAGCTGGGAAAAAATACATATAGACTGGAATCCTGCTGGGGTGCTGCATGCATGTAATTGGACTTGTGAATGCAAGAACTAGAATTAAAAATATGCAGAATGTCTGTATCCAGTAGAGGGCTATTGTTATGTAACTACATAACAATCATGGCAAGGGGCTGATGCGCAATGGGACTGAAGCAAATTGGCACCATTGTGCTACAGTCGTCCATGTGCATTAGGCCCACAATGCGTTTTAGGCATTCCTGATGCACATCAGGCACAGTGTCCAATTACAAAACTTCTCAATTCAGTAGCTGGGTTTCCTAGCAATTAAGTGTATGCACATTTACGTTGAGTGAAATGTCATGCAGGATTCCAGCTCACTTTTTTGGGCTGCCGCGGTCAGCAGGGCCATGCTGGCTAGGAGGATCTGGGAACTCAAGTGTAAAAACCGGATTTTTTTTTTTAAAAAAAGAAAACTTCTGCTTTAATAAAACAGCTGCAACAGAAGTGGACAAAATGATGTATGAGGTACTCTGTGTTCTCTCTGTGTCTTTTTCTCTCTGGTGCTTCTGCTTTCATTTTGGGCTCATGGCGATGTTGTTATAAACAAGGTAGGTACTCTGTGTGCCCGTTTACACAAAGAAGTTAATCGCTATCAAGGGGAGAGCAGCTGACACTGCAAAACCGTTCAGTGCCTGTTGGTGGCTGTCCTCTTGTGGTGGTACTTAGTGGGTTGTGGGTGTGGGGCAGAATGTCTCACCCTGGGAGAGACAAGAAAATTGTTGACTTGTTATCTCTTTCTACCAAAAACAAAACAAAAAAACCCACCAGCAACAGTGAAGTTGCTCCCAGCTACTTGTGGAAAGATGTGCTTTACTCATAATTGCAAGATCAGGCACAGACAGATGAGGTTTCTGTGGCTAGATAGTGAATTGGGAGGGGTGGGCAATTTGCAAGCACTGCTCTGTCTGCTAAAAGGAGGCCCACCAGACTGACCATTTGCTATGCTGATTTTCATGGGTTGCTAATTTTGCCATAAATGGTGGCTCCTCGCTGGCTTCTACAAACTGGCTTACAAATATTTATTCTCCCTTCAAAATAACAATAATAAACAGGAACACAAAGAGAAGGACTCTGTTGGAGGGTAAAGAATGGAGCCCTTTTAGTTTAGAAAAAGGAAGATGACAAAAGCCTCTTTCAGAGATATGGTCTGAGTTGAATGAATGGATGGGGGGCCTTGCATGGGGGGTGGGTGGCGGGGGGGCAATGACAGGCTTATTCCTGATCAATGCTTGTTTGTCAGAGTTTGTAGTGTGCAAGCGCTTACCTGGCTGCAGGGTCTGAAAGGGCAGGTAAACAGAATAAAAGATTTTAAGAAGGTGAATGAAGTACTGATGAGCTGGCTTAATACAGAAACATTCTCTCTCTGTAATGCTAAAAGGCTGAGCTCAAAACATTGCTTTTAAAAGACAACTTCAATACATAAATACTTAGGCCATTTCTGCACTAGACTGTTACAGCCTTTGAGGCTCCTCCCTAAACTGCAAACACCTGGATTCCATAGGATGTTGAAAGTGGAATAATAGCGCTATAACAGTCTAGTGCGGAAATGGTCTTAGTTATCAACCACTTCAGTTGTGATTTTTCTAGAAAACCTCTCTTCACTTTAGCTTTTCTCAAATGTAACTAAAATATATTTTAGGTTGGTGGTGAATTCTACTGACCAACTTTAGAGCAAAATGGGGAGAGACAGGGAGCCCAGGGGGTGCAAAAATGGTGAGTGCAGCCCTGCCAGGTCCTGGGGAGGGGGGTGCTGGTTTGACTGTCCAAACCCTAGAAGCTTCCTACTCATTGTATGGCATTATAGTTATTTTAGTAACTTTAAAAATACTTGAATGCAGCAGCAGTAGGCATAGTATAACCTGGTACTTGATCCATACCATATTTCTCCAGCATCTGTAAAAGTAACTGAAAGGTTACAGTTATACTATAAACAGAGTGCAGTTCCTTGTTACAATCATACTGTGATTCATTTATCCCATTATTATTGAGAGAAGGACCAAAATACAAGTAAACTGAAACTTGCAGGGGAGGGAGAGAGGTTCACACTAGGTAGAAGGTCTAGTAGCATCAATGACACATGAAAACTGAGTGGAAAAAATAGGAAGCAGCTAGAGGGAGTGACCCATGGTTTCAGATGACTCTACATTAATGCATAGGTCACAGGAAATAAGATGAACTTGAACTCAAAACAGAAAGTCAAAGAATGATATAATAGGAATTACTGAATCTCCCTGTGGGTTGAACCTATGCCAGGAATGTAATAGCTGAGGGATATAACCTATTCAAAAGGAATAGATCAAACAGGAAGGGAAAATAGTAGCATGATATATCAAAGATGTGTGCACTGGTGTCCATTACTTGCAACAGGGAAGGGAGGTTGACAGCACTTGGGTAAATATTACAGGAGGGGGAAACACCAGTGATATCATTATGTGTGCAGGGGTCTCATATAGACCATCAAGTCAAGCTGAAGATTTGGATGATGCATTCCTAGATTAGACTAGCAAACATTCAGACAGGAAAAATATGTTAGGAATGAGAGATCAAACTCTGATAAGAATGCAAAGTTCAACAAATTCCTCACATACCTTTTGGCAATTTCATCTTCCAGAAAGTGAAAGAAATGAGCAAAAAATCTGTCTTGGACATGATCCTCATTGACAGGTAAGACTTGGTCAGTGAGATGATGTTGATGGGGATCGTGGGTAGAAGTGACCATGTCCTCTTGGGGTATAGAGGAATGGGAAAGCTGAGGCCATTTCTGCACTAAATTGTTACACTGCTATTATTCCACTTTTAACATCCTATGGAATCCTGGGGTTTGCAGTTTAGGGAGGGGTCTGAAAGTTGAAAGTGGAATAATAGCACTATAACAGTCTAGTGCGGAAATGACCTGAGTGTATACAGTCATACGGCAAGCAATGGGCAAAGTGTGGCACCCAAAGTTGTTTTTGTAGGCCTCGCACATTCTCATAACCATGTTTTGGGCTTAAAAATTGCCCAGTCATTCAACTACAGACCTCTGAGGGCATGACTGATGTTGTGGGAGTTCATTTAAAGCTAGGGAGGGCTGGTCCAAAAACGTAGAATTGTATGTGACTGTTCATTATAATCTGAAGAAAATCATGGAGTCCAGACAGATATTATTCAGAAGTCCATCCATGAATGTTCTTATTGTCCTATGTATGCTGTTACTCATCATGTTTTCTTGCTTATTCATGCATGTTATCCTTATGATTTGTGGTGGTTTTATTGTAGATACCCCTGTTATTCTGATTCTGATGTTATTGTGTGGCTTCAAATTGTTTCCGACTTATAGTGACCCTAAGGTGTTACGGGCTTGTGTACCCCCCAGATTTGATATGGTTTAATTGCTGAAATATTATTTAATTGGCAAATACATTAATTGATATTGATATAGAATAAAACCTGGGGTGACTGGAAGGTCAGGTCAAGCTGGGCAGAGGAAAATTAATGACTGAACACATGTGATTGCAAGGCAGGTCAGCTGAACCCCCTCTAGGTGTAGCCAAAGTCATTGTCAGGCAGATTACTAAGCAGCTCTGGAGATAATAAGCTTAAGCTGAATCTGGAACATCTCTGATCACACAGTAGTCAAGAGAAGTTCCCACCAAAACACTGATTGTTTCAAACCTGTTCCCTTACACCTGAGCATCTCCCTGCATTGTCCCCCGGACCCCACTGTTTGCTCTGCCAAAGAGCTATTAACACCTTCCCTCTCAGGATGGAAACAGGGTATTTGAACCTTGGCTCTGAGCCAGATGACTGATACTACTCTGGTCATAGAGTATTACTCTGCTGCTCCAATTCCTGTTCTTGTACTACCCTCGGACCCTTGGGCCATTTCCTCTTTACACTGTTATTATTCCACTTTCAACATCCTATGGACTCCTGGGGTTTGCAGTTTAGGGAGGGGCATTTAGAATTCTCAGCCAGAGAGCTCTTTGGCCTCAGTAAACTACAAACCCCAAAATTCCACAGGATGTTGACAGTGGACTAATAGCACTATAACAGTGTAGCGTGGAAATGGCCTTGGACTGAGCCATATTGCTTCGTCTCTTCTCTGCTACATAGGTAAATATCACCCACTTTGCTATAATTTCTCGCTATCCAATTTTTCCCTCCTTTTCTTCAGCTAGCCTTGTGTGGTTGTGAGACTGCTTGGATCTTGTGCATGATTTCGATATTCTCCAATAAAGCATACTTTTAATCTCCAGCTAGTGTCCCTTCCTCAGTACCAGTATATATTTATGTGTGTGTGTGTGTAAAAGATCCTGTAAGATTACCCTTCCCTCTCATAGGCCTCCTTGTGAGCTATTAATTATTCCCCACTATTTCACAGAGGCACTGGCATCGTTGGTGGACCACTGAGTCACCTACCTTTTGGGGTAAAAACACACACACACACACACACACACATATATGCATGCATAATTTGCAGAATGAAATATATAGAAGGGAAGTTAGGACTTATAAGTATTTTGATCCTGTGATCTTCTCTCTCTGTTTTGTGTGTGTATAGCTCCACACTTCGAATTGTGCTTGGGAGATGATGGGAAGCCAGGCCAAACACTGGAGCACTCTGATGTGTTTCTAACCAGTTTCTTTCCATGGCCAGAAATGGGATTAATCACTGAGATGGCAGGGTCTGAGTTGTCTGAAAATAACAAAAAGATTGTATTGGCAAAGGCTGCTGCAATTCAGAGAGTTCATTTATATGTGCTCTGTGAGTATTTTTCTCTTTTCACCTTCCAGCACAATGGCTTGGAAACGCCACGTCACAGGCAGCTTTATGAAATGACTTTCATAGGTGCCCTGCAATGCAGAGAAGAAGAGACAATAGCAACACTTCCAAATACTTTGCTGTCATCTGACGTTAGTCTGGATTGTAGCCCAAAGGTCTGGCTGTTTCATTGGCATCTGGGTGTATTCAGGTCACTTTGTGACAGAATGAACACATGTCATCTATGTACAAGTGCCTGTGTGGATTCTTCACTGTAGCTGATGGCTGTAGGTTTTCTGCTCTGTTAAATCTTTATGCCCTTAATAATAACAGCATAGTTAGTTATGATAAACTGTAGGAATATTAACATCTTTGTTAAGTTAAACTTCTGTGAAATTTACAACAATATAAAAACAGTGGCTCCTCCACCTTTGCAAGGGTTTGAGGTGCAGAATCCTTGAAAAAGTCAGAAAATCATGAATAACTCCCCCCACTTGAGTGGGTGTTCCCCCTTGCATTCCCTTTGGGGGCTCCCTCTTTCCATTCCCCTGCCTTTTGCCTGGGTGTGTGTGCTGTTCTTCTCTGTGCTTGGGCAAAAGGCAAGCAAATGAAGCGGGGCGCCCCACACATGGAGAAGGAAGGTGCACATGTGCTTCCCCCATTCTTCCACTCCCATTCCCTTGTCTTTTGTATGGGTCTGTGTGCCTTCCTTCCATACTGTAAAAGGCGAGCGAATGGGGGGGCTCCATGTACAGTGAAGGTGCACGTGTTCCCCCCTCCCATTCCCTTGCCTTTTGCCTGAGGGTGCATCCTTTTCTCCTCTGTGCCCAGAAAAAAGGCAGTTGTATGGGATGGGTAGAATGGGGGAGGCACACAGGCGCCACTTGAATAATTAAATTTGCAAAGGTCTAACCTGTGAATGTGGAGGGAGGACCATAAGTGCAAAATGATTCAATTGAGGGGGGAATAAGGCTTTTTAAATCCTGATCTCAGGGTGTGTGTGTGGCTGGGTACATGTATCTGCTTTGTGTATTAGAGATGAACATCAGACATGGATGAATGCCAGGGCAAATCAGTTCTCAGGCCTTTCAAGTCAAAACCGGCTTCCTTCGTACTGAAGCTGTGTTCTGCATGAAATGTCGTTAGTACTGTGTTTCACAAAAGCAGAGTCTGATAATGGCCAGGGTGGGGAAGAGGGGCAGGTTTACCTTCTAGTCATATGACATATCTTACCAGGAGTTCTCTAATCACTGTGCTTTGGGAGAGCGACTGCAAGTCAGATAACCATGGTTTCCAGCTTCCTTTGCTCACTTGTAGTATAGCAAGCCAGGAGCAAGTCTGGAGCTGCGTGCTTCTCTGTTGGGCTTTACTTTAGCCCCAAGGCTCATTATTTCAAAATCCTTTCCTCTCTACTTTTCAAAACAAGAAAATCTTTCTCTTAAGGCCTTTCTTTGTCCCAGAAACATCTTTCATTTCATGATTTTACTCATGTGGTACTCTTGTCTTTCCTGTCATTTGACTTCCTTAGTCCGTATTGTTTATGTATCTTCATTGTGTAGATTTCAGGCAGTCTGACTTCATCCTTCTTTCACCAAACGGAATTCATTTTTTAAATTTTTTTTCTGCTCTCAGCTGTGTGTGCACAACACATGTATGCACAATTTATTATGTGGGCATGCACTTACATGTTTCTCACTAATCATCAGGTTACAGTAATATTATTCCCTTATTTGTCAGCCTCAAAGGCCCCTCCCTAAACTGCAAACCTCAGGATTCCATAGGATGTTGAAAGTGGAATAATAGCGCTATAACAGTCTAGTGCGGAAATGGCCTGAGTCTTGTTTTGCTTTCTTTTGTGTAGAAATGAATTCCTCCTCTTCTTCTTCCTTCGGCTCCAGAATTTCTTATGAATTTTCTTAATTTATGATTCCAATTTAGTGAATTTTAATTTTAATCTATTATTGCTTTATTTCTGGTGTCTTGTGCTGTGATTGCCTTATTAGTCTGCATTCTTCATGTCTTGAGAGTCAAGCTGGTATAGCAGTGATGAAGAGTGATAGATTACAAATCCAGGAGACCAGGGCTCAGATTCCTGCACTGCCATGGAAACCCACTGGGTAATCTTGGGAAGGTCACACTCTCTCAACCTCAGAGGAAGGCAAATGGCATCCTCCCCTGAACAAACCTCACCAGGAAAACTCTGTGATATGGTCACCTTAGGGGCATTTGACTCAGAAACAACTTGAAAGCTCATAACAAAGGGATGCCATGTAGAGGAGGAAGTGGGCTTGTTTTCTGCTGTTCCAGAGACCAGGACAAGGAGCAATGGATTCAAGCTGCAGGAAAGGAGATTCCACCTGAACCTCAGGAAGAACTTCCTGATGGTCAGGGCTGTCCAGCAGTGGAATATGCTGCCTCGGAGTGTAGTGGAATCTCCTTCTTTGGAGTTTTTTAAGCAGAGGCTGGATGGCCATCTGTCGGAAGTGCTTTGAGGGTGTTCCTGCATGGCAGGGGTTGGACTGGATGACCCCTGTGGTCTCTTCCAACTCTATATTTCTATGATTCTATGATTCTATAACAACCAAGGGGATCAGGGGAGAAATTTGTTGTCCTCCATATGTGTTCCTTTAATTCTCACAATCTCAAGCCAGTAGTATGAGATTGTAGGAACTGTGTTGCAAAATATCTTGAGGACCAAGCGTCATCCATCCCTGCTTTAAATCTTGCTTCGCATGTTGCTAAAACAGGTGTAATGGCCATAGCAGAAGCATTATTCTATTGGTCAGATGGACATATTTTGCTCAGTAAGAAAATAAAAATGTGTAGTAGGAAATATGATTTTTGTGCAGATGGTATTATGGGCTATAATATGGAATAGAGTTGTTTCTTAAAACAAATAGATGAGAAAAAGGCAATTTCCACATTACGCTGTTATAATGCTATTATTTGATTTTCAACATCCTATGGAACCCTGGGGTTTTCAGTTTAGTGAGGGGCATTGAGAATTCTCAGTCAGAGAGGATGTTGAAAGTGGAAAGTGAAACCCGCTAATGCAGAGGACTGACTGTATTACCATTTATAATGTGACTGCAAAATTCACACCATCAGATTTTGTAGTTACTTTCAGCACCGCTAAAGAGTTGTGAGTTCATTCACTCCCTGAGGTGTTCATGGGCAGTGGCCATGTAACTTCAGTCAGGGTCTCACTGAAGCTGGCTCTGTTACTTTCTGTGGTCTGTTGTATGACCATGCCAAAGAACATTTGTTACTAGCGGTACCAGGAGGAGCAAGGAGAAGCATTTTCTTAGTATCAGCCCTCTGGCTTCTAGTGTAGTAGCCAAGAAACAGAGCTTAGAAAAAACCCTGCCATCCTTTTATATGCCTTTACACATAGAAGCTCTGATTATCCACAGAGTTTTAACCTAAAATGTTCTTTCCTAGATCTGTCATTTCATTCCCTCATTTCTTATAATGAGTCAATTAAAAATAACATGCTCTACGTATGTGTATGCATGTGTTTGTGTGTGTTGAATTAGTTTCAAAAGAAAACTGTTTAAACAGTCTGTCAGATGAAGTAAATTATAAGGCTGGCCAGAAGACTTAAATAATCTTGCGTAGGAAAACAGAGTGGCACATTTAACTATGACTGCCAAGTGTGGAAAGATATCACAGGTGTGTTCTCCATCTTTTCTTTTTGCTCCTACCCTGACAAGAAAACCACAAACTTTGATCCAGATTGGTGTGCAATGCATACTGATGTACATTGAGCTTCAGAGTGCAATGCACACTGACACACATCTGTGCCACTGCTGCGCATTGGACAGCTTGCTGGCTCTGCTATGTAGTAACGTAACAGCATTCCTCTACTGGACACAGACTTTGTGCAACTGTACAATTCTAATTCCTACACACAGAAGTCCACTTCTGAAAACGCAAGGCCTCAATAGGATTCTAGCTCATGTTTCTAAGCTCTAGATGAAACTGATGTTTCCCTTGTTCCAACCAGCTCTTTCTTCTTCTCTGTTGTAATAACAACTGAAATAAACCTCTCTGCAGTGAAGTGCTATGTGCAGCTTTCTCAGAAATATGTTTCCTTTTGCACGAAGAAAAGTGGAGGAAGCATGGTATGAGGGAAACCAAGCAGTGCCCTTATGGATTGGTTGAACCAGACTGTGGACTATGTAAAGGGCTGAATGTAATCAATGCTGATGTAGATCTCATGGCATTCTTCTCAAATCTGTTTGCATTGTCCTGTTGTTGTTTTTTAACAGAAATTTGTTTCTGTCCTGCCTCTGGGCAATGAATGCATTCTTTATTGAGCATACTTGGGTGAGAAAACACAACAGATGTGGGTTATTTTCTTTTTTTAACTTTCACCACTTTCTAAAATGAACAATAATTGAGTTTGTATTTGCACATGAAATTGTCTCCTTAATGTTTTCCAAAGACAAAGTAAATAGAAATTCCTCCATATTTTTCACAGGCAACACTGCATCAGATATGAAAGCCAAAAAAAAGATGCTGGGGAAAGATCATTTTAAAACAACCTTATTATGCTTCTGTGCCTGTGAGGAATAATTGTATGAAGAGGTTATTGTACCACCTGTTTTGCAAAAGGCAATTGTATGTAGCTGCGGGAGTAGAGTGCAAAAAAAGACTTTTTTAAAAAAATAAACCCATCTCATATTGTGAATAAAATATAGCACTCTTTTGAACACTGCAGGAATAAGAATCCAGGGAAATGAAATGAAGCTTTGCTTTTGAGAAGGTTAATTAATCTCTGGATGGTAGCCACTGTGTTTCTTGAGCTGGTTTTGATCTGAACTTGACACTGACAACATTTATGCTTTTCTCTAGTAGTGCAATTGAAATTTTTTGAGTCCCTGCTAGGAACAAATGTTTCCCACCTATGCCCTTCCTTAGTTACTGTTCCCACTTACAGATTCCAAGGTAAACAGTGCCAGTTTGGTGGAGTGAAAAGACTATTCAGCTGAAGAACAGGAGACTGATTTCAAATCCCACGTCAGCCACAGCTCTTGGAAAAGTTACTTCCTTGGGCTACCACTCCTCAAATCCAGAAGGGGATTGTTTTTCCTGGAATCCCTCAGGGTCAGCCATGGGATGATTCTTTTATTTATTGCAATATCTGCATTCCTTTCTTTTGACATCTTAGGTGCTCAGGGTAAATAAAAACAATTGCATAGTGCAAAGCAGTATGCTGGACTGGAACGATTTAGCTTGGGGGCCTTTTATGCTATGCATTAGTAGTGGTATGATTCCTCTTTAACTACCATGGCTACATCCTATGTAAAGTTTTAAAGTTTGTTGTTGTTGTATGCCTTCAAGTTGTTTCCAATCTATAGTGACCCTAGCGCAGACCTATCATGGGGTTTTCTTGGCAAGTTTTGTTCACGGGGGTTTGTCTTTGCCTTCCTCTGAGGCTGTGAGAGTGTGACTTTAAAGATCACCCAGTGGAAGCCCATGGTCAAATGAGGATTTGAATTCTGATTTTTAGAGTTTAATCCAATGCTCATATCGTTACATCATGCTGGTTCTCATTTCACAGTTTAGGGAAGGGCATTAGAATTTTCAATCAGAGAGCTCTAGTGCCTCACCAAATTACAAATCCCATACAATGCAGTCATGGCAGTTAAAGTGGAATCATGGCATTATAACTGGGCAGTGTAAAAGGGACTTTGGTGTGCATTTGTTTGGGCTAAATCAATTTTGCTTTTTTTATTTTTGTTTTTGTCCCTGTGTGAGGTTTTATTTTTAACACTCATGTGACCATGATGATTTTTGATCTGTCTGGCTGTGTCAATCCACATGATTTTCTCTCATTGGCATCACTATGTTAAACTTGTTGTGAATATAGCACAAGGGCTTTTAAGCAAAATCATGTTGTTCTCTATGGACAATCAGATTCCATTACGATGTGGGCAAAGGAAAGCAAAGTCAGTGAAGGCAAAGATGGGACAGCAGGACAGGTCATGAAGTGTCTGCTAAGAGGATAATATAACAGTAGTCCTGCTCAGGCATTTGATATCATAAGAATATTGACTATCCAAAGTGTCTATTCAGAAGAAAAAAAAACTAGTTCTGCCCCTACAGCCTGAGGCATGCATTAGCTATTCTTTCCAGCACCCATGTGATCAACATCAGTCTGAAGAGGTCTACATCAGTTCCTTCAGGCTGAAGCCAATCATGCTATGACAGGGGTCATAGTGGGCACAAACATTGGCACCCAGGGGGCGGGTTAGCCCCTTCAAATGTCCATGGGATAGGCCCTTCAAATATTTGGTACCCAAAAGTACTGAATGCCTGAATAAGTCTAATACGAGAAATATCTAGAGATTCAGTAGACTCAAGCAAAACATGAGCAGCATTGTTTGATATGGCCAGTAAAACAGCAAATGAAATTCTAGATTGCTTCAATATTAATATAGTTTCTGGATCATAAGTAAAAATGGTACTATTCTTTTTTTTTTATCAGACTTTGCCTGGCTGTATTTATTTTAACTGTAAGACAGCTCAAATCACTTTCAAAGAAAGTCTATGATAATAACAGACGATAATTTATCAAGAAGAAAAAGTAGTCATTACTATCATCGCAGGCAACCACAACCTTGGCATAATAGTTTAAGAAGGCTGTCTACATACTAGAGCATATCCAGAGAAGGGTGATGATCATGATGAAGGTCTGGAGACCAAGCCAGGATCTCATAGTGTTGAACCACTCGCAGTTTGAAAATTTCACTGCTTGTACTGTTTCTCCCTTCCTGGAGCAAGAGTGTTAAAACTGTTGTGGTGGGTTGTGATGAGTTTGAGAAGGAATTAGCATTGGACAGTTCATTCAACGATGTTGGGTGTTTAAGTCCTTTTGCTTCAGATCCATCATCCACACCTATCACCTTTCACTTCCTATGTCTTTGGTGCTAACTAGAGAGAAAACAAACTTAAAGGCTACACATACTTTGTTTTTGTACATCAAAAACTAGCCCCTGGCCATATCATTTTGACATTTGTCAGGTTTTTGTTTATTTGTTTGCCTTGCTGGGGTACACATCTGTATGACATTGGTACTGCTGAAAAAAAATCCATGGGAGGGGGAGTAATGGGAACGAAATCAACCATGGCCCCAGTGACAGCCTAGGAGGGTCAGCACATCCTTGTAGGACAAAGGCCCCTGACTTCTCCTGAAACTTGGCAGGCTTGCTCCCCTCCAAAGGGGCAACTCAAAGTCCAAAGTAACACTTATTTGTCACTTGGCATTCACAATCTTTTCGCCTGATACATCTGCAGATGTCACTCTGAGAAGCATAAATATTTACAGCATTTTTTTTAAAAAAAATCCACTCCACTGATAATTGATAGGGAGCATGAAGAGTTGGATCTCCAAAATGGGAAGTCTCTGAATCAATCTGAGCTGAATTGGGCTATTTTCTGGTGGTCAAACTAGACATTAAAGGGGATCACATATTTTGTATGTTTCACCTGATTTCCCCTCCACAGTGGAATATCTTCACAGATAAATACCTCAGCCATTAGGTTTGCAAGTTGACCAACCTTCTGTTTACCTTCTAATGACCAATCCAAACAAAGCATGGTAAATCCAAGATAAGAAGATCAAAATTCATGCACTGTGGCAATTTTAAGAAGCCCAAAATGGATGTGATTGGTTATATTCATACAAATGGGTTCTGTTAATAACAAAAACAGCCCAAATGAATAGGGCAAGGGTGAACCTTATGTAGCAAAAATCAGTGGATTGAATTGTGCAGAAAAAGTAATGGGAAGCTGGTGAAATGGTTTGGTGGTGATACTCTATGGCAGTGGTTCTCAACCTGTGGGTCCCCAGATGTTCGTGGACTTCAGCTCACAGAAGCCCCAGCCACTATGGTCAATGCTCAGGGCTTCTGGGAGCTGAAGTCCACGAACATCTGGGGACCCACAGGTTGAGAACCACTGCTCTATGGCATCTCCTCTCCTTAGAACTATCCAGGAAGTCATCATCAATAATCTAGACTTGATTGATTATTTCTCCATGAGAAGTTAAGGAAATGGAAGGATGTAAAGGCTGAATTGTATTGGCAGATCTTAGAAAAATTACCTTTTTTGGGGGGAAGGGTGACCAAAATGATAAAAGGCCTGAAAACCATGCCCTATGAGGAATGGTTTGGGGAACTGGGTATTTTTAGACTGGAGAAGAGAAAGTTAATTGGTGACATGACAGCAATGTTTAAATATTTGAAGGGATGTCATATGGAGGATGAAGCAAACTTGTTTTCTGCTGCTCTAGAAACTTGGACACAGAGCAATGGCTTCAAACTTCAGGAAAAGAGATTCCACCTAAACGTTAGGAAGAACTTCCTGACAGTAAGAGCAGTTTGAGAAATGGAATGTGCTGCCTCAGAGTGTGATAAGGTCTCCTTTTTTGGAGATTTTAAAAAACAAGCTGGATGACTATCTGTCGAGAGTGTTTTGATTCTGTATTCCTCTGTGGCAGGAGATTGGACTCAACATAGCTTCTTCTAGCTCTATGATACTGTTCTATGGACTGCAGCTCTCAGCATTTTGCAGCCAACATATGCAGTGATTATGCTGGGAGGAGGGTTTGGGGAGTGGTACCCCCCAAAAAATAACTTTTCCAAACTATGCTCTGTGATGACAGCAGGGGTTGGACTCAAACCAAGCTGTCCTAGATCCATGTCCACTGGGGAAGGCAACGTGAGTTGCATACACTCAGACCTGAACTTGTGTTTCTTAAACTTTAGGTCTACTCTGTCTTTGTTTAATATGATGCATGTTTGGCTCGGCCATTGGAGGATAGTGCATCAGATTGCCTGGCTCATCCCAGTGAAGTTCAGTGTTAGGCATCAGTAATTTCTTCTGGCAAACTTGCTTTGTACTGTTACTTAATTGGTAAAATGAGCTTATCGGTCACCATGTTCCCTAGTAAGCATATTAAATAACATGAGCCTCTGAGGAGTGGGCAGGACTGAAAGCTGAGAATAGTTAGCAGAAAGAATGTGGGATTGGTGTGGTTTCTCCCTGGTTTTTTTCTTTCAGTAGACAAGCCACTTGGCAAGAAGCAGCATGTTAAACTTGACGGCTAAAAAATGTGTTAGTCGAACTGCTCTGGCGTATAACCTCTCTCCCTCTCTCTGGGTGCATGCATTGCTCCATTTCCAGTTTTAATGTATTGCAGAGTAGGGGCAAAGAGATGTTAACACACTGTGTGGGGACAGAACAAATTCCACACCCAGGTTCAGAAGACTATATTTAATGTAGAATGCTCGCCTTCCCATCTTTCTCTTCCTTCCCTCTTTCCTTTTGCAAAGGTGTTTGCTTTATTTGTTTGGAGGCTGCCTGTAAGGATGCAAATCCATCAAAGTTGGCTTAGAAGGGAAATCAAGAAACAATAAAAAAAATCATGATAAGACAATGTCAAGGGATGAGGATTTGTGAGGATTCTTCCCTCAGGGCAGTTGGATTCAGTTGACCACAGAGGAGAGGAGGGCGGCTGGAGACATGACAGCTGGAATAGCCTGTTAAGTCATCTCCATCCCCATCCCCATCCCCATCTCCATCTCCATCCCCATCCCCATCTCCACCTTCACCTCCATTTCTTTCTATCATAATACCTCACAATAATCATAAGTACAGATTTATCCTGGGTTTTAATTTATATTGCCCAGGATTTTATTTTCTCATAGGTAATACTTGTTAGAAGGCTTTGTGATCCTGTGCCTCTAATTCCCCAAACTTGTCCTGTTCCTGTAACTTTTCCCCATATTCCCAAATCCACTCTGTATTCAGAGTTATTAACATAGAGAGGTTGGGTTCTTGAGGGAATACACTGCCCTCTTCCTTGCTGCTAGGCCTTGACTCCATAGCGACCAGCCTATTCAAGACAAGCACAGAGCTCTCTGGCTGAGAATTCTGAAGGCCTTCCCTAAACTGCAAACCCCAGGATTCCATAGAATCTTCTTAGGCAGCCAATCATATGAGGTCTTCGCCTGACACAAGTCAATCAAATGAGTTCAGGTCTTCACCTGACACAGACAAACTCACAAACTTTTGACTTTTATATGTTAGATAAGTATAGCTGTATTATGCATGAAATAAAATACAGGAGTATGTGGTATGTCTGTTCCCTCTCATACTATGTTTCTGATGTCAATGTCTGCAGGAAGACGAAGGAGGCCCTGGCATCTCTCTCCATCCCCACTAACCCCTGTAGGGCACATAGCAGTACTGTATCTGTGTTGGACTAGGACACTGGAAGACCAGGGTTTGAATCCCTGCTTGGCCAGCCAGTGGAAACCTACTGGGTGACCTTGGGCAAATCACACTCTAGCTGCCTCAGAGGTAGACAAGGGCAAATCACCTCTGAATAAATTTTGGCAAGAAAACCCCATGATAGGTTCATCTTAGGGTCACCATAACTCAGAAATGACGTAAGTCAGAATGACAACTACCAGTGGCAGTTGGAGACCTCTGTGTCAGTGGGATGGTCAATCCATCCCAGTTTTAGACTAAACCTTATTTTAGTGGATAGGCTTCACTACATTGGACAGCTCATTTCAAGTCTGCAGTAAAACTAAGGGTGGATTCATTGTCCAACTGACATCAGAGCCATCAGCTGTCACTGGCTGTTGCACTTTTTTCTGCTTCTGACATGCTGCTCAGACTCTGGTCCTTCAGATGTTTGGGGTTTCAATTCCAGAATTCTTAAGCATTGGCCACATTGGCTGAGACTCCTGGAACCCAGAACCAAAATGTCTGGAGGGCCATAGTTTGAGAACCAATGAGCTAAGATTCTCTGTGCTGTGAAACTATATAACTGTTTGCAGCCTGTCATAGTTGCAGTGTCCTTGCAGGCAACATGAGGAATCTGAAAGTGGATTGACTAGAAGTAGAGCACACAAATGGCTTAGTCTGGAACTGGAAAGGAACAGCACCAACTCAGGCAACTGCAACCATTGCCTCCATCTTTATTACCCACAATGCCTGTAGGAACAATCCATAATGCTACATGCACTGTGGGGGAAGGTCCAGAGGCACTGAGAAGAATGCAGAATGTGGCACCTATACATATCTGGTCTAGTACTTCTCTTTACAGAAGTAAGACTTTTTAAAAAATCCTCCCTTCCAAATTAATTCAATAGAACAGAACCTGGTGTCAACTGTAATGAACTGTCTGGAACCTAGTGGCCATAGTATGTGCCCTACTGTGCTAAGTGTTGATGATGGATCTATAGGAAACTGCCTGATGCTGTTCCATTTAGATCAGTATTGTCAGCACAGCCTGGCAGCAGCTTCCTAGTGTTTCAGATAGAGGCTTTTATGGCTACACTGGGATGAAGTGATTGCTGCTGGGACATTTTTCATGCAAAACATGTGTTCCACTGCTGACTACCTCACTGTGTCCAATGAAGGCTTCTCTTGGAAGGAAAATAGCAGCTTTTGGAGAATTGGTTTTTGTCTGGAAAAATCAGTTTCCTTACGATTCTAGTACTGCTCAAGCTTCCCCACAGGTGCAATTTGCATAGCAAAAATGGCATGTTCATTAGACTCTTACCATTAACCTCATGCTTAGTTTGCGTACAGTTCACCACATGCCCAGGACTGAGGCCATTTCCGCACTACACTGTTATAGTGCTATTATTCCACTGTCAACATCCTGTGGAATCTTGGGTTTGCAGTTTAGGGAGGGGTATTTAGAATTCTCAGCCAGAGAGCTCTTTGGCCTCCATAAACTGTAAACCCCAGAATTACACAGGATGTTGAAAGTGGAATAATAGCACTATAACAGTGTAGTGCAGAAATGGCCTGAATGACATGCCAGTTTATTTCATGCACATTTAAGAAACTAAAGGTTTCCGCAGGCAGAAGGGTTAAAAGCATTGCCAAACAGTTTCGGCCCAATCGAAACAATGGAGTATCACCAGGCAAGGAAGAGTCAAGAGCTGATCTGAGGTTGTTACAATTGCCATTATTGTGGACTAATCAAGCACTCTGCACAAAGCAAAATCTGTAACGTGCCCTTGATACTGGACAACATGGGTTTTTAACCACACCATGAGAGAAGAGAATATTGTTTCATCACATGTTCTCTTAGCCTTTGGCCTACCAACTGCAAGAAATTAATTTTAATTGTTCAACTTATTAGTGCTTAATTGACTTCAGATTATTTGTAGTGGCAAATTGTGCAAGATTTCTTTCTCTAAGTGTACTGCTAGGGTTCCAAGGTAACAATGTGGCTCTTGGTGCCAACCAAAAACTCATTGTAAGCAGAAATGGAGACATCTGGAATCTTCTGCAAAATAAATACATGGGAGTGGACTCTGAGAATGTGGGGGAAAAAACAGATTTGGATGGTTCTGCACTGCTGGAAACTACAGAAACTATGCAGACTACTTTGGTTTTTGTCCTAGGGCATAGGGCCAGCAGAACAGGGAGCAATGATAACCTTACAGAATACTCAGATCTACGGGGATGGGATCCTTTGGGTTTTATTCTCTCAGACAATTTGTCATTTGTGAGCGGACAGATCGTTATAAATAGTAGTGGGCTTAATATCCTCAAAGTCTTGAAAGCTCAGTTGATTATTCTTGTCATCATTTAATTGGTCTGGCATGTTGGCAGGAGAAAATCTGTTGATAGGCTAATATACATGTGTCTTCTATCTAATATCACTGTGAACATAACAGAATGACTCCATATATTTGTGGCATAGGCCTGACGGTTATCCAAAACTAGAGCTGACCCACTGAGCCAATCGCTGAATGGTGAGTTAACACAGAAGTAGCTTCCATCAATTCAATGAATCTACTCTAGTTGAGACTAATAAAAGAATTCAAGGCACATTTGAAATTCTGTAGATACATGTAGCGACACTGAAAAGAAATCCTAAATGTGCTACTCTGCTGTCATAGTAAGACTGTTTCAGTATGTTGTTTCTCTGCTTTTTCTCTTATGCCACCCATCCTCAAAAGAGGACTGGGGCAAGGAATAAGTAACTGTAAATCCAGTCGGTGCAGAAGCTTAACGTACACCAAATTCCCTTTGCAAATGCAACTTCTCCACTGAGCTTTTAATATTTTTAATGCAATCATAGAACACCACCAAGTGAGGCCAATTCCCACTAGAGAAAAAAAATCTATTCAATGGAGTACTGCATCAGTTCTTAATGTCTTAGAATCCCTCACCATTGGGCATACTGCCTAGTGTTCTTGAGGGTTAAAGTCTTGAGACCAAAGTTTGGGAGCCCATGCTGTAAAGGATCCACTGAGAATTCCAGGTGCTTTTATCCACCTGGAATGCATAGCTTGTGGGCAGTGAAGTTCACTCAGCTAGAGTTGTTTAGAAAGGTGACTGTGAGAGAGAGAGGAAGGGAAGGGGGAGAGATAGAGCAAGCAGACAAAATGGTGATTAAACATAGCAATATTTCCTATCTATCTTTTCACATTATTCATTTGGAATTAGAGAGTTTCTTTTTTTCCAAAATCCACCCTTTCCCTAGAGACCTTTCTTTATTTAATATGGCATATTTTGTGCTGTCAATGTTGTACTTACTTCCAGTACTCACTCAATAGAAGTTCATGGAAGGATTTGAAAATCATGGTTACTGCTTTAGGTGTCAATGGAAGTAGTCTGTTTACCCCACATCCAGACTACCAAGGCATGAAACAGATTAAGAGATTGCTGTGACTCTTGTGGAAAGATGTGCAGCTTTTTTTCAATTACGCTTTTTGGAACTTAGCTAGCTAGAAGGATCAACTACGGCCGGCCGGGTAGAAGGCGGGGGGGGCAGAAGGAAGAGCACAGTGACACAGAGAGAGCATTGGGAAAAGGCAGCAGATGTTGTAAAAGATCTTCTTTCATGTTCCCCGTGTACCAGAAATGTGCAGACGTATGCTGGCAGAGCCTCAGTCAGCCCAGAGTGAGGCTATATCTTACACATCTGGAAGCTATTTGGCCGAGTGTCGAATTCAAATGCTTTCTGCCTCAGCTGGTTTAAGGCATACCTTTTCAGTGCTGGCACTCAGCTTGGGACAGTTCAATGCACAGAACTCATTAACACCGGCCAGGGGGGTGAGCGGGAGGGATCCTATATAGCTTTGGAACAGTTCATTTTGACACTTATCACAGCCGTGCCCTTCTTCTTCTGCCCCACTTTCTTTTTCCCTACTGCTCAGGCTCCACTAAGAAATGGAACTAATAACGGAGAGACAGAATGGCGAGGCAGTTGCCGGGGGGAGGAGGAGACGAGGGAAAAGAAGAGCGAGAGAAGAAAACGGCACCACAGCTGAGTGAAGGCTGGCCCTCTATCAAAAGACAAAATGTACTTGGACAAAGTCCAGTACATTAGTTAACTTGAGTGCAAAGCAAGGCATTCAGAGCATAGAAAGGAAGGAAAATAAGGCCTTTGCTTTGGAGTTGCACAGAAGGGTCACCCTTGGAGCCCTCTTTTCACTCCTTCATGAAACCTACCACAGTTGGCTATTTATGTCCAAAAGCAAAGGGTTCCCCTGGTAGCCTGGAGCAGCAAAGGCAGCTGGAGGGGCAAGGTGGGGGGGGGCAGAAAAAACCATTTATTTTCGGTCCCATTTGTTAACTGGTTCTGCACAAGGAGAAATGATTCCTCTCTCTGGCAAAGGCTGCTGTGCACACAAGGCCTCCTGTGCTTGGCCTGGAATGCAAAATATGGGCCTCTCGTGATATGAAGCATCACTGAGAGGCTTACTGGAGTTTGAAGAAGAATGTCCCAGTTCTGCAGGACTTTTGTTTTGACAAGCCCCAAGATGTTGCAGAGGCGGGGGGGGGGCTATGGAAGAGAATGGCCTGTGCTGCAGGATGAAAAAACTAGAGAATAGTGGGGAGGAAGGATGAATGGATTGTCTCAATTGCTCATTGGGTCAAGTGTGAAGATTTAGCAGCTAACATGTTTGAAACAGAAACAATAATGGTTTAGCAAGTAACCTGACCCAGTGTGTGTGTGTGAGTGAGTGCGGGGTTCGATGACCAAAAGGCAACTGGAGCTTTTCCTCTCTTATCTTTTCTAAATCTATGTGTAAATTGTTATGCTTAGGCTTTGCTTCTTCCATATTTTCTTGTGATCACTTCCCGTTTCTTCTTCTTCCAGCTACAGAGAAGCAGGCAGGCAATACATAGTGGCTGCCCCAATGGATGTGGACAAATGAAAGCCTGCTTTAGGGGCTTTGGTAATCAAGTCTAGGGAATCTGTACTATCCTTGAATGGATTTCCTCAAACAATAAAAGTACATTTTCTTTTCTTTTTAAAAATTATATTACAATAATTTTGTTTTGATGTCATGAGCACTAGCTTGTAGCACTCTGGTAATAATTGCTAATATCTTTACAGAAATTTCAAGATTTGGCATTCTGTCTTCTACTAGTACGTGCTGTAGCTCAATAGTACAGTTGATGTTCTTCTGCCTGGGTATCTCATTAATGTAGCACAGGGAACATGGAAGAGCCACGGATTCGATTTTTTTTTCTGGCCAAGGTATTTCTAATGAAATAGTTATTGGGTGTCCATTCTCCTAAATTTTTTACAGGAAGCTTCTTTGCTGTATACAATCCTGCCATTTGAATTGTGATGAAAGTGACTTTTTTTTAAATGAAAGAATGAATACAGAGCTGCAAATACATTTACACACATTACTATTCTTGTAGTTTTTCTTAATAAGTCTGTGAATTACCGGAAAATATCTGAATTAAAAACAATCCTTGATACTGTATCAAACCTTAGAAAAATTGGTTAAAAACACAACTGCCTATGATTGCAAAAATATATCTCTTTGAGGATTATTATTTATTTTTAGATTGCAGTAACTTAAAGCATTAAAATATGTGGGAATCATGTGGCCCTCCAGATGTTGTTGGACTGCAGCTCCCATTGGCCCTAGCCCTCATAGTCAATAGTGTGGAGTGTTGAGAGTTGAAGTTGAAGAGCATCTGAAGGTTCTATGATTCCCACCTCTGCATTTTTTTTTTTAAAAAAGGCTTTGCAATTGAAAATAGGTAGCCTCTCTTTCCTGTACTCTCACAGCCCATATTCCATTTTTCTCAGGATACATATGGGTTTAATTTGTGCCAGGCTTCATTCTTGGAGCAATGTAATTTCAGTGCCAAATACAATCACTAATAATAAGGCCCTTCTAAATTGACTGGGCAAAATTGCAGCCATTTTAGACCCAGAAGATACCTTTCCTTAAAACAGGACATGAAAAAGAAGTGACTTTATTGCTCCCTCACCTTCCACAGTTGGCCACCCATGCTCTAGACCTTCTTAGTCTACTGGGGTAACTATCACATGGCCTGTGGTTCATATGACCCTCCATTACTTTTTGCAAATTCTGGGACTCTTCTAGACCCCTTCTCCTGAAAATTAGCAGTAAAAAGGAATTGTTGTTCTTGTAAGCCCCCAAGACTAGCGAGTCTCTTTCAGAACAAGCCACAGTCATACGAACATGCATTCATGCATCTCTCCTCTGAGCAGCTTTTTTAAAAAATAGAAGTACGTTTAACTGCCTCTTTGGCTTTTATTTTGAGGAGATGGTTCAATCTGTGGTAGGTTCTGGGTGAGCAAGAATGGCCACTGGCCTCCTGCAGTTTACCCACATCTTCTCTAAATATATTCAGAAATCATGCTTCCCTCTCCCCACCCCCCTGCCCTGCCTTTAGTAAATAGTCATAGAGACCTGGGGTAAGTCACAATCTCTCAGCCTTAGAGACAGGAAATCGCAAACTGCCTCTGAACCAATCTTGCTAAGAAAATGCTGTGATAGGCTTGCCTTAGGGTTACCAAAAGGCAGAAATGACTTGAAGGCATACAACAGCAACAATAACAACACAGATGAAAAGAAGGAGATGTGTAGCCAAGCAACCTAAGAGTATGGTCAAGATGGCAACATTTATTAATGAGGAAGAACAGACAAACTAGGAGAGACTGCAGTACTTTGCTTTTTGCCTGAGTCAACTGGGAAGGGCAGGATTCTGCCCCCTCCTCTCTCTTCATTGAGTTAATTGAGTGCAGACTACTTTTGCACTTTGAACTCAGCTTGCAGCAAGTGATGTAAGCTGAGCATAAGGGAAGCAAGTGGGAGGAGGAGAAAAAAAACTTGGATATTTTAAACGCAGCTGAACAAGTGGAATGTCAGAGGATTAATCAGGACTGTCTCTGCCAAATTGGGAAGAGTTGGATGATGTGATAGGCACATTTATTAGGTCAAATTAAGGGGTGGGATTTCAAAGGTAGATGGCATGTGATTTAGGAACATTTGGGGAAGATTTGAGAAACTTTGTGTAATGTTCCTGTATGTTCTGCTGGTATTCAGTTTTACTTGGCTTTACATCCGCTGTTCGTTGATGGAGATTCTGAACTAAATGTGTGTCTTTGGTTCATTGACTAAATTGTATGTGTCCGTTCATCTTCATTAGGTGCCTGAAAGTCAGGGCTTGGTGTCCATTTGGACATATAACTGTTACTTAGAAATACTTTGGTTCAGTCTCTGTGCATACCATCTTCTGAAATAGGAAGTGATGTTCCGATGATTTTGGCAGTTTTTGGCTGGTGTTCCCTGAAACAGCATGTAGAGGCACAGCTGGTCCGTAGAGGCAATTTTGGTTGAAAAGAGCATTTTTTCATTTGAATGTTGTTGAACCAATTTTTAGATAGGTGGGCAAGAGCCTCTGAGGTGCTTCCCTGGGTTTCATATATCCTATGGGCAGAACAGTCTTGCCCCTCAGCTAAGGGATGAACCAGCTGTACATGGACCATCTGTCTCACTTGATATTAGGACAAAAGTCAGCAACCAAGGGAAAAGAGCAAAGAATTGAAAAAAAAAGTAGTAAGTCTCAACACTGTATTGGAAACTGATCCCTGGAGTTTCCGGCATCCATTTGAGGTGTGCATCCTATTTTCTCCTCTTGATATGAGAGCATTTTCTTTTGTTTTTAGAGCTTGCTGAAAAGTCATTTCACCTTACCCCAGGGCCCTCATTCTGCTCCAGTATCATGCTGTGATTTCAGAATTTCCAGAACCTTTCTGGAAATATCTGGAATGCATCTATAATCACCTTCCATTTATACCAACTAACCATTTGTTTTAGCTGTAGAAACACATGACAGCTCTGCTAATTATTTGTGGTAAATTGAGTTTCTTCTTTTATTGTGGGCTGAAAAACTAGGAATCCAGTTTCATGGCGTACATAATAAAAACTTAGGCTAAAGGATGAGAAGATTGTTGCTTAGAAAAGGTCATAAACCTGGCTCGTGCCCTCATCTTTTCACAGGCCGAATAGTAAGTTATAACGGAGGAAGGACAAATGTGCAGAGGCAAATTTAGTTAGAGCATATTTTGTTGTTTAGTTGTGAGTTGTAATAGTCAGCACAAGTGTGACATACTAAGTGTCTATTACAAGTCATGATTCTTCAGTTGAACAGTTTAGTTGAAACTTGTTGGTATTGTCTGCTGTCAAGCTGGCTTTGACTTACGCAATCCAATGAATAAAAAGCCCTTCAAAACACCCTGTTATTAACAGCTCTTCTTGGGTTTTGCAGACTCAGGGCTGTGGCTTCCTTGATTGTGTCAATCCATCTGTACTGTGGTCTTTCTCTTTTTCTACTGTCTTCCACTTTCCCCAGCATTATCACTTTTTTCCATTAGTCATTTCATCTCATGATATATCTAAAGTATGATAGCCTCAGTTTAGTAATATAGAATTCCATAGAACTATTCTTCAACACCATATTGCATGATGAGTTGATTTTTTTCCTACAGGTTTCATCACTATCCTGCTTTTACAACCATACATAGAAATAGATCCAATGGCAGAGCTTGGCGTGCATGGAGGGGGCGGGACTACGATGTAGGGGGCATGGCTACAGTGCATGGGGTGTGGCCACAGTGTGGGGGGCATGGCTATGATGAATGGGATGTGGCTACTGCACTTAAGGGCATGGCTATGAGCTGGGATGCCCTCCCAAAAATTGCCACCTGGGGTGAACCACTCCCATCCCTACGTGACTGAATAGATCTTTGGCTCAGGATGCCTGGAGATGGAAGCTGCAAAGGCTTTCCTCTCATACACCCACAGCAATCCCAATGCAGAGATCATGGAGAGGTGCTTTAAAACAGCTTCCTGCCCAGTGATTCCATTTTCTGATATGAAAAGGCTGGAAGAGGACATGTTTTTCTGTTTCTTTGCCTGTGTTTCTGTATATATATGCCTATTTGTGCATGAAGGTATGTGTCTCTATCTTATTTCCTAGAACTTTGTGCAACCTCTGCAGTCAAAACGTTAGACCACCCTTGCTTTATCTTGCTATTGTGTCCTGAGTGCTACATAATTGTTTGGAAGTGAGATGAAGCATTACAATAAAATGGGGACTAAATAAATGCAAAAGGTAGGATTGTTAGAATATTTTATTATTGATTCAATCAAGCACAGGCTGAAATCTTATTCCCTAACTGGTGAAGAGCCCTGCTTTTCTGCATAGACCAAGCTTCAGTTTGTTCATCTTCATCCACACTCATATAGACATCAGTCCCTGTTTTAAAACTAGAAAAACTTCCTCAGATTTAGATGGAAAGTGTAAACAGAGTTGGATAGCATCAGCCTATTTATGGTAGCAGACCCCAACTCTCCACACAATCTCTCCCAAAAGTTTCATGTAAATGTTAAATAGCATGGGGAACAAGATAGTGTCCTGAGGTACCCAACAGGCCAACAGTCAAGACATCAGACAAGAATCCCCCAATACCACCTTCTGAATCTTTTCTGAACTCTCCATGTAGGATAGAAGCCTCTGCAGAACAAGCCTTTCAGTCCCATCCCAGTGATGTGGCAGAGAGGGATATCACAGTTGATGGAGCTGAAAGGTACTGCCCCTATCCAGTTCATGCATGCAACATCTACCAAGACAACCCAAACTGTCTCCATCTCGTAAACAGGCCTGAGGCCATACTGAAAGAGATCCAGGCAATCCATCCATCCTTTACCAAAGCCACTGATGCTGAGAAACCACTGCTCACACCAGGACTTTGTCCAAAAATTGAACACTGGAAATAGGCCAGTGATTATCTAGTATAATGAAGAAATGTTGCAAGAGGAAACTGAACTCAAACAAATATTGTGGAAGTAACTTATACATTTGACAAATAGGTCAAATGAACCCCTTCTTAATTTATCTTTTGCTCTGTCAAATACTGGAAGATATGAAGTTTGTGTCTTCTATGACTTTGCAATGAGTGTTGTCACTGCTTTCTTGTTTTTGGTCTTTTCCTTTGTATCTGTTTCACACTGTGGCAATTTTGTGTGTTGCATATATGTATACACAATAATACAGTGCACAGTTGTGCTGTTGGGTCTGTCAAATGATTACCTTTTATTTATGATCTGATATCCCAGTTATACAAGCCACTGATCCATTTGCTTGTCCTGATTGCTGCCAGACATTGGCTGACAGCTTAAAATGTATATGTACTCCAATTGCCAGATCATTTTCTTCTCAGGGTCATGCAGCTTGTTTCCATTTATGGCATAGTTTCACTTTCCCCCCTCCGCTATTGTGTTTGACCTAGTTCTCAGCAGTGAGCAGTTTTCCACATTAAAATTATACTATGAACATCCCCAGTGAAGCGTCTCCACCCCCTGTCCTTCTTTCCATATTTCCAGACACAAAGATATAATTTGCTTTAACTGGATGCCAGTCCTGCTTTTTAACAAGCAAGAAATGCTGTCCTGGAGCATTTCTACCCATGCAGGATATGGGGGTGCTGAAATTCCTTTAAAGAAAGAGAGCAGCCTCGGGCACAAAATGTGATACATTTAAGGCCTTTGTGGCTTGCTTGCATGCATGTTTGTATGTGTGCATGTATGGCAGTGAGGTGTTCACAAGCAATATGAACCACAAATTAGGTCTCTTGCATGTTCAGGGGCAAGTTCTGCTCTGTGTACCAACACAAACATAACCATTTTGGTTACAGCAGCCCATAGGCTTTGGTGCTCACATGGGTCTGGATCCAGGCATTGACTGAATTGCCTGTCAATTAATCAACTACAAAGCCCTGGCCTGCTTGCTGGGCAACAATTGGGATGATTGATGTTAGACTCTTGAGGGGTAGGGGCCACTGTGTGGTTTCCCTGCAACTACGAGTGTGGTCAAGGAATATATCCCTAAGTTGTGTGTGACCCTGCCTACCAACACCCACGAAGTCCCTGAAGAGGAACCTCCTTTTATCATTTATGAGCATATATAGTCAGGAAAAACACTCTTTTCCTGCATCCAGACCACTCGTAAAGTAACAAATAGAGTATAAAAACCACATCACAAAATAGCTAACAACATGACCACCTGCTTGTTACTTTTGAGGGTGGGTGGAATGATGAAGCTCTTAAGCAAGCTGAATGCTGGTGCACTGGGGAGCTGCTTTTAGAGGGCAGTACTCGACTTGAGTGAAGCATTTGACCAGGCTAACTTCAGTCTTGCCCAGTAGCCCATGAATTTGAGTTTCCCACTTCTTCTCAAAGCCTGCATGAATTACACAGGCCTCTAAGAACAAGAAATGCCTGGTGCCATTGCTTCCTGATGCTAGAATGCTCCACACTGCCTTGAAGCTGCAAACTCATCCCACAGCAAGTCGTGGAATGCTCTTCTTGTTGGGTGCTGTGTTCAGCTAAATGCACACACTAACTGAATTGTCCCTTTTATCACATGGGCCTGAGATTTTACTAGAGACTGGCTATCATAGCATGGCAACTTGAGGACTCCTCAGCCCCCCTCAAGAGATCTTGCTTTCCCCATCACAAGACCTTTCCGCAGCACCCTCCCATCCCCAGGGGGCACAATTGTGGATTAAATCATTGACGGGTTTTCCCCATCAGTGACACATGATGGCGCCACCATGTTGAACTTATCTGTCCTGTGGAAGCCACAGAAGTGTGATGGCTGTGCTTCTTGCCCTAGCACAGCCTGGGAAAGTACCCGGCAGTGCTGCGGAAGGAAGGACCGTGGCCATCATGCTCCCTTCTGCAAAGAGCCAGTTGGTGCAGAGGGGAGCACTCCTGTTCTGCTCCCCTTTCAGCACAGCCTCTGCTGGGATACCCGCTGGACAACTTCAGGAAAAAGTAGGGTATGGAAACGGGCACAGTTTCTGCAACATGCACAAAATACATTCTCTGTAAAACTCCCACTTCTGTGCAGAATTAGTGTCTTTGTCCCTAGTGTTCCTCAGTATGTCTATGAACATCCATAGATATAACAGGACAGGTTGACTGATCACAGAGGAACAAGTACCCCCCTCCCCAGTTGCTACTTTCATTACAGGGCAATAGTCATCACATTTTCTCAGTACTGTATGTTTTACAGAAATGCACAACAACTGCTTATGATGCATACACAATTACCAGAACACCACCAACAGAAAATCCTCCATCCCATTAGTGGCTTATATGGAAGAAGAAGAATTCTTACAAGTTAGCTCATTCATCAAGCAGGGATTTATATCTCTGTTCCTTATCAGTGTTTACTGGTGGTAATGCAAAATGGGCAAACTTCATCCAGATGGGGTTTACCATTGTTTTAATCTATATATAGATTATTTTAGAGTTTTCTTTGTCAGATAATTACCTTTATATTCAGACTGTGCTAGAAATACATACATGCTTGCATACTTAAGACTTAACTTAACCAAAGCAGTCTCACTGCCTGAGGTGTGGGAAGTGCCACTCTCTGTTGCCAATGCCACCCACCCACTGTCTCACTCACACAGAGTCACAAGGACATAAAGTTTTGTGCCAAGCAGAGCTAACCAGACCTCAACCCCCTCAGATCCAGGCACTTGGGGCTTGAGAGAGCTGGACACTAGGTGTTTCTCTGCTGTGGCATCACCAAAGAAAGAAAATGGCTGGTACAGTTCTTGAGATCCTGCTAATGCCTGCCTCTGGTAAGTGAAGCTCTTTGGAGTAGGTGCTGGGTGAGGGAGGTGATTTGCTGCCCTTTGTCCTCCACTGGCTGAAGCAGACCCTTTGCTCTGCCTAGTGGGATGGCTGGCCCTGAACTAAAACAGTCAGTGAGAGCAGTGGACTGTTTTTTTTCACTGTTTTTACCGCCTGACTGCTGACAGGTAGAAATAATGGTTAAAACTGGCATTCTTACTAGCCAGGCTTCTTAACTATGTGGTAAAGTAATTCCTAAACAAAAGGCAGGGAGATAATCAACTGATCAACTGTTCTATTTTCCTGTCTCTAACGGTTGGTGTTCTCTGTTACACAACCACCTCGCATTCCAGTTTGGCTTAGATCTGTTTTGTTGCATGCTTAGCATAATGGATAATCCAGTCCTGGCTTGAATAACCTTTTTTTTCCAGCATCCCTCTGCAGCTATGCTGTCAACCTTTTCAAGATGCATTTAACCATGTGTAAATATTATTTCTTCCTTTTAGGTCAGCATATGCATGACAACAATCTTTTTCGTTATTACTGCAGATGTAGGGTAGCATCTTTTGCTTTTCTTTGGTTACGTATGATTTTGCAGCATAAGCATACTGAGTGTACCCCTGCTGGTGGGATACAGAACTTTGTATGTGCTTTTCAGGATGCTGTGAAAGGATGTACCTTTTTCTGCAGTGACCTTCACCCCATATGCAACCCCCGCAGGGTGGAAGAGTGGACTTCTAAGACCAAGTGGAGAGCACAGGGGGCTCCCAAGCATCATCTGACTGCCATTTTGCACCTGTGAAAAAAGAGGAGCCATCTTCTTTCCTTATCTTCAGTATACTTGCAACAGGAATTTTTCACACTACATAGTTATAGCACTATGATTCCATTTTAACTGCCATGGCTGCATCCTATGGCACTAGAGCCCTCTCACTGAGAATTCTAAAGGCCCTTCCCTAAACTCCAGATCCCAGGATTCCACATGATGGCAGTTAAAGTGGAATGCTAGCACTATAGCTGGGTAGTGTGGAAGGGCCCAGGTTCAAGGATTCCTATCACTGGAGTGCACATGCAGGAGGGGGTGTGGGTAGCTCACCACCAGAGAACACATCTTGGCTGATGAACTTCTTTCACATCATCCCTCCCTCCTGCCAGTGTTGCTGAGGGTGAAGATTGATTTTTCAGACTCAAGTAACAGAACACAGCTATGGGAGAAAGAATGCAAAATCCCAGGGCTAAGAGGAATGATAAGAGCAGCGAAGACAATGTGTAAGGTTTTTAAAAAATTAAAGATAGAGAACTAGGTAAAGTTAAAAGATTTACAACTTAGGCAAAAGCATGTGCATAAATGAGAGCCTCTTTAAAACAAAAAAGAAAAGAATATAAAGTCTGTTGACCTGAAAGGGAGCAGAGAAGTGAGCCGTCCCCAAAAATATTCAGTGGAGACCACAGAGCTTGTTCCAAGGGTAAAAAGGGTAGAGAACATTGCGTAAGAGGATAATGAATGTAGTTATAGGGCTATTTGGAGTATGGAAAATCACAAATTTTAAGTAGGAACATTGCTAAAAATAATAATAAGGAAATACTGATCTTCTATTGACAGAATTCTCATCTGAAAATGGGATAAAAAGATCTGGACAAAGTGGCATGGTAAAGGGATATCTTGCCTTCCATTGCAGGGGGCATACAAACAATAGGTATAAGATGCAATGCAGGAAGAAGATGATTAAGGCTGCAGTTCTATGCATGCTTCCCTAAGAGTAAGACACACATAGCATTGTGCTGCAAGTTCTGTTCCATTGTTTTCAGTGGGATTTGATTCCCCCTCTTTATTGTGACCAGTGCTCAGATTATAGTATATGTGTTGGGGGATGGAGGATAGGTACCTCTAATTCTCTTAGTTTGTATGTGGGCCCACTTATTTTTTGTTTTAGGAAAGCTATGGATTCCAATTTTAATACTACAATTGATGTGTGGGTGGGGGGACTTGTGGATTTGAGGATAGGACCCCTACTGCTCTCACAAAAATAGTTGAAACAGAGATTGTGCCTGAGATCTCTGGCCAGTTATCTTTGATATGGCAGGTGAATTTGAGAGAAATCAACAGATCATCTTAGGTTTGGAGGAAGGCTTACTGGATTTGGTTCCTAACTTGGAAAGATTGCTAAAATAATAGCGTTCTGTTCCAATATTCTCTGAAGTCTATATGAACCCAGGAATCATGACCAAAATTTATTTTTATTTTATTTGTATCCCAGCTTTCTTCCAAATGTGCTAATAAATGTTTTATTTCATATAACAATTGCTCAAAAGTATTCTGGTTTGGCGGATCCATTATGTCAATATTAAGTCTAGTCCGGTGCTTGACCGATATTATGATGAGTAATGTGGACTAATGTTAAGTATTTGATAGGGATACTGCCACTGTAGCATCAATAAAACTTTTTTCTTTATTGCTATTGATTTGTTTGCTTTAAAACAGAGTTGGACAACTGCAGAGGAGAGGGCCTTTTTTTTTAAACGCTGCACACCATTTGGATTGCATAGATCTGCCTAGCACGACTGGAAGTGACAGTGGCCATTTCCGCAGGGGGCGAGGGAATCGCCCCACGCCGCTACTTACCGGATCTTCTGGCTCCCTGGTCCAGTCCAGGCTGCTCCGGAGCAGTGCATGCTCATTGCTCCGCACTGCTCCGGCGTCGAAAATGGCGGCTTCCAGTTGGTCGAGGGTCTCGACCAACCGCTGAAGCTCGCCAGCCTAAAGACCGCCCCCAGCAGATCGCAGGCTCGCATTGGTGAGAGCCTGCGAATCTGCACAAGGGAGCAGGTTCGCAGTGGTGTGCTCCATGCTTTTGAAAGACCTGATTTTTCCGGTCTTTCAAAAGCATGCTGGACCACCACTTGGGGTCGTTCGGGAGCTGGCTGAGGTGCGAATCTACATTAAGTAGTCTGGACCCAGTCCGCTCCCAGGTGCAGACATCCTCCCTGGAGGACAGACTGCACCGTTTCAAATAACTCGTGCGGAAATGACCATTATGTCATTATCAGTTTCATTTTTGGCTGATTTGGGACCAGCTTTGAAGGAGCTCTTGGTTAAAGTGTTGAGGGGAATCTTAGGGACACTGTGGAAACCAAACTGCCCTTGTGCTGTAAGAGAGCCAAATTTAATTTCAGAGACATTCTTGGGAGCTCCATTCCAGCGGTCCATTCCAAAGATAAAAGGGAAGCACCAAAAATATACCAGCTTATTGTAGCTTAAAGTTGTTAGTGCCATTAACTAAACCTTAGGAAGAGCCTGAGGTTGCCCCAGCTCCTGCTTCAAATGATTAAAGGAAAATGATGCTGTTTAGCTAAAAGGAAAGTACAAGAATGATCTTTGGCATAAGGAGCCAGAATGAATGTTGCTTGCTTGCACAGGACTTGAATGCTAATCCTAGCATGTGGGCATATCCCCTCTGAAAGCCTTCTCATATCCAATGTTCTCTAGATGTATTGGACTACAACTCACAGCAAGTCTATATTAGGTATTAGATTGCCAGGAAACAACCTGTTGTCCCCGAACAAATGATCACGGCAAAGTTTAGGAGGATTAAGCTAAACTCTCATTAAAGGGCAATGCATGACACAGGAATGGTTTATTCCACACTTTCTAGAGAATCCCCAGATTGCAACAGCAATCAGAACTCTAAATAAGGCCCTCTTCGTGAACTGAAAATCAATAGGGACAAGTGAAATGGCTGATACTGTGCTTGGACTGAGAATTGATGAAGTCATTAAAAATACATGTTGAAAATGAAGTGATTGATTTAAGCACAGATATTAACTTCCATTGAGTTCAGTAAATTTGGCTTCCAAGTCAGTATGCGCAGGACTGTCCCAATCACTTTTATAAATGTACTCTGCAGTAAACAGATTATGAATTACAGATAGTCAATGTTACCAAAATGCATATGTTCTGTGCTTAGTAGCTTGCAACATTCATTTCCAGTAGGAGGTGAGCATTCATAGACCCAAATGTTTTTCTCTCATTTGGCTATTGATCCAAGTTGGAGAAAACCATGAATTCTTCCCTCACATAATTTATGAAATTGCTAAGTCTTACTGCTGTGGAGCACTAGAATGGAAAAGAGGAGGGAGCTGCATTTTCCTCCCTCCCTCAGTCTCGTTGGGATGTGGGGGCAGGGGGCCAGGCGGCAGTGTTTCTGGGGCATCCCAGCCCATAGTCACACCCCGGCGCATTCTGGTCATGCCCCTGCATGCCCTGGCCACGCCCCTGCACACTGCGGCCACACCCCCATGCACAGTGGTCATGTCCCTCCCGTCGTAGCCCTGCCTTCCGCCCCCCTCAACACACTCCAAGCTCCGCCACTGCCCTCCTTTCTTTGATACAAGACATATTACAGCAGATAAACTACGTTTCCTATAACTTAGTTCCTGGCTCAGAGAGTCTGTTGCAGTTGCTATAGCAGCAAGACAGATAAGCAAGAAGGTGGATGGAAAGGGAGGATAGTGAGTGGTTTATCCAAGGGACTGGTGGCTTATCCATGCTCCCAACAAAATTGGAACAAAGGGCAATCTAAATGGTTTCAGCATAAACAAGAGGTTTTCATTTATGTTTTTTTTTTTTTGAGATGGGGAAATACATTTTGGTACCAGGATCTTCTGTGGAGGAGTTTACACTGTTCTAAAGAAGAAAGGTAGCCAAAGCACTTTTTAAAAAAGCAATGTTACTTGTAGTATCCAATGATGAGATAGGGAGGGGTGGTGTTTTGGCAAACAAACACATAACCATGATTTGGGATAGGAAAAAAAGGCCACGACTTCAATTTGGTTACAGCTGTGACAGACTTGACCTGTGTGAGATCACATTTCCATATCAGTTGACCCACCTTTAGTTTGATGGACACCAAACACAGATCTCATGCTGTATACCACTAGAGTGACACAAATAGGATGCCATATGGGTGAAAGACTCACTGCGGATATCCCAAACCCTTACCTATAAGCTGGGCATGACCCATGTCACAGTTATTCCCAAGATCTTACAAGGGTATGACTGGCATGGAGGCCTCATTTGCTTTAAACTGGATCTCATTCCATGGTCCCTCAAAGCTATGACAAGTATAAGGAATATAA
Organism: Iguana delicatissima; assembly: GCA_948472985.1. Taxonomy (NCBI): domain Eukaryota; kingdom Metazoa; phylum Chordata; class Lepidosauria; order Squamata; family Iguanidae; genus Iguana; species Iguana delicatissima. The sequence goes on along the minus strand of CAOKZL010001164.1, from coordinate 263,159 downwards.
TGGCATTTAGGTTACATAATGACATACAGGTCTTAACATAAAGGGAGTGAGGATGGGATGAAGGTTCAAAGCTGAACTGAGGCTTGGCTGGCTGGGGAGCTACTAATGTACTTCCTTGGAGGCCTGAAGTGAAAACTCCATGCTGTCTTGCCTCCAGAATAACTGCTCCAAAGCTGATTGGCTAAATATTCCCACCACTACAGGGAGCCTGCGAAAACCACACAGGAGGCTGGGGATGCTGAAGCCGAAAGGAAAATGGTGCCAAGTCCCCATTTTCCCCTCCCCGCCGCAGATCACAAAACTGGTGTCTCTAGAAATCTGGGGCCATTTGTTCATATTTTTAAATGCAACTTTAATATTTGCCATCTCTGAATGTGAAGAGGAAGGACTTTGAAATGAGATCTAATTGAAGTGCTTTATTCTTTCATCTTGGTAGGAAAAAAACTACACTTGTACTTTAAGCAGAAATGACCTACCTTATATTATCATGCATTTGGCAGTCTTGGATGCTATGAATAAGTGTCAGGATGAGTGACAGAAGAATGTTTGTGTTCTTTTGGTGCAGAGGTGAGGAACCCATTAGCCTCCAGATTTAGTTGGAACTCCAATGCCCATTAGCCCCAGCCACCATGGTGACAGTTAGAAGTGATGAAATCTGTAATCCAGTGACAAATTCCTGGATAGCTGCAGGTTCTACATGTTTACTTTAGTGGCTGCAGATAGTCTCCCAAGTGTGCAGTGTGGGGGAAGTCACAGAATGACACAGTCATCCAACCCTTCTAGAACTTGTTTCTTGACTAACATAATGGAGACTGCTTTGATCCAATGTGGAAAAAGTTACCCCTTGCTTAAAATTCCTCATAAACTACTCAGTGACACACCACGTATCACTTGCAGGGTGATGATGTGGCAGAGTGATCACTAGAAAGGAAGCAACTCTTCCTTCTTGTGGCAATTCTCTGGTACAACTGCTGACAAAGTGATTTCAGTCATAGGATCAAGACAGTGTTTCTAAATGGCTCAAGTAAGACGGTGCACCCCAGGAGGCTTATGGATGCAGATGGATTCCTGACGGCTCTTGCCTTAGCAGGTAATCCTTTAGAAACCATGGCTGATCTCTGGAATAGAGAAACAGCCAGAGCAATGGACATGATCACTGCTAAATGTCCTCTCCCATGGAGTAGAGCCAAAGGAGTACCGTAGTTCACTAGGGAGCTGGTGGTGATGAAATTAGTGGAACAGAGATGAGAGCAACCATGGCGGAAGATTTAGGGTGACTCTGATGGAACACAGAGTTCATTGGAAAGCTTATGCTATGGCAACAGCCGCAGCAAAGAAACCCTTCCTCGCTGCCACTGTTGTGTCTGCATCTTGTCCAGCAGAGCTGTCTTGGGGAGTCAGGAGCCTTTTACATTCTGCCGCACAAGAGCAATGTATAAACCATTCAGTGGCCCACTGTGAAGAGTTTGCACAGCACTTTGTACATAAAATTTCTTGGACATGCTCTGAGTTGGGTGCTGTAGTTGATACAGGTCCGGTGCATGTAACTTTGGCCCCTGCTTGTCCAGTGTTGTTGGATACATTTCAGTTTGTGCAGCACGAGGATCTGGACAGGATCCTTGAAGAGCTGAGAGCCACTGCATGCATGCTAGACCCATGTCCTTCCTGACTGTTAAAAACAGGATTGGGTAAGGGGAGTAGTGAATGTCTCACTATAGCAAGGTAGGTTTGCAACATTTTTGAAAGAGGCTATGGTGAAGCCATTGTGGAAAAAGTCCTCTCTGGACCCTACTATACTAGAGAACTATCAGCCAGTCTCCAATATCCCCTTTTTGGGCAAGGCATTGAACCGTGTTGTGGCCTCCCAGTTCCAGGCGTTCCTGGATGAAATGGATTATCTAGACCTATTTCAATCTGGCTTGAGGCCTTTTTGGTAGAGATCTAGACAGGGGGGAGAGTGTTCCTGCTGGCTCTGTTGGAGTTCTCAGTAATACCATTAGCCATAGTATCCATGCGGGTTGCCTCTTGGATTGGGGTTGGGGGCACTATTTTGCAGTGGCTCCAGTCTTTCTTAGAGGGGTGGAGTCAGAAGGTGGTGCTAGGGATGCCTGTTTGTTACACTGGCCTGGTGGTGTCCCTCATGCCCTGGTTCTGTACCCGATGCTGTGTAATATTCACGTGAAATTGCTGGAAGAGATCGTCCAGACTTTTGAGTTCAGTGTCATCAATATGCTGCTGACAGACAATTCTATCTCTCTTTTCCATCTGACTCCAAGGAAGCTCTTTTCCATCTGACTCCAAGGAAGCTGTTTCTGTACTGAGCCATTGTCTGCTGTGAGTAATAGACTGGGTGAGGTTGAACAAATTAAAACTTAACCCAGACAAGACAGAATTGCTGCTGGTGAGTTGGAAGGCAGATAAGGGAACAGGGATTCAGCCTGTACTGGATGGGGTTAGACTCTCCATGAAATCCAAGGTTTATAATTTGGGTATACATCTGGATTTAGATTTGAGCCTGGATGCCTAGGTTTCAGCTGTGGCCAGGAGTGCATTTTTACAGTTAAAACTAATGTGCCAGCTGCACCCATTCCTTGGCTATAGGGACACATGCCTTGATCCCATTTGGACTACTGTAATGCATCCACATGGGGCTGCCTTCGGAAACTGGAAACTACAGCAAGTCCAAAATGTTTCGTCCAGGCTGTTGACTGGGGCTGCTTACAGGGATCATGTGACCCCTGTTGAAGCAGCACCATTGGCTACTGGTCTATTTCCAGGCAGATTCAAAGTTCTAGTTTTGACCTTTCAGGCCCTACACACTTTGGGTCCAGTCTATCTGAAAGATTGTATCTCCTTATACAAACCTGAGTGAGTAACTTTTAAGATCTACAAGAGAGGGCTTTCTCTGAGTTGCATCACCTTTCCAGGTATGGTTGGTGAGGACTGTGGAACTCCATTCCATAGGAGGACTGGTTGGATCCTTCCCTGCTTCCTTTCCTCCAGCAGGTGAAGACATTTTTATTCAGGCAGGCCTTTTGAATTTTAATTATGGAGCAGTAGTGTATAAATTGGAGTGTTGTATTTTTTAATTTTATTGGAGATTATGTTTTAAAAACATTTTAAGTGTTTTTAACTGTTATTAATTATGTTTTCAAAAATAATATTGTTGCTTAATTCTTTTTTAGTTTTTGTAAATTAGTGTTTTAGCTTGATCTGTTTTAAATTATTGTAATCCCTTTTTGAGAGAAAGGCAGGATATAAATTCAGTCAGTCAATAGTAGAAAAGGAAAATCAGCAAAGAGCCTCACCTCTCCAAGGGACCTCAGCTGAGGTGGCTCAGAAGAAGAGTGTCTTTGCTTGCTACAAGTTTCTTGAGCAACAGGATGACTCCATTGCTGTCCAGAACTCCCACCAGAAGGCTCCTACCAGAAGTGAAGGAATCACCACTGTGGCATCAATAGTTTCAGCAGGTAAGTGGGCCCAGTGGGAAGAGGAAAGTGATCAAGAAACCCAGAGTGCCTCACAAAGCAATCAAGAATCCTGGCACTGTAGGTTTGGAACCAACAACTGAATCATTGCCCAAGAGTTTTTCCAGAGAACCCGCACAGGAATGAAGGCAGCATATCTAGTGGCACAGAAGTGAGTACCATTGAGTTTATGCCTGATGCAGGTACTCCCTCCAGCATATCTTCTGACACAGAGCTGACTAACCATGTGATGAATGGAACCCACAAGGCCAGCCTTGACTGAAGGGTCCCTTTAAGAGAAAATAAAGCATGCCCAGCCAGTACTGGGATGGATGTGGCAGGTTCTTTTAGATGATGGAGTGAAGGAAATCCTTATCAAATTTACAGATGATACAAAACTCGGAGGAGCAGCCAACACATTAGAAGATAGGAGCAGAATTGAAAAGCACCTTGAAAACTGGACTGAAATTAATAAAGCACAATTCAGCAGAGATGAATGCACAATTCTACATTTAGGCCAAACTAAATCTACAGGTATTGGATGAGGGATACATGGCTCAGCTGTACTACATGTGAAAAGGACCTTGGTGTTATTGTTGATCATAAGTTGAGCATGAACCAGCAGTGTGATGTTGCAGCAAAGAAGGGAAATACTGTTTTAGCCTGCATTAATAAATGCATAGCTCCCAGGTGAAGGGAAGTAATAGTCCCATTATATGGTTGTCAGGAGTACTGTGTTGAGTTCTGAGCACCTCGTTTTATGAAGGATATAGACAAATTGCAGCAAGTTCAGAGAAGGATAGTGGGCATGATTAGTGATATGGAGAAATTAAACGTATGAGGAAAGGTTGAAGGAGCTGCATATGTTCAGCTTGGTGAAGAGTAGACTGAGGGGTGATATGGTTGCACTCTTTAATATCTCAAGGGCTGCCACAGAGAGGAGTATGCAGGCTTGTTCTCTGCTGCCTCAGAGATTGAACTTGGTCTAGCGGTTTAAAGTTACAGGAGGATAGATTTCAATTGAACATTAGAAGGAATTTCTTGACAGTGAGAGCAGTTTGACAATGGAACCAATTGCCTAGAGAGGTCTTACTTTCTTCCAACAGAGGCTAGACAGCTACCTTCTGGGAGATGCTTTAGCTGCAGATCCTGTATTGAGCAGGGGGTTGGATCTGATGGCCTGCAAGGCCCATTCCAGCACTTTGATTCTATGATTCTATATTAGTGTGCAGTAGTCTTTTTCTGTTCTTTTTTGTTTAGAAGTCACAAGACTTCCCAAGATGCATTTTTCTTTTTAATTTCTTTGGTTCTCTGTAGATGTTCTTTTCTTTCTTCTTGATACAATGTTCACAGGAAATGGAGTGCATTTTGTGCAACTGTTCTGGAGGACTCTAAAACCCTGCAGAAGGAAGAAAATACAAAGTCTTTAATATATGCTGGGTAAGAGCTTTTTTTCTTTGCAGTGGCTGCAGCACAGAATAATAATTATCAAGTGACTTACAGAGCGTTTGGCATTATACTGCTGATTTTTTTTAGCCCTTTGAAAAACTATAATAGGGCACAACAGTATAGGAGAGCAAATGTATAAACAGTAGACATTTCTATGTAACAGAGGCTATTGTGATACTGGCCAATTGTCTGGTCATTCACAGAATTTTGTGCATGAGTTTCTTTCATGCATGGGAGTGTTTACATTCCCCTTCTAGAGTCAGTGTAACTCTCCTTGTGTGCATATGTGCCTGTGTCCATGCGCACATGCCCTGAGGGACCTATGTAGCTTCAGGGATTGTAGCAAAAGAAACTACACTTCCCTGCCTGATGGGTTAGTGCTTATTTTATGCTTCTGTAAGTTAGGAGAGTGTGTGTGTGTGTGTATGTGTGTGTGTGTGTGTGTGTAAAGAGAGATAGAAAGAGAGGGAGAGAGAGAGTAGCTGCTGCGCTCATATCCTCCTTGTGAACTTTCCATCAGTAGGGCTTTGAGTTGATTTCAGCATGAGTCTTCTTACATGTTGGAGATGTATATAGGTCATTATCTCTCATAGAGTAAAACACTGATTCCAATGAGCTTATGTGTGCTTAACAATTTAGTGGTTTATGTCCACGTTTCTCTGTTAAATCAGTTGTTCTTCGATAAGAGGCATTTCATAAGCATCACTCTTCTATATGTTAGAAGTATGTCTTGTGGAATGCATTGTGTGTCTTGCAGAGTGATCTTAGGCATACTTCCTCAGAAAGAAATTCTGTTCAGTTCAGTGGGGCTTATTCTCAGACTTGTAAGGCTACAGCCGTAACTGGTTAATTGGTTTCTGATTTGGGTTGGTTAATGTTCCTAATGTACAATAACACAGCTTATCCTAATAGAACAAGCAATGCTATAACTACATGAGTATAGGGCCTGCCCATTTTCCAGGGGTAGCTTCTCCAATAAAAGTTGCCTTTTTACTTTGTGCACTCCACTCTTTACGTTTGAGGTGAGCCACCTTTTGGTCACAAGGACCATCCTCTTCGGGATGAATCTGGTATGATGTCCAGAACAAAAGCCCCGCCTCGCTAGGGTACTCAGATCTCAGGATCTGGCCCTTTTTTCAGTCCTAAGGCCAAGGGGAGAAATCCCAGGTGAGAGTATTGAAGTGTATGTACATAATTCTTCATTTGATAGATTTATGCAGCTGTGTATCATGAGTAATGTATCATGCATAACAATATCAAGAGCACTGCCATTTTGTAACATCACACCTGTAATATCATGAGAACCTACCCCCCCCGCCACGAAATCTCAGGGACCGGCATAGCCCTGACCAGACAATCATATTCTCCATCATTTGTTCGCTAAAAACTTCAAACTCTTCCTCAAGGCAGATTCAGCTATCCTCTTACAGAGAGAGGAATGGGATGGAAAGTGGCACCTGAGAGGTTTTCTCTGCTGGGATCCAGAAAGCAGGGGTTTGGGAGAAGAAGATGGGGATTGAGGAAGGGGAGGGGGGTTGTGGGACCCTCTGCAGGGCAAATGGGGGGCCTCCATGGCCAAGAATAAGCCTGTGGGCTTGGGGGGGTCTCCATCCCTGCTCTACATACACATGTATCTGATAAATAACCAAGGCGGTTATTGCTTTCATTCAAAGCTTTCAGTGCTCCTTATGTTTTTTATTTTGCTATATTTTGTTTGGCTCCTTTTGTTGTTTTTGTGGGCCTCAAGCCATTTCCGACATAGGGTAATTGTAAGGCACATGTTATCACAGGGTTTTCTTTGCAAGACCTGTTCAGAAGGGGTCATTGCCTTCCTCTGAGGCTGAGAGTGTGTGACTTGCCTAAGGTCAGTGAGTGGGTTTTTGTGGGTAAGGGGGGATTCAGTTCAGTTCAGTTCTGGTCTCAAGACTTCTAGTCTGGGATTCAAGCCACTACAGTACACACTGGCTCTCCCTTCCTTCCTTCCTTCCTTCCTTCCTTCCTTCCTTCCTTCCTTCCTTCCTTTCTTTCTTTTTTCTACAGTAAAAGAATAAGGCACACATTTGCTTCTCATGACTGATGCAAATGAAAAATTCAGCAATTGAGAATACTGTTGTATTTAGCAATGGAACACTGAAAATTAAAGCATCCATTTTTAATTGGGCAGCTGTCTCACTGTATTTGAAAATTATATGCCATGAAGAGCTATTCTGCTTTACAACAAAGTTAACATTCAAAATGATGAATGAGATGAGAGGATTCTATGGGAATCTAAATGCATCTAAATCCTAGTTTCCTATAAATGCTTTTAATTTAGCCATAATATGCCAAAGGCACTGAATCCTTTAATCTTAGGACCCATGTTTGAAAGAACAGCCTATGTTTTCAGCCAGGTTAATCTTGTGGTTTGACTGTGTAACAAACAATCCTATCAGATTGTCTGACAGATAACTCAATTGTGAGAGTAGTGAGGAGACACACAAGGCAATCACTGGACAATTCACCTCCCCCTTTAAAATGTCTACTTGCTTTAATTATATGTCTGCTGTATAACTGCCTACTGTTTACTACATGATAATGGGGTAGCTTTGGTTTCTGAAAGCCAAGCACTGCAAAAATGTAGATCATTTATTTTAATGGTAGCATCAAAACTCTTGGCAATTAACATAGTGGTTGGAATCTCATAATCAAGGAGATTAATTTTGCCATCTGTAATCCAAGCAGAGCTTCCCTCTCCCTTTCTTTTTTCCCCCTTAAAAGGAAAGAATAATTCCCTGTAGTGATCATTAAAACAATGACAAAGTTACTACCAAAAGTTAGATTTCTGTCGTGAATATCTTTAGCAATGAGGAAGTTCATAGTTCAATGCAAGCATGGAAATTAGCACAAAAATAGCCCCACGAGCAGACACACCATCACATGGCTGTTGCCAAAACAGCCGTGCCCCAAGCGCAGTGATAAATATGAACCCTTGATATCATATATCCTATAGAATGAATGTGTAGGAAAGGCTATAACTCAATGGCAGAACACATGCTTTGTGTTCAAGAGACCACTGGTTCAATCTTTGGCACCTCCAGGTATGATTAGAAAGTAGCTGGTCTGTCTGAAAGACGATAGCCATTTCGGTACTACACTGTTAGTGTGCTATTATTCTACTTTCAGCACCCTATGGAATCCTGCAAACCCCAGGATTCCATAGGATGTTGAAAGTAGAATAATAGAGCAATAACTGTCTAGTGCAGAAATGGCCCTATCTCCCCTTATGAGCCTGCCTCAGTAATATGATCCTCAAGGAAGTCTTTCTCTTGGCCCTACCACCCTCACAGGCACATCTAGTGAGGACATGGGAGAAAGCCTTCTCAGGGGCTGCTCTCAGTTTATGGAATTCCCTCTCATTGGAAAGCTTGGTTTGAACCCTCTCTGACAAGCAAAGACTTTTTTTTAAAAAAATTTAAAACAGGTCTTCATATTTTAATTGGTGGTGGCAGAAGAATTTTATAACAAAGAGCGTTTCATTTTTGTCTTTGCTGCACTTTAAAAGGTTTAATTTGATTGCTTAATGTTGTTTGACTTCAGCATTACATATTTCTTTAAGTATATTTCGTTTGACTCGTAAGCCTCCCTGGGTCCAATACTGGGAGAAAGATAGGAAAATAAATAAACAATATAAATACTCCAGACACTGGAATGCTGCTGACAGTTACATACCCTCTGTCTGTCCCGATTTGGCAGAGACATTCCTGATCAATCCTATGTCATCCTACTTTTTCAGCTGCTTTTAAAATGCCCCAGTTTTTTTCTCTTCTCCCTCTTTCTTCCTTTGTCCCAGCTCATTTCAGTTGCTACAAACTGAGTTCAAATTGCCAAAGTAGGTTGTACATTAACTCAGCAGTGGGGAGAGGAAAGGCGGGTGTAGAGTCTTTCCTTTTTTGGGAGGTTCTAGCAAAAACAAACTGCTGCAGCCTCTGCAAGATTTTCTGTTCTTCTTCATTAATAACTTTTGCTATCTTGATCACCTTTTGATGTTGCTTGGTCATGTGTCCTGGTTCTCATATATGAAATGTTGGAGGGGATCCAATTAGTGCATACATTACTGAGCAAGATGCCCTAGGGGTTGACTCGGGCCATTTCTACACTGTACTGTTATAGTGCTATTATTCCACTTTCAACATCCTGTGGAATTCTGGAGTTTGTAGTTTACTGAGGCCAAAGAGCTCTCTGGCTGAGAATTCTAAATGCCTCTCCATTAACTGCAAACCCGAGGATGGAATAATAGCACTGGGGCCCTTTTCGCACCTTACCTCTGTCATGGCAGCGGGGAGCAGTGCTCGCGAGAGCGGCCGCTCGCATGAGCCACTCACAACAGCCCTTCTGCCTCCCGCATCAGCTTCCTGGTAGCGCGACCATCACGCTAGTGCCCCACCCCTCCCTTCTGCAGCGCAGTCTGGGAGCTGTAGGCTGCGCTGGGGAAAGGACGCACGACCGGCCCGGCTCGCTGAAGCACCGCACGCAGGTAAATGCGCGAGGGCGCCGCGAGCATTGCACGAGTGCGCAATGTTTTCGGCTTACAGCTGAAAATAAAAAAATGTGCGCATGCCCCACTTTAGCCTCATGAGCATCGCACAAGTGGGAGTGCGTCGTACAGAGCGACGCTCCCATTCACGCGACGCTCAAGGGGCGCTCATGCAAAAAAAAAATGCATGTGAAAAAGGCCTGGATGTTGAAAGTGGACTAATAGCATTATAACAGTCTAGTGCGGAATGACATCAGTGTGAGGGAGCTTCCTATAACTGGTCTGAGCTTGGAAAAGTTATTTCTTGGACTAAAATCCCCCAGATCCCCTGGGGCCCAGCCCCATGTTAAAAAGAGAAGCAGAATATTGAAACATCCAATACACATAGAATCTTAGATCTCTTTTTTAAAGTAGAAGGATTTTTAGAGAGGATTAGTTCTTGTTACCACTTATTTGGGAGCCTGAAGTCAGTGGCAGAGCTTGGAGTGTGTGGAGGGGGGAAGGGGCGTGGCCATGGAGCAAGGGGTGTGGCTGTGGTGCGTGGGGGCGTGGCCAAGGCATGTGGGGGCGTGGCTATGGGCCAGGACACCCCAAAAACATTGCTGCTGGGGATGAATCACCCCCCCCGCCCCCACATCTCTACATCACTGCCTGAAGTGATGGGGCAGATTAACTACCACAGTAAGACATAAGTCTGAAGCTGTGGTTGACAGGATTGGCCCTATTATTAGGTAGAACGAGGTATCTGGTTCAACAGGTCATGGTTGGGATTGTGGGTGAGGGAATGGAGGAACTCTAACTAGGTGATTCCTCTGCTGGAGGAATGAACTGCGTTTGCCACTCAACCTGCCCTCCGCCAGTGGAACTAGTCAACCTGTTTGCCTGCATTCAGCATTTTTCGTTCATAGTCTAACAGCAATTAAGGAGCTAACTTGCTTGCATCCCCTTGTGAGGCAAAGAGGTTGCATTAATTGCTAGTTCAAATTCAAATGCTAGTTAATTGCTAGTGAGACTCATGTCATCATACCTTTTTAAAAGATACCTTTTTAAGAAGATAAAACAAACAAGTCCTAGAATCTATATTTAGTACACATCACCACGCTCAACCTAAGTGGAGTTCATAATCCTGGTCTGTGTTTTAGAGTCAATGTTATTTGCTGAGGCTTCTGCGGTGTTACTATTTATTATATAGTTACCTCTCTCCCTTTCTCCCAACCACAACAAGACGGTCCAACATGCTTAAAAAGGGCAGCATATCTATTTCAGGACGCATGATTAACCAATTACCTGATTGACATATATGTAAGTGAGCAGATACATATATACTAAAAAAAAAAAAAGTAAGAAAAAAAGTAAGGTGCTTAAGGTAGGACATGCAGTACAAGGTATTAAATTCTAGTTACAAGAAAAGTGTGTGGGACCATGCAACAACATTGGTAGGATCATCATACAACAGATGGTGGGTTTCTTGGTTTCCTCCGACAGTGAAGCATGGTTGTTTCCTGTGCAAAAGAGTAACAAGTTCTTTATTGTCATTTATAAATCTTTCGGTTGCGTTTATATTATGCAGCTCAGGCTCTGCTGCAAAATTGTGACAGCAGAACTTTTTAGCCTGGGAGCAGCTGGCTGTCTTACATAAGGTACATTAAGAATAAATGGTAAAAGGAAGTATATCTATGAATAATCTTCTTTTGGGGGGGGTGTTGGGAAATCTTGGCATATTTCCACCTAGTCTTTCTACTTGGAAGAAAGTACTGAATGCAATCCTTCAGGAATACTTGCTGTGAAAATTTCATTAACATAAGCTGCATATTGAGTATGCAAAAAGAGACAGAGATGCATACTGAATGAGAGGAACATTTATTCAGAAACAAAGGCTTTCTGCAAAGAAAAAAAATCAGTTCTATTACATGCTAAAAGTTCTCATACAAGCCAGAAGTGAGTTAGTTATAGTAAGTTAGAGTAAGTTAGTTACAGTTACTTGGAAGTTGTTCCTTTCTGCCAGAATTAAGGCATAACTAAGTTACATTTTGATTTTAATGTAATGAAGGACAATATTATTTTTTCTTCAGCGTAAGTGTAACTGTAGTGTACTCTTTAGATGTGTTTTGTACCACAGGCCTTTTGTTGTTGTGTATACTAACATTTTTAAAGTAACTAAAAGTAGCTGTTCTACATGTGCTTAAACAGTTTACTTTGGTTTAATTACATTTGAGTAAGAAAAGAAATAGTTGCTTTCAAAAACTGTTCTTATAAGAACAAGCAGCTTGGGACTTGGGTCTGTCACTCCTTATTTTGAAAAGTGACTTCAAAGTTTTGTATAAGTCCTTGACCTACTCCCTGTGAAGATCATATCTCACATCCTTAGAATTGTACATTTTGCCCTTAATTTTCAACTTCTAAGTGTAATTCAATGAAATGTTAATGCGGTGGTTCTCAACCTGTGGGTCTCCAGATGTTTGTGGACTTCAGCTCCCAGAAGCCCTGAGCATTGACCATAGTGGCTGGGGCTTCTGGGAGCTGAAGTCCACAAACATCTGGGGACCCACAGGTTGAGAACCACTGTATGACTCACTGGAGACTCAATAAATCTCACTGGAGATTTGTTTGCCATGAAACAAACAGCCTCAGCCAATTGTGTGCAAACATAGCAGCAGTTGGTTTAAAATTTTAGGAAACAAATTTCTTTGAAATTGTATTCATCACTTTCAGTTTCCAAGAAATATTTCTCACTGTGGGACAAACCTTTGGCTAGAGGAGTCTAGTTGCTTGCTCTGAGTTCTGATTTGATTATCTAGAAGAGATAACATTAATAATAAAAGCACACAATTTTGCAATGCCACTCTGTCCCAGGTTGAATTAGTTTTGTGCTTACTTTTCACTTTTTGCTATACACAAATTAACTGACTATTTTAATCTAGTTATTGTAAATTGGCCTAAATACTCTAAAGGCACCAGATCCCATCTGATCTTGGAAGCTAAGCAAGGTCAGCTCTGGTTAGTATGTGGAAGGGATACAGCCAACAAATACTACATGCTGTAAGCTATATTTCAGAGGAAGGAGCTGGCAAAGCTGCCTCTCAGTATTCCTTGCCTAAGAAATCCTAGGAAATTAAGGGGCTTGCCATAAGTTTCTAGGTGACTTGAAGGCACATGCATGCACGTGAATGTTGTAAGAACTGTCATACTGGACCAAAGCTAATGAATATAAGAAGAGCTATACTGGATCAGATCAAAGACCTGTCTAGTTCAGCATCCTGATTTCACTGCAGCTAACCAGACACCACTAAGAAGCCCACAGGCAGAGCATGAGTTCAACAGCACGGTTTTTTTCATGTTCCACAGTGACTGATACTGAAATGCATACTGCCACAATTACTGGAAGTAATATATAGCCAAAATGACTAGTAGCCTTTGATAGCTTTATCCTCTGTTAATTCCTCTAATCCCTTTTTAAAGCTCCCCAGGTTGGTTGCTCTCACTATATTCCATGGTAGCAAATTCCAGAATTTAACTAGGCATTGTAGGAAGAAGGTACAATTCTTTTATTTGGTTTGCCTTCAGTGGATTCCTTTGAGTGCTAGAATTATAAGAAGAAATTATAAGAAGAAATACTACTCCTTATCCAGTTCCCCTCACCATGGACCATTTCATATACTAAATCATGTCTCCTTTACTTGCTTTTTCCCCAAGGTAACCTCCTCCAACATTGTAACCTGTTACCAGGTATGCCCTCAGAACATATGAATTCAAACATGTTTTGAGTACACATGTCTATCAGGGACCTTGTAATTTTGGCAAATAATGGTCCTTTCCGCATGCGATTAAGGCAGGCCAATGTGTCTTGCTACGAAGGTCTTCTGCACCTTGGAGTGGACTAGGTTTGGTTTATTTACCTTTGCTCTGCACGTAATTCCGACTAAATGCGCCCCCATGTGGTGGTAAAGTGCGCTATTTGAAAACCGGAAGAAATTGGTTTTTCAATTTTCCAGATCAATCCGATTCGTACTTTGACAGTGGTGCAGACACATACATTCGCACCAATGCGAATTGGTGGTCAGAGGAGGGCTCATAGGAGGGGCTGGGGGTAGTATGGACTTACGTCCGCAGGTACACAATGATGTACTAAACCATCCCCCCCAAAAAAGGGCCAATCACAGCCAACGGGGTGGGGTGAGGGGAGTAGTGGGAGTGGCCACGGCGGAGGCAGTGTGTATTCATGAACTCGCACTCCTCCGAATCAGAATGGAACATACGCAGTAGCTGTGCAGAAGGAAATGAGGGAAAGTCCATCTTGTTTCGAGCCCAGAAAATCCGGTAAGAAACGGCATAAACCGATTCACTAGCCTCGTGCGGAAAGGACCAATGAGTCAGGCAAATTGAATTTAAGAGAACCCCATGTTCACATGGAGCTCTATGAGCTAAGGGGAATTTTAGTGGATATACAGCAATCACATGCACTTTAATGTTCTGTTTCAATCTGAATCAATAACCAGATTTCATGGTCAAGTTCAGAAAGGTTTCATTAGAGATTAGATGTAGCATGGAGACACTGTTTTTCCAGAACTGAAGATACAGTACAGGTTTTGGTTTTGAGAATTCCCTGCTCCCAGAGGTTTTATGTTTGCCTTCTTTCCCATACAATACAAGGCAGTATCAGCTTTCAAAAATGACCTTGGTTCCCAGGCTCTGGCCTGCATACTCCTCCCAAAACCCAAATGGCAAAGCAATCAAAGCAACATTGCAACTGAGCCACTAAGAGCCTAAGTAGCATGGAAAAGGGGCCTAACTTGGTGGCCCCTCTGACCCAAACAATAATTGCATTGGGGAACAGCAAATACTATGTTAGAGATTCAAAAATGGCAAAGGTAGGTTCAAAGGAACAAATCTGAATGGCTATGAGGGTTTGGAATTAAAAGCAGTTTGAAGCTATAGGCATATCTAAGAGGAAGGAGAGATTAGAGAAAGAGGTTCAAAAATAAAGGCAAAGTCATACTTTCCCTAATCCGTGCATCTACTCACCTACCCACCCACGCACTCACACCAGAGAAAGAGGTGGCAGTTTTGGGGAGCTGCAATGTGCAAGGAAAAATTCCCTGAAAGATAGATGTTGGAAATGTTGGATGTTTTCTTTTCTTGGGCCTGTTAGATTTGTGAAAAGCTAGGAAGCACTCTTGACTGGAATAGTGCAGGGAAAAGTGACAAGCTAACTAAAGTCTTCTAAGCCAAAGTCAGACTTTGAGAAACAGAATGCACTAACAAGATTCTCTGGCCAAAATTCTGGATTCTGGGGGTGTAAAAGGGTGATTTCAGCTCAGCTGGTGGCCTCCAGAGAGAGTCAGGAATTTCCATCTCTTCTTCAAGTAGAGCCCACCGCCAGAATAGTACCTGTCAATTTTCTTTGTAAAGCATCTCACTCAGGAAACAATCAGAGTGACATCAGCAAACTCTCTAAAACAAAGGAACTTACTCAAACAAAGGGTGTCTACCTGGGCTTTCTGAGACATATTACCCAATACAGCCCTCCCTCTATATTTATGGGTTTGACCTTTGTGAATTTGATTATTCGTGAGGCATATACATGCCTCCCTCACTCTCCTCCTCCCAAATCCCTTGCCTTTTGCCCAAGTGTGGAGAACAAAACCGGTGTGCCCAGGCAAAAGGCAAGGGAATGGGGGGGACACAGGGATGCCTCTCCAGGTATGGAGAATTGTCCAGGCATGGAGAACACATGCTGGGGCAAAAGACAAGGGAATGTGTAGGGGGGAGACATGTACACAGAGAAGGAAGACACACGTACCCTGACAAAAGGCAAGGGAATGGGAGCAGGGAGCCCCAGAAGGGAATGGGAGAGGGAGCATGGGGGAGGGACTATTTGCGGTTTTTCCACTTTTGTGAAGTTCTGTGCCCCAAACACTTACAAAAGTGGAGGAGCCACTGTGCTTAGTTTAGCCTAATGTGGTAGTGGCTTTAGACAAGCACCCACTGAATACGTTGTTTTCCAGCTGCAAGACCACATGCTGGGAGAGATGGAACCTTGTCAGGGTGAAGGTATTCAAACTTAAGCAAACTTGATGATGGTAGCTACCAGAATTTGCCAGAGTTGCTAGTTACAGGATCTGACCAGGAAGGCCTTTTCCCAGTTAACATTTCTGTGCCCTTGGCCAGAGAGTCAAAAAATGATTTCATTTCAGGACAAACACATGCACATCTGGGCAGGGGTGTTGTTCATATCTGGCTGCCACCTAACAAATCTTTCCTCATAGGAGA
Source organism: Iguana delicatissima (assembly GCA_948472985.1). Lineage (NCBI taxonomy): Eukaryota > Metazoa > Chordata > Lepidosauria > Squamata > Iguanidae > Iguana > Iguana delicatissima. The sequence continues at coordinate 247,460 of CAOKZL010001164.1, read as the reverse complement.
GTTGCTTCAGAACCTTGAGCATTGTGCATAATCTAGGCCCTTTCCGCACAAGGCTGGTGAATCAGTTTGTGCTGTTTCTTACCGGATTTTCTGGGCTCGAAACAAGGTGGACTTTCTCTCATTTCCTTCCACACAGCTACTGCGTATGTTCTATTCTGATTCGGAGGAGTGTGAGTTCATGAATACATAGTACCTCCGCTGTGGCCACTCCCGCTACTCCCCTCCCCTCCCCTCCCCTCCCCTCACCCCGTTGGCTGTGATTGACCCTTTTTGGGGGGGATGGTTTAGTACATCATTGTGTACCTGCGTACGTGTGTAAGTCCATACTACCCCCGGCCCCTCCTATGAGCCCTCCTCTGACCACCAATTCGCATTGGTGTGAATGTACGTGTCTGCACCACTGTGAAAGTACAACTCAGATTGATCTGGAAAATTGAAAAACCAATTTCTTCCGGTTTTCAAATAGCGCACTTTACCACCACATGGGGGCGCATTTAGTCGAATGTACGTGCAGAGCAAAGGTAAATAAACCGAACCTAGTCCACTCCAAGGTGCAGAAGACCATCGTAGCAAGACGCATTGGCCCGCCTTAATAACTGTGTGGAAAGGGCCCTAGTTAATCATATTGAACCCCAAAATTAGAAGCATGTAGGGCAACAGTTTTGCTGAATCTAAGCAGGACTATGTCTGCTTGGTGTTAGGATAGGAGCCTATGTATGGGAGATTAGGGATGGAAAGAATAAGAGAATTAAAAAAAAATAGTAAAGTGCTTCTTGAATGTTAGGAAACCCTATGAGGAAAAACTGACAGGAGTCTTCACATTTTGGAACTCATTCTACATAAATTCACACATGGGTTTTTTTTTGCTGAAACAGTATTTTCTGTGCAGAAATGTTTTCTGCAGAACTACAACATCTGCTATTCAGAAAAGAAAAAAAAGCTATTTTCTGTGCAGAAGATGCTGTTTAATTACACAAGAAAAGCATCTACAAATTTTGCCCAGAATAAATCCTGCACTGCACATAGCATTCAAAAACTCTGCAGTTTTTGATCATTTTCTTACATTGGGAAGAAAATTGCCAAAATTACTTGTTCCTTCCTTTGAGGATGAAATTAGTGAAGAATTATGTCCCTGTGGGAGACTTGAGTTCCATGATGGAAGAAAGATAGGATTGGCTTCATGGCTTTCAGCTGAATGTTTGAACAAGCTCTGTTGAAGGGTTCTGTGTTCTGAACTTTTTTTGTCAGGTTCTGTGACATCACTTATGCAAGATATCACTTCATGTTGAAGGTGGTCAACTAAGAAGTTCTTAATTTACTTCCTGTATTTACATATTCATTCATCACGTTCCCTTTCTTTTTTTTTTTTTGCTCTATGGTTTATGCAAAGAAATATCTGTGCATAACCCAGCTCAGTTTGATGAGTCATTATCTCTGATGAGCCACAAAAAAACGGAAAGCAAATAGTGAGCACTCCTGCTGGCACATACATTCCCCCATCTACATCCTAATGCAAGTGTTTGTATGTAAGACAACCACTCCCTCACACTTGGCTGAATTGTTATTAATAGGAAGAGACGTGAACTTGATGGAACAGAGCAGACACTTTCATGGAAACACTTTCATGCATTTCTCAGCCTAGTTATAATTTTTTTTTCTTATGGGAAAAAAGAAAAAAAAATACCTTAAAATGAATGTGATGAAAGTGGTATTCTGAAGCAGAACCTTATTAATATATTTTAGAACACGGTGAGCAATATATGGTTTGGAAGCCACATTTGTTCCCCTCCTCAGCTTATTTAATGAAGCTGCAAGGGTTCCTGCCATCCCTCCCGCCCCATTTGTGCGGAGGCTGCATGCCTTGTTTATATGGAGAAGCCATCCGGAAGTGTGATTCTCCTTATAAACAAGGTACACGTCCATTTTTCACAATCAGGGAGCACCAATGGGAGAAAATAATCAGTCTTATCATCCTCCCTGTCCCTGGCTGTTGCTTTCTTCTCATCTTGATGAAGTCTAGAAGTATTGGTCTAGGAATGGCATGGTCATGTACGTATCATTTATACATGTTCTATTCAGGAACTGGCTGTAGTTCCTGGCCTTCCTGAGACTTTGGCAGTGACACAGCCAAGTCCCCTCACAGCCAGTGGTAAAACTAGATCCCCTAAACAAGTAGTTCTCCGCAGACTAACCCTGCCTGGCAGTCCAGTTCTCCATGGCCGGCCACAGAGTGCCCCAGGAATTCTGGGGTTTGTAGTTTACTCAGGTCAAAGAGCTCTCTGGCTGAGAATTCTAAATGCCCCTCTCTAAACTGCAAACCCCAGGATTCCATAGGACAGTGGTTCTCAACCTGTGGGTCCCCAGATGTTTGTGGACTTCAGCTCCCAGAAGCCCCAGCCTCTATGGTCAGTGCTCAGGGCTTCTGGGAGCTGAAGTCCACAAACATCTGGGGACCCACAGGTTGAGAACCACTGCCATAGGATGTCGAACATGGAATAATAGCACTATAAGAGTGCAGTGTGGAAATGGCCTATGATTCTATAATCAATAAATATTGGGTAGATGGTGATGATGATGAAAATGATTGTGATAAGAGGACAGGCCAACAGGACATTAGAAACTAAAAGGGCAATGCTACCTGTGCATGTCTTCTCAGAAGCAAGCTCTATTGAGTTTAATGGGACTTAACAGTTTTTAAAAGTTGAAAATTTAATATACCCCTGTTATAGTTTCAAGGTTTTCTTCACAGTATGGCTAGGACAAAGGAGCACAGAAAGAGAAAGAAAATGAGAGAATAAGAAAGGAAAGTGGAAGGAGGAGAGGACAAATGTGACCAGCAGAACTGTGCAGGAGGAGGGAAGGAGAAGGAAGATGAGAGAGAGGAAGTGAGACTAGAAAGGAGAAAGAGGATCCAACTAGATGTGCAGAAAGAGTAAAATGAGAAAGAGAGAAAGGAAGAAGAATATATTTAGCCAGGAGTTATAGGTAGTGAGGGAGAGTGAAAAAGAAAAAGAGAACAAGGAAAAGAGGACAAGAGAGAGGTAGGGGAAGGAAAATGTTTAACTAGTAGTTGGGGAGGGAGAGGATGAGGGGGAAAAAAGGGAACAAAAAAAGGGATGAGGATGAGTACAGGCAAGAGTTGTAGGGTGGGGAGAAGAAGAAGACGATGACAGATGGAGACAGACAGAATTTTAGAAGGAGAGGAATCCAGTGCCTAAGCAGAGCTGGAGAAGACAGAGATTTATACCACACCTGTACCTAACAATGGTACAAATCATGTGTGATGCTTCATGTTACCCTAAAAGGTGGGAGAAACAGGGGTTCACCAGCAATGCCAAGAATAATCAGACACTCCTGGGAACCATACCAGAGTATTGGAAAGTGAGGCCAGAAAGGTTGAATAGAGAGAATAAGAAAGGAATAGGTGGAAAAAGTGATAGTTACCAGTCCTGAAGGAGAAGTCACAGCAGAGTGGCTCAGACAGCATCTGAGGGTAGCATGGAGGAACAGCAGTCTGGGACACCATGTACAACGTACTACACACAGCATTCTACAAAAGCCTGGGGTTGAAGCTACATTTTTTATATCCTATTTCATGCCTTGAAGGGGTGTGGTGACAAAACCATAATGGCTTTCCCACGGGATTGACAAAAGGGTCTGAAACGGGCTGATTACTTAACTGGAGTGACAAATCATTGATGGGACTCATGATAATCTTTTAATGTTCTGTCAGGTAGGGTGTACAGGGAAGATCTCCACAGGACAAGATTAAGGGAGAGTCTCTGCTCACCAATCTGGGCAGTTGTCTTTCATTGTATTCAATGCAAAGAGCCTGGAGTGGTGAAAGGATTACACAAACCCATTAGTGTTGGGTTCTCCCACCTACTCCTTTCTGACTTATGACCCTGAACATTTTGCAGGTCAGCTTGATTCCAAAACATGGGGTCTTCTCTCATATTCTCCAGTTATTAATAAGTCCAATTTATGAAAATTGCACACCTTGCAGAAGGGGTGGTAGGGTTTGGTAACATTCAGATACAGAAAGAAATTGTACCATTTACAGCAGGGTAAGGGAACCCCTAAGTACTCTAAAGGCACAAGATCCTGTCTGATCTTGGAAGCTAAGCAGAATCAGCCTTGCCTATTACTTGGAAGGGAGACTGCCAATGAATACCAGATGCTGTAGGCTATATTTCAGAGGAAAGAACTGGCAAAACCACCTCTGACTATTCCTTGCCTAAGAAAACCCTATGAAATTCAAGGGTTCACTGTGAGTCAATGAACAACTTGAAGGCACATACACAGAAGGAAAGTGGGTGCAGAACAGAGAAAATAAACATAAAGTTAGGAAGAGCCACAAAGCAGCAATCATGTATTTAATAACTCTTAAAAGAAATGAATTCTGAGTCAGCTCAACATTTTCCCACATTGATTCCTCTCTCCTGCTGAGCCCTGGTGCTGACTGCAGTCTGAGAAACATTGAGAGAAGGAGGAGGGAGGAGAGGAGAGGGCAAGGTGAGTTCCATGGAGAATCTACAACAACAGCCATTCTGAATCACTCTGCAGCAGTCATAGAATCACAGAGTTGGAAGGGATCATTAGCTGCAACCTCAGGCTCAATGCAGAATTTCCAGCTAGAGCATCCCCAACAGGTAGCCTCGTTTAGAAGCATCCAGAGAAGGAGACCCTATCACCTCTTTAGGCAATTGGTTCTTTTGCCAAGCTGTTCTCACTGTCAAAAAGTTTCTTATAATGTTCAGTTGAAATCTATCCTCCCATAACTTAAAACCATTAGACCTAGTTAGACCTAGTTCTACACTCTGCAGCAGAAGAGAACAAACCTGCACCTCTTGTTTGTGGCAGCCCTTGAGATATTAAAGAGTGTAATCATGTAACTTCTCAGTCTTCTCTTCAACAAGCTGAACATGTTCAGATCCTTCAACCTCTTTTCATATGTTTTGTTCACCATGCTTTTAATCATGCTTTTTGTCCACTTCTCTGAACTCACTCCAATTTGTCTATAGCCTTCCTAAAATGAGGTATTCAGAATTCAGTACTGTACGAATGAGGCCTGATCAGTGCAGAATATAGGGGAACTATTACTTCTCTTTGCTTGGAAACAATGCATCTATTAATACAGGCTAAGATAGCATTTACATTCTTTGCTGCAGCATCACACTGCTGGCTCATGTTCAATGTATTATTGACAATGATTCCAAGGTCCTTTTCATACATAGTACTGCTGAGCCATGTATCTCCTATCCTATACCTGTTCATTTGGCTTTTCTGGCCTAAATGAAGAATTTTGCATTTCTCACAGTTGAATTGCATTTTTTAAATTTCGGTCCAGTTTTCTAGTTTATCAAGGTCTTTTTGAATTCTGTTCCTATCTTCCAATGTGTTAGCTACCCATGCCAGTTTTGTGTCATCCACAAATTTGATAATGATTCCCTCCACCCCATAATCCAAATCACTGATAAAAATATTGAAGAGTATCACCTCCAGGACAGAACGTTGTGGCATTCCACTCAAGACTTCGTTCCAATTTGAAGCACAGCCACAGATAACAACTGTTTGAGGATATTTTTCTAGCCTACTATGGACTCATCTGATCTTTCCATCTATTCCATATTTAGTCAGTTTGCTAATCAAAATATCATGGGGAACTCTCAAATGCTTTCAATAGAGCCCTTGTGGCACAGAGGTTAAATGCCAGTACTGCAGCCACAACATTGTGAGTTTGATCCTGCAGGGCTCCAGGTTGACTCAGCCTTCCATCCTTCCATAGGTCAGTAAAATGAGTACCCAGTCTGTTGGAGGCAATTAGCTAAAACACGTTGTAAACTGGCTAGGGAGAGAAACGGTATAGAAATGTAACTGCTAACTGCTAATGAGGTTCCTCATGATATTTTGATATTTAGAGTAGTGGGGGACTTCAGCACACGCTTAAAAAAAGTTTTCAAGACAGAGATTTCTCCACTCCTGGAGAAGAGGAGCTGGCGCTTGAGATCTGGCAACCTTCTCCTCCCACTGAGAAATCTTAGGAGGTAGTTTGATTCCCAGGACATCTCAGAAGGTAATCAGTGCCTTGGATGAAAGCACATAGGCCAAAAGGCCTATATCTGTCCCTGTCATCTTGAAGTACAACTGGAAAAGAACTCTGTCTGAAAGCATACCGAGCCACTAACAGATAATGTGAATTTTGAAGCTGTGTATTAAATCAGGGTAGGAAACCAAATTAGTCCTGGGAGGCAGACTCAGTTTCCCACCCTCATCTGTGTAATTCAGTGGATACCTCCAAAATCTGCACTATTTGTTAGTGGGTTTGTATGCTTTCAGACAGAGATCTTTTCCAGGTGTACCTCAAGATTCTAGGGCCTTTTGGATGAACTGTGCTTCTGAAATCATGTGAGCTCAGGTCTGCTCAGTGTGGCAAAGTGGGCATTAAATTATGGCCATTCCACACACATGGATGCTTTATTGTACTGAGATATAAAACTGGGTCACCAGGACAAAGAAGAAACATAATTATATGCATGCGTTGAGGTTGAGTTCTTTCTTTCCTGCTTATACACATGAGTTCATATAAAGTGAATTTCTGTTGACTGACCTTTCCGTGCATGCCATTATGATCTGATGTATTAAATCAATTTCTGTGATATTTACAGCTTTATTCCATATTAATCTTAAATACTTCCAGATTAAGAATGATTACTGTCCTAATTCCAAATGACAGCAGGTCTCTAGCAGAACATCACCCTGATTCATGATACTTGAAAAAAGTATTGGTTTGAGTGTTGGATGGAAAAAAGATCTCATTTAAAATATTTTTAAAAGAATGATAATTGGTATCAAATGCTTTAAAAGTCTCTTGTTTGAACATGCTTGTCATCCTTGTAAATTTTTTTAAAAGTGCATTATCATTCATTTCATGATTATAAGCAGCATTTTAAAGAAATATCTTAGTGAGATTCAGTTTCAGAAGCCTTTGCACATCCATTACATTCAGTACTGGCCACAAAAAATAGGTTTAGTGATGACTGCAGTGTTGTAAGATGCAAGCAAAGAAAACAGTTTTCTTCAGCAAGTAGTCAATAGAACAAAATAAATAAAATGTGGGCAAGCAGATTTAGCTCATGGTTTTAAATTAGGCAGCAGGCAATCCTGCCTTTAGGTCATGAGCAGGCCAAATCGAAACCCCATAATTAACATGTTGATGGCTTTTCACAATATGTGTGAAAAAAAGTGAAATGTCAGTATCTGTTTTTTGGACTGAGGTTCACATTTGCTCATCAGCCATAATACAGCTTCTCAGGGCTGTATTCAAAACTCACAGGGGACACTGGGCCTTACCACACTGCACTGCTTTAGTACTGTTATTCTACTTTCAACATCCTATGGAATCCTGCGGTTTGCAGTTTAGGGAGGGGCATTTAGAATTCTCAGTAAACTACAAACCCCAGAATTTCACAGGATGTTGAAAGTGGAATAATAGCACTATAACAAGTGCAGTGCAGAAAGGCTCACTGTTGCCTATGGTTTATTTCACTTCTTTTTAATGCCTTTCTAACATGGAGAAACACATGAAGATTCTGAGTTCTTTCTTTGGAAGGAAACTATTTCTATGCCAGTTGCTACTGGAGTTTTTCTTCCCATCCGTGGTTCAGAAGATGGGATGATATTTCTAATTATCAAGATGGCAATTCTACTTTGCTTTTGCAAAAGATCAGTTTCTTTGTTTCTCCAGAGCAATTGCTGAGGAGAGAAACCTCTTTGGATCCAAGAGGCAAGATTCTGAATAGGAAAAGGCCCTGTTAGCAGCCATACACCCCTATGTTTTGCTATGGTTTAATTGACATATATTGAAACTGATATGAAATATAAATTATACCCTGATATGGCTGGATTGCCCTGCTGGATAAGAGGAAAACTGGCTGAACACATGTGTTATGAAATTTAAGGTCAAGAAGATTCCCTTCTAGGCACAGCCAGGATATAGGCCCTTTTCGCACCTTACCCTTTTGTGGAGCTGGGGTGCAGGGTTAGTGTGAGAGCCTGGGGTGGAAGGCTCTTGTGTCCCTGCTGCTCCGGCTCCACAGCTGCATCCTGGTTGCGCGAGCACCCCACCTCTTCCTTCTGCAGTGCAGCCTGGGACCTTTCCCAGGCTGCATTGCACAGGAAGCGTGATCGGCCCGGCTCCCGAGGCTCTGCACACCATGTAAGTGTGAGCAGGGTACCGGAGTGATGCGCAAGTGCGCAGCATTTTTGGCTTTAAGCCAAAGATGAAAAAATGTGTGCGCGGTCCGCATTAGGCCCTTGAGCATCACGCAAATGTGAGTGCGTCATGTGGACTGTTCCTCACATTTATGTGATGCTCAAGGGGCCCTTTCACTTTGGAAATGCTGAGCGAAAAGGGCCGTAGTCAGGAAATCATCAGGAAACTCTGAAGTTAATAAGCTGCTGCTAACCTTAACAATACTGCTTTCTTAGACAGTAGAGACTGGGAAATTCCCACCAGACTGCTGGTTGTCTTAAGTCCTCTTCCTTTTGCCCTGCAATCTATCCCATTATCCTCAAATCTGCCCACAAACACTGAGCTATCAAACAACCATTAGCCCCTTTTGTCATCTAACTCTAAAACCCTTCAGCTCATTCCAGGCCATATTGTCCACTCTGCAAACACTATTGTTTACTCAGCTGGAGAGCCATTTGCACCCATGTCCTCCGGGTAGAAATTGTGTATAAACCCCCCAGTTTTGATCAGCTAGCTCACAGTACATTGATTACTGGTAGCCACTCTGATTCCTGACTGTGTACTGTCCTTAGACACAAGTCTAAGTCACATCACTGCTTTTTTGCTACTTTGCTGGATTGGTAAATATCACCTATTTCACCCTGAAATCTCACTGTCTCAAAACTTTCCTCCCTTTTCCTTTAGTTAGGCTTGTGTGAGTGTGTAACTGCTTGGATCTTGGGTGTGAGTGTTTGAATCTCCCTCAATAAAACACAGTTTACTTTTGAATCTCTGGCTGGTTCTTCCCTGCAGAAGACCCTGTAAACATTAGTGTCAAATATCTTGTTAGGTTAATCCCCTCTCACAGGCCTCCTATTTAAGCTAATAACTCCCCAGCTTTGCATGGAGGTACCAGCATCATGAGTGGATACCTGAGTCACTCATTGTTTGAGGTAACAGCCCCATGGTCTCATTCAAGCAGTGGGTGTGTTTTAAGGACACAGTCTGGGTAGCACATGTGGTGGGTGATTTCCACGTCAGCAGGGCAGTGAACCCACTCCAGCATTTAATCTGAATCTTAAATAAGCTATCCACTTTACCTCCAAATTACATCCAGCACCGTGGCTATCTCTTTTAAAGTTTAGACTAAAATCCCACTGACATGGAAGTACTGTTAGGTGGCCAAATCCCACAGAAAGCATTCTAAATTCTACACATGTCTACACAGAAGTGCATCTGTAAGCTTTCAGGCTTACAGAGTAATGCTCTTGTTTGTGCCTGTCTACTTTATAAGAGAATCTAAAATAATTTGCAGTGAAGAACAGTTCTTTGAGATACCAGCATGAGGCTAAGGATGGAGGAGCAATGTTTATTTCATCCATTTTTTGAAATAGCGTCTGAACTAAGTTATTCCATATTGTGAAACTGAGATATAAACCTGCAGAGCCTGGATTGTGGTATCTGAAAGACTGAGCATTGAAATATGTGTGGTAGACCTTACATGACGTTATGCACACTGCAAATGGAAAGGAGGAGAAGACAAGCCTGGTATCTGTTCCATACAGAATTTCTATGACCCAAGTGGAGGGCACCATTCCTGTAATGATACAGTAGATACAGTCTGAGAATGTACAGTAACAACAGATGAAAAATATACTGACAGTGAAAACAAGCTTGCTCTCTTGCTAACTCTTTTCACATGCTGAATGTGTCCTTCTTACTAAATGTGTAAAGTAAGTCATCAGATTACTCCACCTGATGTCCTACTTCTGTTCTCCATATAATTAGGTTACGGTCTAAAACTGACACACATATATAGAGTATGCTCAGGATCTGTGGATACAGGCAAGGTTCCCAATCAAACAGACAGTCCATGCATGACTGGGTATACCTTACGTTCTATTGGAGCTTCAGCTGATTATGTAGAGCTCAGGGGCAATGAAAACAGGAGAATTCCATCTGCATTCACTTTTTTTAAAAATTCTAGAGCAACAGATACCATAAAGTGGTTGAAGTTTTGCTCCTCTAATTCTCCTCCACTTCCTCTGCTTGTTCTGTGTCAGACTCAGAAATCTCCCTTATGCTAAAATCTTGACTGTTAACTGGATTAGCTGTAACAGATGTTGCACTGGTCTTGTCTCTTCCTTCTTCATTGCAAGAACTCCATTGGGTGGACTGGAGCTCTTTTTGTCTGACCATATGAAATGTAATACTGACCCAAGGCATCCTTTATAAGGATATGAAGGATATTATTAAACCAACCACTTTCCATTCTGCCCCTTTTATTGAAATTGTGAAACCAAGGATGCAGGATGTTCACTTAGTCACTGCACAATGCCCTCAGTTTAACTTTTTGTGGGTGATGGAAAAATAACTAGTTTCAGCGACCTTAAAAGATGTTAGCAGCCAGGTCCAATATAATAAACATTGGCATGGAGGGTTTTTTTTAAGTTAAAAATATGAGTTTTGATGCCTGAAAGCATAAAAACTACCCACAAGATGAATGGAGATATTCTGTGTATTGTCTGAATAAACTCTAAGGGTGATAATGAAGGGTGATACATATAAACTTGGTGTAGACAGCTAAAAATATGTAGAAGTATGCATATGGAAGGGAGAACTGGGATTGCACCAACAGCTATCTGCTATTTGTTCGGCCTCCGTGGGAATGATAAATTCTGCACAGAGATCTATGTGTAAACCTATACCAACACATACAATCTACTCTTGAAAATGGACTTTCATGCACATTGGGAATGTATCAATAATGGATCCCATAGTAGAAGTGAAGATCAATGTGCAAAGGAGGGGCCAGGGACATTTGGTCCTCTAGATGTTTCCGTGTCTGGGAACTGAAGTCAAAGGTGTCTGGAGGACCACTGGTCCCCTACTTTGCTCCATGTAGAGGTTAGTTTCTCTCTCTCTCTGTTTATACTTAGGTGCGTATAAAGCAGTAAACAGCTTGGGGCCAGGGCATCAGAAAGACTGCCTCCTTCCAGATTATGAGCTTTTCAGCAGAGGCCATGCTATGCATCCCACCACCCTGAGAAGCTAGATTGAAACAGTTTCCCCCACCCCTGAACTTCCTTAAGAAAGAATGAAACTTCATCCCAAGGGAAGGTAGGTTCCCTGTAAGTTTCTGCAATGTAGTCAAAACTTTGTCCTGTGGAACTATCCATTTTTAAAATGAATTTTAAAGCTTGTTTTTAATACATTTTTATCAGATATTCTTACACGTTTCGGGGCCTTGGTGGGAAGAAAATGTTCAATGAATCCTTTTAATAAATAAAAAATAAGGCCTTTAGCTATAACAGACTCCTTGCTTTGACTTTTTGTCTATTCTAGAATCAGCCAGTGTTTAAGAAGGAGTTTGACAATGATGTAGAAGCAAATGTCCAGCCACTCAGTGTGGAACATGTCTGCATCTGCCCTCAGTGTCCCCAAGAAAGAAGAGAATACAGTAAGGCAGCATTTTTTTTAAAGGAACCAACTCAACATTTTAACATTTTTAAAAGAGTCAACTCAACATTGGGTGTAGTTCCAATACAAATGGATATTGATTGGCCAAAGAACACAAGGAGAGCTCTGTCACACCACTGTCTCCCATATTCCTGGCTAGCATTCTGTTGATGACACACATAGGCATAATTGGGGATTATGCCATGTACATACTTTTCATGCCTTGCAGAAGGAGGTATCCAGTACCTCCTTTTTCAAGGTCCCATCCTAGTAAACAATAAGAGCCAGGGGTACCAGGTGAAACTCTATCTCCCCAGCCACTGATTGGCTTGCAAAGTTGTGTCAAGCTCATTCTGGCTGATCTTGAGCACCAAGGAGGAAGAAGTAGTTTCTGTCCTAACGCTGAGGACAGAAACCAATTCTAGGGCAGACAAGAGGTAAAGGCAAGAAGTCCATTATAGGTGAAGACCAGATTGATTGACTGATCATTTCTTCCCACCGGGGTAGCCCTTGCTTAGAAGAAGCAAGGATGAACTCTGTGCTTAAAGAGTGCCCTGCTACCCTTGATGCTTAAGAGCAACCAGAATGAGCTCAAGCACATCTCTCTTCTTAGTCACTGGCTGGGGAAATAGAGCTGTACCCAGCAATCCTAGCTTACACTCCACCAGAGTGATATAGGATCTCAGCAGCTGTGTCCTTCCCTCCCTCCTTCCCTTCTGCATAACTGTACTGGCGGAAATAAGATCTCAGCCTGAATGCTGCTGTTCAGACACTAACTGCTGTTGGACAAGGCCCCTGCTCTCCCTTGTTATAGTGCATCTTTGAACTTGATTTGGACTACACAGCCCTTTGGACAGAAGACACAAGGGCTGAGGTGCTACATCAAATGACACTTTCAAATAGAGGACTGCTGTTCACCATCTTTTCACTCAGAGAACTATTCTCTCTAAAATAAGAGACATAACACTCTTAAGAGGAAATTCTGAGGTTTGTCCGTATTAGAATGTGATGAATGGCAAACTGAGCAGCATTGGGGAAACATTCCTTCTATTGAGTAGATGAGTTTTTCTTCCCTCAAGGGCTGCAATCCAACATCCCCTCAGTCTAGCACATTTGGACTTATGTTATGTTGAGCGATATACTTTCCCATCTGACTTACTGAAAAGCCCCTGAAGCTATCTTGTATGGCCAGTTTGTGTTTCAAAGTGAGTAGGCAGGATCAGAGAACCATCTGGCTATGTCCTCATACATCAGTGCTAAGATCTACTGGGGGCTTCCAGTAGTCTCAGTGCTGATGTCATTATTTTGTATCTGGCTATGGGGATATAGCCAGATCCTATATCCTGCCTGTTCATCACAAAGCATGGAATGGCCATGTGGGATGGCTGGAGGGGCTTTCAGGAAGCTATGTGTGGAGGAGGGTCTTTGGACACTGAAGAAGGGAATATCAACCCTCTCAGTGTCTGAAAGGAGACTTCTGCTTGCATAAGAGAAACTTACACAAGTGTACATCTCTAACAGAATTCCAGCCAATGCCTGGGCAGTTGTTGCATTCCTTCAAGCCATTTCTAACTTATGGCAACCCTAATGCAAACCTATCACTTGGTTTTCTTGGCAGGATTTGTTCAGAGAGAGTTTGCCTTTGCCTTCCTCTGAGACTGAGAGAGTGTGACTTGCCCAAGGTCATCCAGTACATTTCCATGACTGAGTGGGAATTTGAACTCTGGTCTCCAGAGTTGTAGTCCAACATTCAAACCACTACACCAAACTAGTTCTCACCTAGGCAGTGTGAATTGCTAAATATTGGCTCCAAGGCTGTTACTGGGAGTTCTTATATTCTTATCTCCTCATGTCAGAGACTGGAAAGTTTGTCTTTTCTGTGATTTCTCCAAGATTTGCCTTATCTGGCTAACTCTGGAAGAACATTGCCTGGCATTAGGACAACTAAGGAGAAGCTAATTATGGCCTGAATCCTGCTAGTTAGTCCCAGCTAGAGTAGTGGACTATAGGCAATGAAAGCTCATTCTAGAATAAAATTATAAGGCCTAAATCTAATTGTTAGTCTCAGCTTAAACAGATACACTTGAATCAATTGTTAAATGGCGAGTCAAAAGTTATGTAAATCCTATTCATTCAGCGGTCTACACTGTAGTTGGGATTAGCAATGGGAGTCAAGCCAATATATTTCTCAGTGGCCCTGGGAAGTTCACAGAAGTTACTTTATAGGATATTTTATGAGACCTAAACAAATATAGGCTTCTTTTCAAAGCTTGATTTGCTACAGTTAATATGTTTCAAAGCAAACCCATAGGATGGTTGAGGTCTTTAGTGCCTTTATTTTCTTATATGCAATCTTTTAGTAGTTTTCCTTTAATGATTTTCAAAGTCTTCCACATAACAAGGAATCAAAAATCTTATAGCCTTTCATTTAACTCCCCTCCCTCCCCGGGCAATTTGGTTTCCCTTAGACATGCACTTTCTCTGGCAAGTTCCCTAATTAAATATAAAATGGCAGGATTAGATTCTAACAGTGTTATATACTTTTCATCAGGAAGGAACTGGCAGCCTTCTGGGCTTCTGATGTAAAATCTAGAATTCAACTCCATCACTTTGTTTTAATTTTAAAACGGTAATGCGGAAGATAAGGAGACAACTGGTAGCTGGCTTGGCCATTGAATGCCTTTGTTCTGACTTAGCACTGTAATCAATATTATGAGTAACTGACTTGGTCATAGTTTTTTTTTTTTAAACTGACAATGAATATATTGAAATACAAACAGTTTGCAAAGAGCTTTAGGTGCCACAAGTCTCTTTGAAAGGTTTTTTCCCCCTCAAGTTTTTATAGAATAATACTATGAAGGCCAAACTGAACGTAATTCCAGATGCACAGTTTTTCTTATTTGTCCTGTGATCCTGAGCACTGTAAATCTATGTGAACTAGCAGAATTGGGAAAAGTGGTGCTGCTTCCATTTCACAGTTCCAAGTACTTCTAAACCACTCTGATAACAGACTCATAAGAGCTGGAAGGGATCCAAGGGTTATCTAATCCAATCTCTTATCTGTGGAGGAATGCATGGCTAAAGCTCTCCTTAGAGGTAGCTGTCCAACCTCTGTTTTAAGACTTTCCAGTGAAGGAAAGTCTGCCACTTTCTAAGGTGGTCTGTTTCACTGTCAAACAGCACTAACAGTTAGGTGATTGACACCTTTGCTTTTCAAGGTACTTCATTTGGAATTACTATCCCTTGGTGTTTAAAATGGAATTATGACAATTATATTACTTAAAAAGAAAGATTCTTGCAAGGTATAGAAAAGAAAATATAATATAATGGAAACCTGCAGGGAAATAATGCACGGAAAGTGTGAAGCTTGATGATTGATTTTTAGAATTGGAAGTATGTATCTGTTGTTCTTTGCTCTTTGCTGTATTTTAAGTATTAAAATTTATAAAAGGGAATTATTATTCCTTGGTAGTGTTACCTTGACTTCTGGGGGTCCCGTGGGGGACACCTTGCTTCGCTCCAAGTTATAAAGGTTGAGGAAATTAGCAGAGCACTGGCGTTAGCAAAACGAGGGGCAGGGTAACCCAGCAGGATTTTCTACCCAACTTTATGGGGTCAGGCCAAGCAAAAAGCCAGACAAATGTACCAAATAAATGAATTTTATTAAATGAATATAGTACCACACACCAACACACTCACTCACTCACTCACTCACTCATACAAGGCCTATTGAGAAAGAAAAGAGGTGAAAAATGGATAGGGGATATAACAAAGGGAATGTAGAGGCGGTGATACTGCACCTATCCTGAAGTCTTTGGTCTGGGAGGCAGCGAGAAGAACAGAGCTCAGCGAAGAGATGGCTGAGGGGATCACTCAACTAACAAAGTGCTGGTCTGCTAGTGTGGCGGGGAGTTCTCCAAAGAGACCCTCAAAAACAGGGACTACTTATAGGGCAGAATGTACCTCGAGGGCAGGCCCTCTCCGGGGAAGAACAATGGCCAAAATAAAGGAAAAATGTCACACAATAGCAGCTTGATAGCTTGCATGATTGGATCATGTAAAAGTACCTTGCCTTGTAGGATTTTGCAAAGTCTGAGTGGCTCAACCTGGGGAAAACCCAATAATCCATTCAGGTTGGCTGGCAACCTTTTATCTGTCTGAATGTGTTTAGCCTGAGGTATCCTTGGGCTACGTGACTGGGGATTTTTCTGGCCTGACCTAGTTTCGATTGTTCTACCTCTTAGCCTACATACCCACTTGGGCAACCTCTCTGGCATGGTGGGCATATTTGATATTAAATTTATAGTCCCTGGGATAGAGTATGCCAGTGGAGTAACAGTAGCGTTGGTGCAGAACCCACATCTGCAACTGCCCAGAGTTTACAAATATCACACAAATAAGTCTAGATCAGATAATAATGATCCTTAAAGAGAAAAACCAGGAGAAAGGAACATGGGAAAATTATCATACCAGATCAGACCATTCTATTATTTAATCTAGATCAGCATTGTCTAAATTAAGAATGGGGAACCTTTAGCCCTCTAGGTATTGATGAATCAGTCTTCAGTGTTGGCAAGGCTGGATACAGCTGGTGGGGACTGGGGGTTTAATAATAATAGCACAGATTTTCCAGTGCTGGTCTTAACTAACTGGCAGGTGCTCTCCAGCAGACCAAATGAACCCCCCCAGTTCTGCCAAACAAGGTCCTTTTAACTAGAGATGCTCAGGACTGAAATGACCCCAGGAGTCCTAGGCTGGAACCTTTTGCACTAGGAAAGCCCAGCCAATGAATTACAATCATTTCCCTAAGTAAGCAAGAGATCAGTGGCGGCAGGTGGCTTCCATACTGAGTTTAGTTGAAATTTGATCTTTTCAAAGTGCTATACCCTATTCCCCAAAATAGCTTCATTCCTTGGAAAATGCCTTTCAAGTTCAGACTAAACCCCAACATGAATTTACCATCCATGCGCAACATGGGAGCCACCATCCATCATTGCAAGAGGCATCTCGTCAGAGAAGACAGTAAAGAATGTATGGCATGTCCATATATGTATTTGTCTTTATTATCGCTTCAAAACCATGAAATATTAGACATTGAAAACTTGGCACAGATACTAAGGGGACCCTACAAAAAGACACTGGCGGGTAGGTGGGGGCAAAGAGGACAATATATTCACTTGCTATACTGTGTCCACACCATTTTTAATTTTAGAAATCTCTGTCAGCATTTAACCCCACAAATTATAGGAGCAACAGCAAAAATTTCCAAAGTCTTTAGCTTTTCCTAATAAATATATTACATCAGATTGTAATATCTGCAACATGTTAACTTTGATGACTATGTTGATAGTTTAATCATAGCTATGTATTAGGAAGCTGGGTGTGTCAAGGAAACACTGAGTCAGTCTTAATTAATGGTGTATTGGTGATGAGCACTGTCATGACTGATTGGCACCATTTAAAAAGCTTCCTTTCAATCACATTTGAGAAGAGGAATAGCCACAGTAATCAACTGAGACTGACTATTTAGTTAATATATATTTTTATGTTTTTCCTTTGTCTTTCTGTTGTCTTCCTGACAGCCAATCCTAGAGATTATAGAGATTAGGCTTGACTAAGCACACATAGGCCAGAATCCTGTATGGCTCAGCATGTTGTGGTAGTTCTGCATGTGGAATTAAGGTAGAGCTAGCCATTTACCTCTTCCAAGATTTAGGATAGAATCACAGCACCTCCGCCCCGCATCCTTTCCATGGCTGGTAGAGTGTGTGTGTGAGAGAGAGATTGGAGAAACATCTGGCTATGTTCCTGTTTCAAAATGCATAATGATTACATAACTGCTAAAGTCTGCTTGGGTCCTCTGGAGATATCAGTGGATGATGTAGTCATTTGGTTATGGGGACATGACCAGAGATTTCTCTGATCCCCTTGCTCTTCCTCAGCCATAGAATGGCCATGGGTGGGGGGCTACAATGACTGTATGGTAAATAGAGGGGAGACTTTCTTCATTGTGGAGGGAAGAAGGGAATGCCAACCTCTTCAACAACCACATACACACAAAAAGACACATGCAAGTATAAGGTTTACTTACCCCTTTGTATGTCACTAACTAACAGGGTACCCGCCATAGATTTGTAAGTAAACTTTCCATATAAGCAAAGACAACCAACATAGGATCACAAAAATTTTGTCATGGTGGCTGTATGGAATCTTGAGATCTAAAAGAAGCATTTATACCTCTGGATGCCTTTGCTGGGATGTAATGTTTCATTAAACTTGTTCCTGCAGGAAGGAAGGAATAATTTATACATTTTCTTCCCATAGTGAGAATGTCTTTCAAAACTGTGAATTTCTTGTAGCAGGGAGAAAATTGGTTTGATAATTATTTAAGTCCCCCCCCTCCCCAGACTCACTGTTTTTCCTCAACTCTCCTCTTGACATGGCCAGGTAATGCTTGGGGACAGGTGGGAGAAGTCAAGAATCATATAGCTATGTTCTGCTAGCTGGACAAGGTGAAGGCATTGTTTAAGACCTCTGATTCCTCCAGAGGTTCTGTATGACAACATCATCGTTATGCTTCTGGCTATCAGAATATATCTGGAGAGTCCTCAGCTGGCTCCACCTTCCCATGATTACTAAATGGCCATGTCTAGGGAGTAATAAAATGATGTGTTTCCAGCAGGTGGGTATATGAAAATTACAGTCCATTTTGATGTGACATCTTGGGGTTGGGGCTTCTTACTCAGGTTCATGCTTTGGCCAGGATTCTCCTTGTTGGGGCATCTTGACAATCGAGCACCCCCATTTTAATTTTTATGCCTATGAATTTTCAAATATTCTTCCCATCTCTAACTTTTGCTGGGGGAAAATAGCACAGGAAGACTTTGGCTACATGTACAACTTGTGGCTTCCTAGAAGTATCTGGGAAAAACTTAATGCTGGAGTTAAGTTGACATTTGGTCAGGTCCAGCAAAATTGTTATTAAAATGAAAGTACTGATTTCTTATATTATTTTTACATGTTACAAAAATACATTAAAATACATCACAAACATTTCCAGAGTTTGAAAATATTACTGTTTTAAGACTATGGTTCCCAGAATGCTCCAGCCAACATGACTGTAGACCATATGAGTTGATAATCCAAAAAAGTAAATTTTCTGAACTCTGATGTATGTTTAACATAGTAATAATGTTGGAAGAATAGGGAAAGACTGCGTTATCAAACAATGATGTTGGAGACAATTTTAGTCATGATTTAGTGTACAGCTAACCATTGTCCGTATTAGTATTATTATGTTCACACACACACACACCCATGCTTTTCTCTGAACAGTGAGGAAATGTAAAAATGGAGCAGGTTTGGGACCCATTTGGAAAGAAATCACTGAGAGGTTCATTGGTGTTTTGTAATATTTGGTTTTACATATATTCAGGTGGAACATAGGTGCAAGTGTAATTTAATCACTATGAAGTCCACTGAAAATTCAAATTTTGAGGGAGGTGATCAGCATGCTAAAATTCTTACAAAAGCTCGAAGCTAGCTCTCGGTTCCTGGGCTCACAAATTGCAGTCTTGGTCATTCTTGTGTTCTTCTTAGGCCTTTTCCACACGGGGTTTTTGAAACGGAGCAGTCCTTCCTCCAAGGAGGAGCTCTGCACCTCGGACTGGACTGGGTCAGACCTATTTAAGGTAGATCCGCACCTCAGTCTGGTCTGGAATGACCCCAAGTGGTCCTCCATCATGCTTTTGAAAGACCTGATTTTTCTGGTCTTTCAAAAGCACACAGTGCGCCACTGCGAGCCTGCTCCCTTATGCAGATTCACAGGCTCACACCAATGCGAACCTGCAATCTGCCAGAGGGCGAGCTTTAGGCCGGCGAGCTTCAGCAGTTGGTCGAGACCCTCAACCAACTGGAAGCTGCCATTTGGACGCTGGAGCAATGCGTATTGATGAGCACGCACTGCTCCAGAGCGCTGTGGACCGGACCGGGAAGCCGAAAGGTCTGATGAGTAGCGGCGTGGGGCGATTCCCTCGCCCGGTGTGGAAAAGGCCTTAGCTAGGTCATATCATCCTTCACTAGGAAGGTTAAAGAGAAGGCCTCACATTCTTTTTTTGGATATTTCTGAATATCTGACAGAAACAGGCTAACAGAAAGTTTGCATGAAAATACTGATTGCTGGGTTACAAGCCCAGGGTTAAGTTTTTGTCAGGTTTTGCTTTGAGGCAACCCACAACATTACATTAGTTTTTCTATGCATATGTATTTATGCCTACATAGATAGCTATATAAAGTAGATACAGGGTTCTTATGAAATTACCAGCACAAATTATCTGTTTGTGCGGTTTGGCTTAACTCCAAGCAGTTAATAAGAAGCTGCACCTGCAAATCTTTGGGCTTTCAGCTTCCAAGAGCAATTGAAAGCAGGTTTCAGGTGTGAAGGACTAGTAGAAAAATTCTCCTTTATGCTGCCAGTGTGGCAGTTGAAATATATGGATATTCAAGATGTCTGGTGGTGCACAAAATCTGAATCCCTGGGAGGTGCCATTGTACAGGAAAAGGCTGAAAGGATAATGAATAGAAAGGCTTCAACCTTCATCAATTCATTTGGGGGTGAGGGAGAGGAAAATTGGAGGAAACTCACCTGCTGGAGAAAATATGTTACTGACTTCAGCTTTTGTCACCAAACATCCTTTTGATGCAGTTCGGCCTGTGAATTTTCTTGGAATTTGCACAGATGAACTTTCCACTGGCTTGGCTTCACTCTTTCCAACCAATCTCTTCTGTGTCCTTGCCAATGGCTACACTAAAGGTGGAAACCAGATTTATTTATTTTTTTGGGTCCTCCTTATACTTCATTTCCCAAAAAGCCTTGACAAAAACAATACAAGTTCAATATAAGAAACAATAGTACCTTTACTTCTGTAATTTGTTAAATTTTTTTAAATGGAAATGAGTTTAAACTGAACCATTAGAATTATCTAATTTAACTGGAATTAACAAACAAGATTTTTAAGGTTTTTGATATGGATGAAATACTTCAGAGTAGTTTCCTCCCAGCCTTGCTGTCCTACAGGCCTGCTGAATGATTAAAGTCTTGAAGCAATGCATGTGAAGAAGGCTCTGCATGAAATGGGTTATTATCTGGATTTCTGTTATACAGTTACAGTCTTTTCCCTGTTGATAATCATTTAATATATTCCTGTACTTCCATTTGCTGTAAAGCCTTTGCATATTTCTGTCTCCAGACTAGGTCACTCATTATATATATTAATATGCGCATATACTTGTGTTTGCTAAACATGATTCATTTTATATAGATTTTTTTCCCTTGAAATGAAGTAGGAGAGAGGAATTGCATTGTGGTCAGGGGCCAGTTTCCCCTGATCCAACCTCATGGGTCAGACCTCTCAATAGTGCACGAAAAATACCTCCTTTTTTTCTGTGTCTGGACCAAAATGACAACCAGAGGTGATGTCATCAATTGTGGTCACCATTTGGTTTGAGATGCAGTAAAAAAAAAGTAGATATTTGGGAGGAATTGGGTTTTAGGTAGATGTGGGGGATATTGTAAGATGTTTTCGCACAGAGTTGGCACAATTTTTGAATGAAAATTGCCCAGAAATTCATACTTCCAGTATTTCACAGTTGAAAACTAGGACATGTGTGGCTAAGCAACATGAGAGTGTGGTCAAGATGGCAAAAGTTGTGAGTGAGGAAGAACATACAGGCTAAGAAAAGCTGCAACAGTTTGCTTCTGCCTCAGCCCACTGGGAAGGGCAAGGTTGTTCCCCTTCTCTCCTCTCTCACCCCTGCTGAATTAATTGAGTTTAAACCACTTTTGCACTTTGACTCCATTTGCAGCAATTGAAGTAAGCTGAGCACAAAGGTAGGGAATGGGAGCAGAAGAATAAAGCCAGGACATTTTAAAAGCAGCTGTAAAAATGGATGACAGATTATTAATCAGGACTGTTCCTGTTAAACTGAGACATTGGAGAGTACGGAAACTATTCCAAAAATTGTGGGGCTCTGGGGTACTGGGGAGTCATCACAACCACAGAGGTGGAACCCATATGGCCCATGGGTCATATATGGCTTTCAGGTTCCCTACAGTATTTCTTTCTGCCTACAGTGTTTATTATGTTTGCTTTCTATACACACTGAGCAAAGTTAAGCTGTTTTACCATAATCCTGTTGTCCAGCATAACTTCCCCAGCTGTGTAGGCTGTACAGCTGCAGGGGTACAATGGCTGTAGCTGCTGAGATGATCGGGAGGGAGTGGCAAAAAGCCATTTCTGCCAGAGGAAAAGGCTGCCTTAACAGATTCTGATGTTGCCACCACTGTGCATCGCTGTGGCAAACCATAATGTTAAGATTCCAGCTTCCATGTTGAGTTTTATGTGGAACACACAACACACACACTCACACACACACACACAGAGGTTAAGTGATGGTGGGTTGGTTGGACACACTCCAGTTTTAAATCTGAACTAGAGAAGACCCATTCAATCAATGAAATTTACATACATATTGACTTATTAAGTTCACTTCAATTCATATTGGGATTAACAATTTGACTCAGGCCTCTTTTTGAACTCAGGATGCAGAACCCTTATGGAAGTGGAAAAACTGCGAATACCTTCCTCCACAATCTCCCTCCCATTTCCCTCCAGAGCTCCTCCCCATTTCTTTTCCTCTGGCCCTGGCGTAACCTGGGGGAAGAAAAAAAGACAAGATAAAGGGCTTACCAATACTTTCCCTTCAGAGGGAGAAGAGAGGAGTTCTAGCATTCCAGCTACTTCTGGTCACCATCTTGAGAAAGGAGGGGTAGGAGCAAAGAGAACACCTGACCAATCAGCAGCCATTACAATGTGCAGCCACATAGTAGAGAGGACATGCCTCTAGCAGTGGGAGGGGGGCTTTGCTCACCCAAAAGGAAAGGAAAAGACCATTTTAAAAACAAGCCTTGCATGTGTGGGGTGAGGAATGCAAGGGAATGGGACGAGGAAAATAAGAGGAGGGAGGCAAGCATGTGCTTTGCAAATAATGAGATTCATGAAAGTCAAACGTGCAAATGTGGAGGGAAGACTGTATTACTATTGTCCTCTTTTGAGGGTTTTCACTACAACCCAGCATCCCCAGAAAACATGGCCAAGGATGACATGGATTGTAGCTCCACATACACACAGGGGTCTAAGTTGAGGTAGACTGCTTTGGCATAAGATACAAATGATAAAATATAAGTTATTGTTATATTTTCTACAAAATCCATAGAGTGACCACATTGTGCATACTTTTTCTTTGCCAAGACAGAAAATGAGGAAAAAGAGAGAACTCCAGAATCTGTCCATCATCAGAGACAGTTTATTCTAAAGGAAGCCAGAAGACATCACTAACTTATGTCAAGCTGTTTCTTTCTACCCACATCTGCTGCCTGGCATGCTCACTTGTACAACCAACTGGTAGAGAAGTTCACCTTGAGTTTATTTAATTTTAGATTTGATGACTTGCTTTTCCATCTGAATCCAAGATTTCTCAAACACTCAAGACTTTGTGCATTAATGAAAGGTGCTTTGTGAACACAATTTAAATGTAAACCACCTAGCATAGCCTAAAATAGCCCAGAATACTTGAGAGCCTATTAAAGGTTAGTTAATATAAGACTCTGATAGACTGCAATAGCTGATACAACATTTTTGGTGGTTGATGGCGATGGTCCTAAGCTTTGTTCCTTATTGATGATTCATTGACTTTCTGAAGAGAGAGAAAGTAATTCTACAATAGCAGTGTTGGCTTAAAGCTGCTGTATCTTCTAATTCTGTGATATTTTAGGCCGTGGGTGACAAGAAGTGAACAAACAGCTTGATGATCCCTGCTAAACTTGCAACATGGTTCAGTCTTCACTAACTGATTGCTGCTAGGCTACAGAGAAGACAGATGGAGAAAAAAGCCAGTTGTCTCTAGTTCATGCCACTGGTTTCCTAAACTGAATGTAGGTGTGCCTTAATAGGGAGATGTTGGTTGCTTTCCCTACAATTCTTTTAGCAATTGTTTCCCTTACATTTGCATTAGCTTTAAATCTCATGTTCTTTCCATAAAATTTGTGAGACTTGTGAAAATGCTTATCAAAACTGAACTGAACAAAATTTTCAGCTATCAGCACTGCAACTTCAAAAAGCACAACTGTTCTTCTTGTGCCTACCTGCCTTGCTGCCATGTAGCTGTTAAAGATGACGACCTTACTAAAAAAGCAGAGGGGGAAGAGGTGTCAGTTCCAATGCAGCAATCCACACAACACATATAAATGAATATAGGAAGAAGTATAGTTTGAGCTCTAAAGCACTCTGCCTGGATGAGAGCATCCTATTTTGCATTTTTCACATTAATTTTTTAAAAAAGAATCTCACATTACTTCTGAAAAGTTGAAATAGAAATTTGCATTAAAAAATCTCATATTCTTTCTGATAAATTTATGTAGAAATCTGAAAATCTTGGAAAGTTCTTATCAAAAGGTGCACCAGAAAAAAAAAACCCTCATCTATTGCTAGCCAATGGGACATGCAGGTGCTGGAACAAGACTTTAGGATTCCTGCACCACTAACATCTTGTTTCTAATGGCCTATAGCTTGAGATATATAAAAACAGTGTAGTATTTTCTCCTTTTTCAAAAAAACATTACATTCAGCCTTTCTCCCAGCATGGGACTGAAGCAACCTTGCAATGTTAATTAACAGAACATAGCTAAAAGCAATCTTAATAGGGGAAAAAATCAGATTAAAACAGCATGGTGGAAAAAAAAGAGCTTCAAAAGCATTCAAAATGTAACAGTTAAGAGGGGGAACTACAGCACCTCTCCATCCAAATTATCCTGCAACAATCAGTGGACAAAAGCATGGCTAGGTAAAAAAAGCTTTTGGCTTGTCAGTGGAGGGGGAGTAGAAAGGTGGCCAGCCTAGCCTCCTCTGGGAGGGGTTCCACAGCTTAGAAGTAGCCACTAAGAAGGCCTTCTCCGATGGCCATTTCCGCAATATACTGTTACCCCACTGGAAAACCCTGTCCTGGGGTCTACAATTTTGATATTAAAATATGATTCAATGTGCCTGAGAGGTCACCCAGATGGGCACGTAGGCAGCAACGGTCAAACAATCGAAAATCAGGTCAGGCCAGTAAAATCCCCCGTCACGTAGCCCCAGGAGACCTCAAGCTGTGCAAACCCACAGAAGACAAAGGGTCCTCAGCCCCTGAGAAACTGACTTGAGGGGATTAGCATGTTTGCTCCAAGTTGAGCACTGATAGCAATAAAATCCTATCAGGCAAGGACCATTTACATAAAGTCACACCACAACCCAATGCAGCCGAAGATCCTGAGACTTTGGCAACACCTTGTAATCTCATCATGCAAAGGAAGTTACCATCATGGAACTTCTTTTCCGTTGCAACACCCATTGTTCTCCCTGTGAGAGGATTAATCCTCCAGGTACTTTTTCCCCTACAAATAGTCCCAGTTTTTGAGCGGTTCTTTGGATCACTCCTGGTCATCCCAGCAGACCGTTTCTCAGTCTGTTGAGTAATCCCCTCAGTGCTCTCCATGCTGAGCTCTACTTCTTCACTGTCTTTCCCGGACCAAGGACTTCAGGAAAAGCTGCAGTATTACCCTAGCTACCATCCCTTCAATATTCCCCCTATCCAGCTTCCTCTCTTTTGCTTCTTAATAGGTCTTGAGTGAGTGTGTGAGTGATTGCGTTGATGCATGAGACTTTCATTCAATAAAATCATTTTATTGGACATTTTCATTTGGTTTTTGGCTTGGCCTAACCCCGTAAACACTGGGTAAAAGGACCTCGCTAGGTTACCCTGCCTCTCGCATTGCTATTGCTCATGCTCTGGCTAGTTTCCATTCCCCATCACGTGGAGCACATTGAGTTGTCCCCCAAGGGACCCCCGAAATCAGGGTAACAAGACTGTTATAGCGCTATTATTCCACTTGCAACATCCTATGGAATCTTGGAGTTTGCAATTTCAGGAGGGGAGAGGCGGCACTATAACAGTCCAGTGCAGAAATGGCCCATCATGCCTGTGAAGGTGGTGAGACTGAATGAAATCCCTCCCATAAGGCTCTCCAAACTCAGATAAGCTCAGGTGGGGAGATATTGTCTGTCAGACAGTCTGAGTCCAAGCCATATAATACTTCATAGGATATAAGCAGCTGTTTGAATTGTGCCTAGAAGCAGAATTGTGGCCAAGTGAAGCTGTTATATATAACTTGGGATACATATCTGATTTTTTGAATATTCTCTGTAGCCAGCCTTGATCAGAAGAGTTTGGCTGCAGCATTTTAGACCCACTGAAGTTTCTGAACATTTTCCAAAGGCAGTCCCATGTAGAGTGTGTTACAATAATATAAACAGTATATAAAGTCTTGTGACACTGATGTCAGATTACACATCTCCAGGAAAGGGCACAGTTAGTTTTAATTGTTCAGACGGACTCCTGGGCATCCCTCAAATCTTAGCACTGAGGCTCAAGGCTTTATGCAGGAGTAGTCAGGCTTTGAACCTGAAATTTGAGGGGGAAATTTCATCACAGCCTGAATCCTGATACTCTGATTTTGCTTTTTCACTGACCAGGAGCACCTCCTCCAATCCATTGTTAACCCTCATCCAATCCATTAATGACAAGAGACATGTTGAACACTGAAACGTTTTTAAAATTAGGGGCAGATTCTCTGTCCTCCATTTATTTTAGCAAGTGTGGCTGCCTTGGATAAGTTACTTTTTGGACTACAACCCCAGAATCCCCAGTCAGCATAACGAGCTCTTGTGGTGGCTGGAGATTATGGTAAATGAAAAAGTAACACTTCCAAGCTCTGATTTTGTAAATAAGATTTTGTACTATAATCTCACAAAATCTTACAAATTCATGGGGGGGGGGCAGGGATCCCTGTGGCTACAAGGATTCCCCTCTCATGGATTCATTTAATCTCTCTCTCACTTCTGAGAATTCTAAAATATTTTCAAACTGCTCATTGAAGAAATTTCAGAATAATCTTGTTTCAAGCTCTAAGCAAGCAGTATTAAAATATTAAGATTGTCACCAGTTCATCTGGCTTTCTGAAAAAAAAACACAAACCCTGTAGATTTGAAAGAATATAAAATACAGCCCTTCCTTCCTTCCTTCCTTCCTTCCTTCCTTCCTTCCTTCCTCTTCCTCTTCCTCTTCCTCTCTCTCACTTATTTCTTCCTTAAAAAAAAAAAAAGAGAGAGAGAGAGAGTAATGTGATAGTACAGAGGCATACTGCCCAACCCTGGTCAGTTGAAAATAATTCTTCCAGGGGGTATGTGATTGGTGCATTTTTGTTAAAGAACTTTGGAAAAGCTTTGGTTTCAAAACCTGGATTCGTATATCATTAAGAAAACAGATTTACATTTATAAGCCAACACATTCCTGTGCAAATGTGGTGACTGACAGGATTTCAAAACACGTGACATTTTTCCCCAAGTAGAAATAACTTGGAAATAATGCATACACTGTTATTTGAGAGGTCAGTTCAAGAGTCCACAAAAAAAGATAAGGAGGCATGTAGAAAAAATGTGCAGCAAGAGGGATTTGGTCAAGATCATGGAATATGCTTTATCTATAAAGAACTATAAAGAATTGCTTTTTACAAGGGAGTTTAAATTATCCTACCTAAAATGCTTAGAGTCTCAAAATAAGGCATAAATATTATATATAGACATCAGATGAGAGAAGCCACACAGCAGGCAAAGATGCTGTTTTTATTGCCAAAGTGTTCTCATCTCTGCCTATGAGCAGGCATTGCCAGGCCTCTTGTTAGGAAGTAGATTTATTGACCTATGCCTTCATTCACCTCAATGCTGTCTACTTTGATTGTCAGTAGCTTCTCGGGGTCTTTACAGAAGTCTTTCCTGTTACTTGCTCCTACCTGATCCTTAAAGCTGGAGGGATTTCCCAATGTTGAGAATTGGGTCTAGGATCTTCTGTCTCCTTATCGTTCCACCTTCCTCCATCACCAGATGCTTCTGCATGTCTCTGGTTACCTACTGAGCTTTCCCTTGAGTGCAGCTCTTTTGCCCAGAATACCTTCTCGCACTTATTATTAGAAGTCAGGAAAGTTACCTTTTGGATCATAACTGGCAGTTGTAGTCTAAGAAAGTAAATTTTTAGCTTTCATAGTAAATTTCAAAGAGATCATGATCCTAGTTTATTTCAGCATAAAAAAGAAAAAAAAGGGGGATGTGTGGAAGAAATGACTGGCGGGAGAATCTAGCAGCACCTTTGAGAATAATTTATTTTTGCATTAGCTTTCATGGCTATCAATCCCCCTCTTCAGTGTTGGAATCAACTCTTTGAAGATTAATGCCCAGGGTCACAATTTGCAGCTTTACAGCTTTCTCTATAATGTTACATTCTGTCCCACTTCCACAACTGTGCAAATGTGCTTAGATACCTGTGGCTTTAACATCACTCCACCAGTGCATATGAAGAAGTGGCTTGGTATATACAAACGTTCATACTAAAATAAGTCTATTAGCACTTTAAGGTGCTAATAGATTCTTTCCCACCCATCCCTTTTTCCCCTTCCCACATTTTCTTCCTTTCTCCAACCTCTGCTTAGCACCAGTTCTCTGACTCTGTTGCCCACCAAGCTGTTCTTTTTCTGCAGACATCATTGTCTTTAAGGCAGAAGGGATAGTTCACTTTTTCTACTATCTCTGTGGTTCTAGTTCCATCTGTCCCAGGCTACATGGCTCTCCTGGTGTTGGAGAAGAAAAAGTCTTGGATCTGGATGGCTTCCATACAACCCAGAGAAACTGAAAGAAGCATCCATAAAACTGAGAGTGCCACTCCCACAGCAATAGATCCATTGGCCATTCCCGGCTCCAACTCACCATCAGAAGGACTGTGGCTACCTAGCAAGAATGGCTGTTAGCTCTAGATAGTTAGCTGGCCACCTGCCTCTGTGGTTGTCTGCTTCCACTACTTCCATCACCTGCCTGCTTGCCAGACATCAAGGCAGTCCTGTGTGTTCTGCTAGTGTGCTGCTCATTGCTGTTCTCATTTACCACAGCTTTTCATGTTGCCCTTGTGTGGTTCCTGACCATAATAATGTGGCACATCCATCTCAAAGTGTTTTACCTCTGTTTAAATCTTGGCTCAACCAAAAACTAGGGCCTGTATTACCTATCATCTGCTTAGTTAATTGATTGTGGTAATAGTATCAAAATTGTGACTAAGTAGCAATAGTGAATACAAAAGTTATCTAAATTTATTCAACTGCAATGGCTCTTTTAAAAAATGAGTGGGCAACAACATTTGATGTGTAACCTGTACTGACAACAATAAGCTATCATCAGTGCAGAGTATGGAGAAGCAGAATAGTTTCCAGTTGGCAAGGATGTCAGGCAAGGCTGCATTTTATCACCCTATCTGTTTAACTTGTACACTGAACATATCATATCTAAAGCAGGAGACTTGAAGAAAAGAGACATGAAAATTGGAGGAAGGAACACCAACAATTTAAGATATGTAGATGACACCATACTACCAATATAAAATAAGAAAGACTTGGAATAATTACTGAAGAAAGTGAAAAAGCAGGTTTACTGCTGAACCTTTAGAAAAAACAAAAATAATGAACACAGATGATTTAGGTAACTTGAAAGTAGATGATGAAGACATTGAAATAAACATTTTTCATGCCATTAATCAGAATGGAGATTGCAGTCAAGAAATCAGAAGAAGACTAGGACTTGGAAGAGCAGCTCTGAAAGAACTAGACAAGATCATTAAATGTAAAGATGTATCCCTAAATACCAAAGTTAAGATGGTCCATGCCATTGTATTTCCAATTTCTAAGTATGATTGTGAAAGCTGGAGAATGAAGAAAGCTAACAGAAAGAGATTTTGTGGACTGATAAAAAGACATATAAATGAGTCCTAGAGCCAGCACGGTGTAGTGGTTTGACCACTGGTCTATGCTCCTGGAGACCAGGGTTTGATTTCCTACTTGTTCATGGAAATCCACTGGGTGACCTTGGGTGCTTCACATACTCTCAGCCTCAGAAAACCTCATGATATGTTTGCCTTTGGATCAGCATATGTCAGAAAAGACTTGAAGGCAAACAAGAAAAACAAGAGGAAATCAAGCCTGAACAATCCCGGGAAGCCAAGATGGCTAACGGAGACTTTCATACTTTGGACATATCATAAGAAGGCACTAGAAAAGCTAATAATGCTTGGTAGGGTAGAAGGCAATAGGTAAAGAGGAAGACTGTATTACAGGTGGATAGACTCAATCAAGGAAGCCATGACCTTGCGTCTGTAAGAGTTGAGCAGGGCTGTTGATGATAGTGTGATTTGGTGGTTTCTCATTCACAGGGTTGCCATAAGGTGAAGTTGACTTGGCAGCAGTTAACACCAGCAACAATGCTTCTAGGCCAGAGCTTTCCAAACTTTTCATGTTTGGAAAACATGAAAACAACTTTTTGAACATGTATCATTTTGCAACACAGAAATTTAGTTTTACTAGCAAACTAGAGGTTAAACAGTGGAAAAGCCACCCCCCACCTGATCCTGGCTCACTGCTGTTTCCCTCGCCAAGGAAAGACCCCAGTGAGGGTGGCAGCAGAAGGAAAGGCAGCCCCCTACCTGATCCTGACCCGCTGTGGTGGTGGCAGCAGTAGCAGGAGAGGCTCAGGTGGGATGGGGGTCTTTCTTGGCCCAGGGAGGTGACATGCCTACACTTCAGACGACACACTAACATGTCGCAACAACCATTTGGAAAGCCCTGTTCTACGCTCTCTGTCATTTTCACAACAGTTGTCTAAAAGCAACATGGGTGTACGTGCATCCTTTCTTTTTCTTTTTCTGGGAGGGAGGTGTGTGCTTTCAAAATGTAAAGGCTGCTCTTGCCCACAAATACTTCATCTGTTCCTTTGAAGCATATCAGTCTTGATTCTTTTTGCATGTTATTGACAATTCCATTTAAAGCGAGCAAACCAAATGACAAAGAACATTTTATCAGACAACAAAAACCCTGTGCGATAGCTGTTAGGCTTCACCCCCAACCTACCAAATGTGCAGAAACTATCCCAATCTAACAGGCAAAATGTTATAGCTATTTGTGGATTTCCTGTGTTAAGTTGATGAGAGGCATGCATCTTAATATTTCTGAACTGAACTTCAAATTGGCACCCCAGGATAACTGGATACTTTCTGATTTGATCTTGAATCCAGTTGGGCATTTTTAAGTTGATCCAGTGTAGTCCAAAACAAACCTTGTGGCTGATGCATACCTCAAAAATATAAATCAAATGTCCCTTTTGTGCTGAATTTTCTGGCCAGTATTACTTTAACTTTTTGATCTATGAAAACTTCTCCTGCATCTGCTTGCAATTGGTGGTAGACAGTTTCAGAATTTTTAAACCTGTTGGCTTCAACCTTGTTTTTGGTGTTGTTATGTGCCTTCACATCAAATCTGACTTATGGTGACCCTATATTATTGGCAGCATTTATTCAGAGCAGATTTGGCATTGCCATCCTCTAAGACTGAGAATAGGTAACTTGCCCAAGGTCACAGTGGGTTTCCATGGCAGACTAGAAATTCAAACACAAGTTTCCAGGAGTCCTAATCCAACACTGAAACCACTATGCTGGCTTCAACCTATGGTTTTAAAATTGTGCTAAAACCTACGTATTAGCTTGAAGTTGTCTGTTTCACAAACATTCTAGAATCTGGACTTGTTTCAAAAATAATACCAAGGAAGTTGCCTTCACGAGTGACAGTATTTTAGTCATGCAGCACAGCATAACCTTTCCACCACACTGTTTGTTTGTGTGTTTTTTTACATAAAACTGGCACACTATTTATAGTTTCTGTTATAAGCGCTTATCCTTCAGGTACAATCTGATGTGATTTTTTTTTTTGGTTCTCTTCTTGTGGGAATGGAACATTGTGATAAAATTCCAGAATATTAACATGTCTTTTAACCACCATCTCTAAAACATTTATTATTGGGGCATAGCTTTCAGGGAGAGCACGGATTCTACATTTGCATATCTTTTCTGCTTCTCTTTTCTTAAGTAAAGAGAGACTGATTGGCAAAACAGTGTTATTAAAACATGTAAGCATGTATAAATCAGTCTCTTTATCTTTGTAGCCTGTGTCTGTTTACAAAATGAAGGCCCTTTTGGAACTTGATACATGCAATGATGAAAACTTTGGTGGGAACTGAAGTATTGCTTTCTGTTGGTAGAATCCGCTTCTTTAGCAAAGACTGCCTTTGATCTTTTGTACCCCCCTCTTGCATGCTGCATTTGATGTGGTTTATTTTAACGGGTGGGAAAGGATTATTTTCCATGAGTTGGACTTTCTGGAGGAAAGGAGAGCAAGCATTTTAATGTAAGAATAACACAGTCATAGGGAATTAGATATCTTCACTATCCCATCTGTCCTGGGTGAATCTCTTGATAGCACATGTGGACTAACCTGAAAGAAAAGAAGAAAAAGGTATGGCAGATGGGCTCCTCTGAAAAGGGCAGGCAAAATTACCAGGAAATAGGAGCAACATGTGGGGCTATTTAGCTTAGGAAAACAAAAACCGAGGCCATTTCTGCACTAGACTGTTATAGCGAGAGAATCATCTGCCTAAGCTGTGTTTAGGTGAGCAATGGAAGATAACTGGCTGGGCTAAGTTAGTTCAAGACCTATTAACATCTAAAACTTTCTCAACAAATATTTTTGTCTTTCATGATTTCAAAGCTAAACTGAGGGACTATATTTACAAGCTGGATAATGAGCAGGACCTAGGTCTAATTAAAAGTTCAAATTTTTCACACTGGTATCATTTGGTGGAATCCAATCATTTGAGAGCTCAGTACTTACATATACTCACTCGCTTTCACAGAACTATGTTTCCAAACTATGCCAATGTCTGTTCTAGACGGCAGGTATAGAAATATTCCTTGACATTTAAGGGTCTGCATCTGTGGCATGGGTGAGGTAGAAGATATACACTATCTACTCTTCTGATCCATCTATCAAAATCCCGGAAAGAGATTTTTGGGACATATTTTGTATCATTCCAAGGTGAGACCCCTTTTACAAAACTTTGCTAGCTGCTCTCCGATTGCGATGCACGTGTTACATATAAAACAGCCTTATTGCCAAAGCTGCTAAAAGTATCCATGCCAGCTACTTGAAAGAGATTGCCATAGACTGTGCTGGGGATTCTTTGATTTAATATTATATACTGATGTATATGGATGCATACATTTTTATCCTGGTTTTATTGTTTTTTATCTGTATTTGTAATAGCTTTTAGTCAAATACTATAAAACTGACTGACTGACAGAGAATGTTATAGTGCTGTTATTCCACTTTCAACATCCTATGGAATCCTGGGGTTTGCAGTTTAGGCTAAACTGCAAACTCCAGGATCCATAGGATGTTGAAAGTGGAATAATAGCACTATAACAGTCTAATGCAGAAATGGCCCAAGTAACCTAACCTCCAACCGTCCTGATTTGGCACAAACAGTCCCAAGTAATCTTCTGTCATCCCACATTTTCAGCTGCTTTTGAAATGTCTCAATTTCTCTCTCTCCTCTTTCCACATTCCCACTTTGTTCTCAGCTCACTTTTGTTTCTACAAACTGAGTTCAAAGTGCAAAAATAGTTTGCACCCAATTAACTCAGTAGGGAGGAGGGGAGAGGGTGATCTTGACCTTCTCCTTTCATCTGTGAAATTTTGGAGGGCATGAATTACCCTCTGCAAGACCTGAGCAGGTTGGATGATGATAGGGTGACTTGGAGAGCTCTCATTCATAAGGTCACCATAAGTCAAAGCTGACCTGCTGGCAGTTAACAACAACAACAATGAATTAAGACAGCACATGGCATAGGGGCACACTACTGTGTGGACAATGTTTCTCTTTCTGCCATTAATACTAGATCCAATGATGAATAACATTGGCAGATTCAGGACTGATAAAAGGAAGTATTTCTTCACATGGCATATATTTAAATTATCAAATGCACTACGGCAAGACCCAGTGATGGCTGTCAATTTAGGAGTGCTTTTAAAGCATTAATTAGACAGCTTCATAGATGACAAGGCTATCCATAGCTACCTAGCATAATAATGATGTATTATTTCCACTGATGGAGGCAAGATGTGTTGAACACAAATTGCTGCCAAGGAAACATGATAGGAAGACTGCTCTTGCATTCATGTCTTGCTTGTGGGATTTCCATAGTTACCTGGCTGGCTACTGTATGAAGATAATGTGGGACTGGATAGGCTTTTCATTTGGCCTAAGGCTCTTCTAAAGATTTTATGTCTCTCTTCTAAATAGGCTTATATCTTGGGGCATGGAGTGTGTGTGCAAGTTCAACTGGTGGTGACCAAGAATAGCACAGGAGTGAGATCAAGGAACACTTTCACACTACACAATTATAACGCTATGATTCTACTTTAGCTGATATGGACACATCCTGTGAATTCCTGGGGTTTCTAGTTTAGTGAGATACTATAATTCTCTGGTTAAAAATTCTAAATAGTCCTCAATAAACTACAAATTTCAGGATTCCACAGGCTGAAACCATGGCAGCTAAAGTGGAATCACAATGTTATAACTGGGTTGTATGAAAGGAGCAAATAAAGTCATCTCATGGTTAACATCAGGTTAGTTAGGTGGCAATGAAGGAACGAGAGGAATAATATTTCCTTCTAAATGAAAAATCAGAGGAATAATATTTACTTATGCAATCACGACAACCACCGTCAGCAGCAGCACCAATCTTTATAATACAAAACTTGTCAGTCCACAGTGCCAAACCAGTGAAATGTCAGTTTGTTATGAGTGAAACACTATCACTCAATGACAACTGTAATGGTCTGGATTCCAAAGTATGGGGAAAAAACATATCGGGCTACAAATTAAAGTAAAAAAGGATAGAATGGCAAGAACAGAGTCTAAGAACCACAAAAGTTTGAAGATGGCAATGGGAGTGGCATGGTG
This sequence comes from Iguana delicatissima, assembly GCA_948472985.1. Taxonomy (NCBI): domain Eukaryota; kingdom Metazoa; phylum Chordata; class Lepidosauria; order Squamata; family Iguanidae; genus Iguana; species Iguana delicatissima. Next base: position 212,726 of record CAOKZL010001164.1, on the reverse strand, counting down.
GGTCAAGGAGAGGCAGTAATTTGGCCCGTCTGACACAATATATAGTATCCGAAGGAAGGAATAGAATGGGAGGGATATAAGCTGTGAAACACTTCTTTTCCTGTACAGTACAGAGAAACAGTGAGAGGGATAGGAATCTCTTTCCCTTCCCACTCCTCACTTTTCTCAATAGCAATAAAACTCTCTCCAGGCTGGAGGCAGGACACGAGCCCTAAAGCTAATCCCTTTGCTGAGGAGTTTGGAAACATAGGCCAGAATTTTGTATCAACTACTCAGTTAACGTAGGTTGGGAGAGGCAGATATGACAAAGGAGGTATGTTGGGAAGGGAGGTATGTCTATGGCAATAGTGTCACAATTGTTACTTAAGCACTGATTGTGAATTCAGAATAGATACAGATGAGTAACTCTAGGTAACTGTTCTATATTCACAACTGATACTTAGGCCCTTTCCGCAACTCACCTTTTTGCGGAGCTGGGTTGCGGGGATCGCACAAGCAGCCTCTTGTGAGAGGCTCTCGCTCTCCCGTTGCTTCAGCTCCGCAGCTGCTGCCTGCTCATGAGCAGGTAGCACGAGAGCCTCTCCTCTTCCTTCCGCAGTGCAGTCTGGGATTTTCCCAGGTTGTGCTGGGGCAGGAAGCGCGAGCACCGCGGCTCCAGAGCTCCACATGCATGACAAGTCCGCGCAGGGTCCTGGAGCAATGCGTGACAGCACACCATTTTTGGCACAAAGCCGAAATGAAATAGTGCGCAATTGGCACTTGCCAAGTCCTGGAGCATTGCATGATTGTGAGTGTGTTGTGTGGACTGCTCCTCGCAGTCATGCGATGCTCCAGGTGCCCTTTTGCATGGCAAATGCCGTGCGAAAAGGGCCTTAGTCATGATTTTAACATTATTGCCACATAATCCCCAGCCAACCTACTTTACCAGGTGTCAGCTAAAGGAGGAGAAAGGTTTATTCTGCTAGTGATCAGAGCATAGTTCCATTTTGGGGTGGTTGGGCCAGTAGAAGTTATTTAGTAGCTGATACAGAATTCTGGCCATTACTTTTCTGTAACATACTGTTGTACAAGAAGTAACTTTCTAAAGCTGCGCTTTGCCTACCCCTGGAGTACAACATGCTAGAAATCCAACAGTATCCTGGTGGAGTGTAAAGATCTGTCATGTTCTTCCGTTGGATTTTCACCTCTGCCCCGAGTGCAATACTTCTTGATGGTACCAGGTTGTGCTCCCATATCCATTGAGTGGCTGTGGGAAGAGGGGGTACCCAAACAGCATTCAGCTACAGTTGCATAGCTGGGAAATCCCGGGCCAGAGAGGTCCCCCAAAGGGGCACATAGGCAGCCATGGTCAAAAGACTGAAAACCAGGTCAGGCCAGTAAAATCCCCAGTCACGCAGCCCCAGGAGATCTCAAGATGTGTAAACCCACAATAAACAAAGGGTCCACAGCCCCAAGAAGCCGACCTGAGGGGATTAGCATGTCTGCCTCAAGTTGAGCAAATATTCCATCAAGCAAGGACCATTTACATGAAGTCACACCACAAATGCAGCCGAAGAGCTTGAGACTTTGGCAACACCTTGCAATCTCATCACGCAAAGGAAATTACCATGGTGGAGCTTCGTTATCGCTCCAACACCCATTGTTCTCCCCGGGAAAGGATTAGTCCTCCAGGTACTTTTTCCCCTACAAATAGTCCCAGTTTTTGAGCAGTTCTTTGGATCACTCCCAGTCATCCCAGCAGACCGTTGCTCCATCCATTGAGTGATCCCCTCAGCTCTCTCTGTGCTGGGCCCCACTTCTTTGCTGCCTTCTCGGACCCAGGACTTCAGGACAAGGTGTAGTATTACCCCAACAACACCCCCCTCAAAACTCCCCTGTCCAATTTCCTCTCTTTTATTTCTTAATAGCTCTTGGGTGAGTGTGTGCATGATTGCGTTGGTGTGTGACGCTTGCATTCAATAAAATCCATTATTTGGCAATTTGGTGTGGTTTTTGGCTTGGCCTGACCCCATAAACACTGAGTAAAAAGACCCCGCTAGGTTACCCTGCCTCTCGCATCACTATTGCTTGTGCTCTGGCTAGTTTCCATTCCCCATCACGTGGAGCACATTGAGGTGTCCCCCAAGGGACTCCAGAAATCTGGGTAACAGAAAAGAACAGGCATCACCCTGCAAGATCTCTAATGAGCATGCCAGGTATACTCTACAGTATGCATCATGATGGTGCACTTGCATGGGTGGGGCATTGTGGAAGAAAGTATTGGATATCTCCCTTCGCAATGTCTCACAACAATATGCTGGTGTTACCTCAGTTACTCCATTCTGTGTCCCCTATGAGATTTTGATTGTTGTCTACAAACTGTTTTGTACTATGGAGCTGAGCTTAACAATTTTTTAAAAAATGAATGTTTTCCTCTCTCTTAAAGTTTCACAGACTTCAATTCCTAGTAAATTAAATTCTCCCATGGAAACTATGTCCCTTAATTACAAGCAGAACTAATATTTGGAAAGCAATGCTGCCAAATTATGATTTTCTTTCTCATAGTTCCTTGACTATGAAAAGTGCACGAGAACCTCTGAGTTTATTCAAAATTATCTCTGTTTCTAGATCTCATGAAATTGGATGCCAATTTGAATAACATGCCATATTCTCACAAGTAGAGAATATAACTATTATTACTTGCTTGTATTTTAAATTATACCAGCTTCCACCAAATATAATTTCTTATAAATTACATTACCTTAAAGCAAACATTATTACTCTTGGGACCCATGCCTTCTTAATGTTTGAGCTTACAGTTCTGGGAACGTTCTAATATATAGCTGTTTTAATATAATAAAAATATTTTACTTGAATCAGAAATGCAGTTCCCAGGCTGGCAATTTTGGAGCCCCATAATTAGAGGATCTCTCACTTGTGCCACCATCACATACAGCTGCTTTTACCTCCTGCATTTATTACAGTTTTAATTGTATCTTCCAGTCTTGGAGCTTTCAATGGCACAATCCAATTTTTCACACAGTATACACTGTACGTACTATATGTATTCTCTGAAACAAAGGTGGGCAGTTTATGGACCTCCAAATGTTCTTGCTGTAGCTCCTAGCATCCTAGGCTATTGTTTTTGTTGGTTAGAACTCATGGGAGACACAGGACATTTCTACACTACACTGTTATAGTGCTATTATTCCAGTTTCAACATTCTATGGAATCCTGGGGTTTGCAGTTCAGGGAGGGGCATTTAGAATTCTCAGTCAGAGAGCTCTTTGGCCTCAGTAAACCTCAGTAAACTACAAACCCCAGAATTCCACAGGATATAATATATAACAGAATAAGATTATAGCAGATTAACCACCTTCAAACCTTGGATGAATCTTAAAATAAATCTTCTTCTAAAACTGCAAAGATAAAAGGTTGTTCCAAACAAGCTTCCTGGGGAAGGCACTTCCAGAAGCAGAGGGTGCAACAACAATATAGGCCATGTCTCAGGTCACATCCCATCTTACCACGAGGAATCCACAGAAAGGCCTCAGATGGGAAAGACTGCACAGGAAGTGCTGGCCTTTGAGACATGCCCCCCTCCTTCTTTTTTAACTAGATGCTTAAGTTTGTTTTCATTCTGGGGTGAGGCAATTTAGAAGGAGCTACAGTTACAGCCAAATTTCAAATTATTATCTCCTTCGAACCAGCAAAGTAGTTGCCTCCACAAAGTTGGAGATGGGCTACACATGTAATTCATACCCATCACTTTCCCAACCAGATGGAATATCTACAGTGAACAAAGTGGCTTCTCATCCCTTGCTTTTCGCTCTCTCCCAACTAGGAGAACAAGCTTTTCCTAACCCATGGAGGGTGTTGAAAATTAACAATAAAAACCAGACTAAGCATTTTGTCTGAAAACAAACCAGGAGTCAAAACTGATGAAACGCGCACCACATGTCCAAGTTCAAACTAGTTTCCTTGTTGTCTTAATAGTAGTTTCTGGACCATCGGGACGCACTCTCTCCCTGCTTTAATAGCCCTGTCTTCTAGAAGGCATAGTAATTTTTATACAAAGAGTATTTAGACTGAATGTGGACAGGTGGCACCAGGATTACGCCTATTGGTCTTGACTGCAACCTGGAAACAGTGAAGTGTGAAATTACCCTATGCCACCTCTGTTTATAACCTGACATATTGCAAAAATCAAGGTGTACAGTAGAGATGTAAATCCTCCATTATTTCCTCCTTGAATGCATGGATGAATAATGACCATTTGACTATAGTTTACTGTCCACTGCAGAAGAAAATGAATATTTCTCTGCAGTCTTTTACTGACATTTGAATGTTCCAAAGTGTTCTGGAATTATTCTGTGGACAAATGCACAATTATTTTTTTTTTAAAGAAGTTCCTGCGCTGAAACACGGGCTGGAAACCTGTGCAGTGTTTAAGGTATTGTAAGATGGACTTATAACATCACAAATATTGGAATACATCTTTAGGTTTGTTGCATCAGTGCCACAACTGACAGTGCCCTCCAAAAGCCACCTTAGTAGCCAGGCAGCTGTACCAACAGAAGGATTTCCAAGGCACTAGGGAGTGGGGTAGTAAGAGAAGTGTTCAGCTCTCTCCCAGTAATGAGGTGCTTTGCAACAAGAAGCTATGACAGGACATAGCAGGAGATGTAACTATAACAATAGAGCTCTTTTGTCATAGCTACATCTCAAGATGCAGGATTTGAGCCCATATTTCTTTGCAGGAAATGGTAGTGTTCTGCACAGTTTTTTCTCTCTCCATTTCTCTGAAGAATAGTCTCCCTGGAACAGTTTGGGGCATTCAAATACCAACAGAAAACAGCAGAAAAGTTTATTAATTAATGCTTTATTAATCTTCTTGATGGAGCTTCCAGACTTTTGAGAAACTTATTTTTTAAACAAGAAATAAATAAGTGAGAATATTTTCTCTTGTAAACAGTTGAGAAAACAAAGCTATGCATATCTAGCTTATTCATAATGTACATTGAACCAGTGGAAGGTAGAGGGAATATGCATGGTCCAGAGTTCACCCTCCACACTTTTATTCTACAGAACAAGTTCCCTGAAAGAGGACTTTTAATACTCGCATGCAGATCCAACCTCCTGTGGATTTTTTCCAATGTATGTCTTTCTTTCTTGAAATACTGTGCCCCATACACAACATCATTGCTTTAATTTTATCATCTACGTGACAGCTATTTCAGCAAAACAATGTGAAAAGCGGCATTGCCATCGTCATAATAAATCATTGTATGTAATCATATGAAAAAGGCATTTAAACCTGAGTGTTAGTCATAATTAAATGGGAAAGGGCTGTGTTGGATTTTTTTTTTGCAGCAACATTAAAAAAAACTGCAGTAAAAAAGCACTTTAAAAAAATTAAAAGACTCAGGTGTCTGCCGTAATAGCCCCTAGATCAATTAAAACAGCTTAGTTGGTACCTTTGGAATGAAATGGATTTTATACTGACATTCCAAATGATATTACTGATGCAGTTAATTTTCTTTGCATACTGATGAAACTGGTATATTTTATCAGGTGACAGCTATTCCCTTTGCCTTTGGAGAACATGGCCAGCTGGAGTACAGCTGTTCACTTTTTTGGCAACTGTGGGAAACAGGCATGTTCTGAGTAAGGTGGACTGTGAGGTTATGTAAAGGGATGCTTCTTTGGGAATTCTATAATTGGCTTTTCCACCTTGCTGTGGTATTCCAGACAAGGCCCTGGTCCCCAGAGGTAACTTGATAAATTGCCCAGATTGTTCACTGACTCCAGATAAACTCTTAGCTACCCCCTCTGCTGCAAAATGAAGTTCTGCCAGGACATCCCAGAGAGACTAGCACCAAAAGAAGAGTGAAAACAAAAACTCCAAACAAATTTATCAGCAATGTATTAACAAAATAGTAACACCATAAAGCACATACGGAAATACAAAATAACAGAAGCCTGCAATGCTACAAGATATAACAACTTACAGAGAGAGCTATATGAAGAGACAACAGCTATGTAATAGAAGCAGCTTTAAATTCTAATAGTCCTTAAGACACACATGGGATTCTATGACCGGGTCTATTCAGATTATTATGTCAGATGGATATGCATGAAAACTTTAAATATCTAAAGGTTCTGAACCATAGCATTTATAGTATTATTTACTGTTTCATTAATACTTCATATTGCTTACTGTTTCATTAATACTTGGCAAATAAAATTCCAGCACCACTCACTGACCTGTGGAGAGCAGTAGGACTCTGTTTTTATGTACTTAGATGTATGAATCAAAGCCGGCACATGGAAGGGAATTAAGTTATATTTAGATCCCTCACACCAGAACACATGGATTGATTTACATGAGTAAATATATTTATTTGTGGACAAAATAGCAAGTAATAATTTGATAAAGACTTATATTACAGCCGAATCTAACCTGAGAATGCAGCTTCCAGTTCTGGGGAAGCTTTTCAGTATACAGTGGACCCTCCGTATCTGCTGGGGTTTGGTTCTAGAATTCCCCCCCCCACATGGCTACAAAAACACATGGATGCCCAAGTCCAATTATATACAATGGCATAGTAAAATGGTGGCCCTTATATAAAATGATGAACAACTCAAGCAAGTGACAGAGAAAGCCTATGCATCTGTGAAATGGTGGGAGGTTACAGCAAGATATGCCTATACATCAGTGTGGTACTTGGCACATGGCAAAATCAAGGTTTGCATTCTGGATTCTTTTTGAATATTTTCGAGCTGTGGTTGATTGAATCCATGGGTGCAGAACCTGTGGATATGGAGGGCAGACTATATTCAACTATGTTTTCTTAATAATAAATTTTATTGAATAATAAAAGGGGATGGAAATTAAAAAAGAACATGTACAAACATATCAATCAGACAAAACAAAAAATACAATCATACAAAACAAAAAATACAAAAAAATACAGTAAAGTAATATAAACTATACACACAGACACACTGACAACTAAACACATAACTAATTCATAACTGATTACACATAACTGAAAAATGGTTCCCATGTTATCACCATGAACTGGCATGGCTTCGGAAGATATTAGATATCATTTTTGATATCACAATTTGGCCACATTTTGCCACCCTCCGCCAAGTGTTTGCGAGGCCCCCGAACAAGCACAGAACTAGGCATGGCTCTTAATTGCTGAACATTCCTTTCTCCACCTAGGCAAGCCGGACTCAGCCAGATCTTGCTTTAGGAGACCTCCCTAGACAAACACCTCATTAAAGATGCACGCTAATACAAAGAGTCCCCTGCCCCGAGCAGGTAACTTGACGAACTAGAAGCTTAACCACCAAGCGTACTGCATCCACATACTGGCCATTCCACTGTCGATTCGGACTTAATTCAATCATGCTAAATTCTGACCTTTCGGAGACATTGTCTCGCGCCCAAACCTCATTGTTCTCTCCCAAGTACAGACTAGCCCATGGTCATATTTTCCCTATAAAAACCCGTGGTTTTGAGAGCTTCCTCGGATCGCTCTGAACTTCCATCCAGCCTTGCTGCAGCTTTGTCCGAGACTGCGTGATTACGGACCTCTGCTGTGATCCACCCCAGGCTTTGGACAGGTGTAGTATCACCCAATTCAACAAACCCTCAAACTCCTCTATACCACAAACACCTTTATTTTCCATAGTTACTTGTGTGAGTGCATTGCATACACTGTTTGCCTGTATTTAATAAAATCACAGTTAATTTCCTATTTTGGTGTGCTTCTTGACTTAGCCTGACCCCGTATACATAGGGTTGCAAGATCCTGCAAAGTTATCCTGCCTCTTGCTAGCTTAAGTGAGTGCTCCAGCTAATTTTCCCAAAATTGTGTATTGTAGTTTGGTTATTTAGGAGTCCCTCCCAGGACCCCCAGTAAACAGGGTAACACCCACTCCTTCTGTCAGTAGCAAGTAATAATCTAACAATAACCACTAACTCTTAACTCTTAAAGTAATAATAAGATTAAGAAATTAAAGCTATTGCTTATTAATATTTTTTTCACAAATCTAAATCTATAAAAGTCATAGTAATTAATTCCAAACAAATAGTTAACAATAATTCTAATTTAATTATTATTAAAAGAATATCTTTAACCCCTTAGTAATTCCAATTATGTTAGTTGTTAATAAACCAATCTTACTGTATTTCAAATCAGACTGTATTCAACTGAATGGGCTTAATACCTGACTTCCAATCTTTGTATAAGGCACACAAAGGATTAGGAGTTGGGGAGAACCACGCAGTTTCACATTGCCTCAGAAATGCCCTTTTGTTGACAACAAAACCTGCTATGCGATCACAATCTGTTTCCCTTCCCAGCACTAGTCTGAGAGAAGACTGTGACCCCTCACTAAATTTAATTTGCTAAAAAGGATCAGGGATCAGAAGATTCCCCTGTCATGATGGCCTGATAATACACAAACACAATTTTGGATGACTATGAGCACTCTCTCAGAAGAGAAAAAAAGTCTCTGGAAGTTCCAGGTTTTGTTCCTGTACAAACTGATTTTGTTTTGGAGATTCACATGATGCTTTCTTCATCCTGAAGTGTTTCCAGGAATTCATAGCACTACCAAGGACTTTTCATTCCTTCTTTCCAGGTCAGTTTAAATTAAGCTTGTATTTTCTGAAATACAATGTATTTCTCCTTGACTTTCTGTTTGTATTATCTCAGAACTAGATAAAATGGTGGCCACCAGTAAACACAGCTATTATTTATAGGACACAGACTCAACAGAGATCAGGCTAGTGTATATTTGCACCAAAACAAAATGATGCTTAACTAGTGTAATATCGGCTGAAGAACTTTAGTACTTAACACCTGGAAAAAGAATACTCAGTGGAAATAGTTGAAAATCAATTTCTGTGATCAATGGGCGGGGGGGGGGGACAAGGAAGGGAACGAATGAGGGAAATGAAAGATATTTCAAAAAAAAATTTGGATGCAGATATGGGAATGTGCAGGTAAAATCAAAACACAAAGAATTGAGAACTCTCAATACTTCCTGTGACTTTTCCCCTTCTGGATGAACCCAATGAAGGCTAGACTTTGTGGGGTCCCTGACAATAAAATTTCAAAACTGTTTGTGATTAATGTTGCATGTCACACCCAGCTGAAAAGCTATCTCACTGTGTACATGAGAAAGGGCTTTTTCTGTATCAGCACATTGGTTGAAGAACTCTCTTCCAAGGGAAGTTAGGCTGGGTCCATCACAAACTGGGTACATCTATCTTCCTGCCAGGAGTCAAAACTCTACTAATTTGTATAGCCTTTGGTCTTTAAAAGTGTTTTTGAAACATACTTTTCAATGTATTTTTAATCTCTTTTTTAAGAAGTCTGGTTTTCAAAAATGCTTTTTAAAAACTGTTTTTTGCTTTGCTTGAAAATAATTTTTAAAAAATCTTTTTTTTGTTGGTTGCAGATTGTTTTTGGTTTTGGTTGCAGAGTCTTCCTAGCCAGAAAAGTGATACAGTCATCCCTCCACATTTGCTAGGCTTAGGGGCACAGGACCCCCATGAAAGTGGAAAAACAGTGAATAACTCTAGGCCCTCCCAAACCATATTTAACACACACACAAAAAGTATGATCACCATATTCAACCCACCATGGATTCCTTTGAAGCATCAGGGTTCCTCCACAAGGCAGAAGTGGCTGGCTCGTGGGGCTTACTGCCACCTCCACTGCTGCCCCACACCATTTTTAAGAGGGACTTACAAGCCTTGTTTGCAGTTTCTCAGTCTCACGAGGCTTGCAGTCCCTATTAAAAATGACATAGGGAGGCAGCAGAGGTGACGGCAAATAATCTGTGAGTAATCAAATCCATAAAAGTGAAACCAGCAAGTGTGGAGGGATGACTGTACATAAATATTAATACCGAGGAGGAGGCGGATGGTTGGAATTCACTAAGGCAGCTACTAGTTTAGGGAATGCATAGGGACTGTAATAGTCCCCCAGTCCTCACTTACCATGCAGCTGCCATTGTGAGCTACAGTGGTCTGTTGCCCTGTCAACAGCTGACTGTTTTTCCCACCCACACCCTTCCACAAGCATCTCAGGTGTGAGGGGGAATTTTGACAAGAGCTTGCTTGTGGCTCTTGCACAGGAGATCACTCATGGGAGGAGATAGAAAAGTCAACTAGCTGCTTCCTGGCTGACAGGGGAACAGACCCCTGTTGCTCACAGTGGCAGCTGCCCAGTGAGTGTGGATTGTGGGGGTACCTGGCCTGAGAGACACTGCTTAGCTATGTAACTGAAGTGGCTATGCAGCTAAGCAGATGATCCAAAATTCCAGATGATACATATTATTCTAATAAAAATTAATGGCTGACCATATTTTAGTAGATTTATTTATTTAAAAAAATTTTTTTTTCCAGAGGCAGGATACTGGTGGGCTGTCCAGACTTCACTAAAATCTTGCTAATTTCTTAGAGTCAACTGGTGATCCCAAGAAAAGGATGTTTAAAACTGTTCCGCACAAGGTTGTTTAAAAGAGGTGGAACTTTGTTGACTTAGGAGAATGCCAAAGTAAGACAAACCTCGCCACAAGTTTCCCCAAACATGTGCCCATTTTCCTTGACAGCACAGACAGAAGAGCATTTGGCTCAGTGTATGCATCTCCAAGACTGGTCAAAGCCATTTTGCTGCCTGAGATGAAAGACAGGATGGCACTTGATCTCTGCCCAGTTCCTGAAACTGACAGAACTGGCAGAAGAATCTCAGTTCAGTCCCAGGAATGGACAATGTTTCTCATTGCTCTGCTCTTACCTGGCATATCTCCCCTGAGTCAGCTACATCACACTGTCTAATTCACTTTGGCTTCAATTATGATTGCTGGATTTCCTGTAAAAAGTCAGCATGATCTACCACTTTATCATCAATCATACACTTGCGGGGTTGAAACAGTAACATTCAATACAACATTTCTCTGTTAATATACACCACACTGCTTACACAGTATGTGCTTTCAGGGATGTAGCTATGGGGGAGGGAAATGAGGGTATTGGCTCCCAAATAAGGATTCTGTCCCCCCAGAAAAGATTTTTCCTCTGTCCCAAATTTCTAGCATTGCAGTTAACTTAGAAATTTAGTTGACCATTTTGAACTATAGTTGAGATGAACAAACAAAAGGGACAGCCAAAGTCCCCAAAGAATGCAAACAGAGCAAATATAATAGTTTGAGGTGTTAATGTCTTTCAATGTCTCACTTTCAGCAATGTAGAAATTTGGGGGCTGATATAAAAATTAACGTGGGGGCACAATTCCTATTTGACAGGGCAATGCCCTTATTTTGCCCCCTCTGATAGTTATACTTGTGTGAGCTCTCACAGGTGGGCCTGAATACCCAAACAGGCCTTTCTTTGTCATAGAAATGAGATTTACTTCAAACTGCTGTAAGTAAGCATTAAGATTTCCCACTGAGGTATTTTCAGTTTAGACCTTGAACAAACAGCAAGCTTTTAAATCATTTTTCTTAATTAATAAGTAAAGATCAGGCTATCTAGCTAATGTGCATGACCAAACATAGTTTCTGCAGAAATGTACCAATGTTTCGCTGTAATGCTATGTCATCCCCTCACCCTCACTTTCAGGATTTCATGTCTTCCCTGTGGGCTCACTTGAAAAACAACAACAAAAAAACGGAAAAGAAAACATCTTCTCAGAGGTCTATTCTTTGTTCTCAGTAAGCAGCATGTTCTATTTTTTTAAAAAAATATGCCTCATGTATCAAAGACTTGGCAAGCTTAGCATGACATAAACAGCTGCAAACATTCTTTCAAAAATGGAGAAAAATCACATCAGGCAATGTTCACCCAGAATTTTGAGGGGAGCTTATTTGTATTCCAGATGGAAAAGCAGCTGGATGGTTGGGTGTTGGTAACAGAAGCAGTTTTATTGATAGAGAACAGGACCCTAAAAACTTGCTGTTTATAAACTGCTTGTGGAAGAATAACTCTGTGTGTGGTTCTCCACACTGCAAGAATGCTGTGTGTGTTTGATCTGTCGACAAGTTGCCAAATTGTGTTTGCCCAACATTTCCACTACAACCAGAACTGTAATCTTATATTTACATATTGCTCATGGGGCTATCCTGCAGCTGGGGAAGTAAGCAACCATGTATTGATTAGATTTCCATTGAGTTGCACATTAAGAAAAAAAAATCCCTAAAGAAAAAAAAATCTTTTGCTTTGTTTTCGGATAACATCACGGGGGCATGTGTCCCATTCTGTTGAAGACAATCTTCTGTCTGAGGGGTCATCAAGGGATTCGCTTCTGTTCAAAGTCTGTCATGTCCAAGTCTAGATCAAAGTAAAAGAAACATATGAGAAGACACCTTGAATTTACCCATTTACAATGAACACAGCAGGCACGTGGGTCACCTGGTCACAGTCTGGCCTACCCTCTTATAGTGGGATGGATTGTATTTCTGTTGTAGACCTGACAAAAAGAAACGTATTTCCACTCCATGCCATTTAAAACCTGTTTTTGCAGGGAGGGTTTCAATAATAAACACTCATAATAGCATACAATTCCTATTCCATCTCCCTCCCAAGTCTTACCATGTATTGCTTGCTTAGTGGTAACATCCTTTCACTTTTTACCTTACTTGCATGGAAAATATTTCTTGTTAGTAGTATATATTTTGATTATATACAATATAACATTGTACATTTCATCAGAATCTGTTTTGCCAGAATTCTACTTGTTGTTCCGGTGGACGCTGCATGGAATTAAAATCTGAAAAATAAAGAAGAAATGGTAACCAAGTTGTCTCAAATGTGTCTTTTATCTTTTCCCGGGCTGATTTGAGTCCAAAGGTCAGCATCTCAGCCTGGGCTGAATATTATAGTTTGTCTAATCATTTTTGTAGTGAGAGATGGTGGAGGTCTTTTCATCTCTGCTTTGCACTTTGAACTTCTGAACAATCAGTGCTGGCATCCTGGTTCTGAGTTATGATGACACATGTCCCTGACGATAATGTTATTGCTGTACATTCAGCTGTAGGAAAATAGCTGGGCCCCTTTCAACACATTTAATAGCACTATGATTTCAGATTAACTGTCATGGCTGCGTCCTGTGGAATCTCAGGGTTGGTCATTTGGGTGGTACTATTGCTCTCTTATTGAGGATTCTAAATGCCTCTTCCTAAACTACATATCCCAGGATTCCATAGGATGGACCACAGCAGTTGGAATGCTGTGGGTGTCATTTTTCTGGATTCCAGCAAAGTATTTGATAATGTCCCCTATAATATTTTGATTAGCAAACTGACTAAATATGGAATAGATAGAAACACCATTAGATGAATCCATAATTGGTTGGAAAACCATGCTCAAAAAGTTGTCATCCACGGCTGCGCTTCAAATTGGAGAGGCTTTGAGTAGTATATCATAGGGTTATGTCTGGAATCAATGTTCTTCAGTATTTTTTATCAATGATTTAGATAATGGGGTGGTGGGAAGCCTTATCAAATTTATAGATGATACAAAACTGGGAGCTAACATATTGGAAGAAAGGAAAAAATTTCAAAAGGACCTTATTAAACTGGGAAACTTGACTGAAATTAATAAAATGAAATTTAACAATTCTATGTTTATGCCACAAAAACCAAGTGTATACTTAGCTAATGTGAAAAGGACCTTGGGATTATTGTTCATCATAAATTGAGCATGTGGCAGCAGTTTGATGCTGCAGCTAGGAAGGCAAACGCTGTCTTAGCCTGCATTAATGGAAGCATAGTTTCCAAGTCAAGAGGAATAATAGTCTCCCTATAGTCTGTGCTGGTCGGGCCTCATGTGGAGTAATGTGTTCAGTTCTGGGTGCCTCGTTTTAAGAAGGATATAGACAAGTTGAAGTGGGTTCAAAGAAAAGCAACAAGTAAGATAAGGATATGGAGAACAAAATATATGAGGAGAGGCTGAAGGAGATAGGTATGTTCAGCTTGGTGAAGGGAAGACTGAGGGGTGACTTGATTGTACTCTTTAAATACCTTAAGGGCTGTCACATAGAGGAAAGTGAAGGCTTATTCTCTGCTGCCTCAGAGGGCAGAACTAGTTGTAATTGTTTTAAGTTGCATGATGGTACACTTCAATTGAACATTAGAAGGAACTTCTTGACAGTGAGAGTGTTTCGACAATGGAATCCATTGCCTAGAGTGTTAGTGGGGGTCTCCTTGGGCATCTTCAAAAAGAGGCTGGGCAGCTACCTGGTGGGGATGCTTTAGCTGAAGATCCTACATTGAGAAGAGGATGGGACCTGATGGCCCTTGAGGCCCCTTCCACTTCTACAGTTCTCTGATTAATGCAAAATTGGAACACTGTAATTGTGTAGTTTGAAAGGGCCCCTAGACTCTTCTCTGCTGCTTCCTCTGTTCTTCACTGACATGGAAATGACCAGGCCATGTTGGGCAGTGGGAGAGGAGGCTGCAGCAGAGGAATTGGGGGCTTGATGAAATGTGCCTATGACTGAACACTATGTCTCCCACTCCAGAATCTCAGCCTATGTGTTGTCTTTTGTCCTCTGTTCTGGTGTATATATCAAAGCAAGCCAATGCCTCCTCCTAGTGTTTTTGTTTCATGGAGCAATGTGCCCTCCTGTTTTTCTTTTCTGAGCCCCCAACCACCATCTAGGGGGCATCGGGGGCATTTTCACCATATTTTGGGGTCTTCCATATTTTCACCATATTTTGGGGTCTTCCTGAGCCATTTTAGGCCCAGGAGAGGCTATTTATAAACATCAGGAAGTGAATGGAAGTCATTTCCTGTTTTTTTAAAAAAATGCTTCTCTAGGGCCTAGATTGCTGGGGGATTGAGATGGGGAGGAAATGCCCGCCATATCTACTAGAGGGTATTTTGGGGCAAAGCTTTTTTTCCCATATATTCTTTTTTTTACCCCTACGAGGTGCAGGTGCTCTCCTAGCATAGTGGAAATACCCTCACATTACCAGAGGGCATTTTGGGCTTTTTTTTTTTACTACTGAGAGGCCCACAGGCCATATTTTGCGCATCCCACTTAATGGAAACCCAAAGGCAAACCTGTCACAGGCAAAATTTGTTCAGATGAGGCTTGCCTTTGCCTTCTGAAGCTGAAAGAGTATGACTTGTCCAAGATCACCTAGTGGGTATCCACACAGATACGCAAAGAAAAGGCAGTGTTTCAAGACTATTGCTTCTCCTTCTTTTCCTTGCTTCTGTCACTGTTTGCTTCCTTAAAGAGAAGAGGAAAGATGCAGGAGTAGAAGGAAGAGGAGGAGAAGAAGGCGCTGCAAAACCAGGGGACTTTAGAGGTTGGCAGTGGTTGCTTCAGCTGGTTCCTGACAGTGTTGACCTCTAACCAGGGATGAGAAAACAGATATATCTGGAAGCTGTTGATATCAAGGGATTAAGAGTACCTGAATTATACTGAGAGATGGTTTAATTCTTGGCAAGTTTAAAAGATGAATAAATCAGACCGAGATAAGTAGTAGAAGAACTTGGAACAATTACTTTTGTTTTGGACTACAGTTTCCAGAATCCCCCATTCAGCATAGCAATGCTGTGAATGGGGATCCTCTGAAGATGCCAGCCACAGATGCAGGCAAAACATCAGGAGAAAATACTAATCGAACATGGCCTCAAAACCTGGAAAACCCACAATAGCCAATACTGTGAATTGTCCAAAATGTTTAGATAAATGTTAAGATCTCCATCCTTTGCTATGACGAACACAAAAAGATTCCTTGAATGTGCAGTTCTGCCCAGTTTGGCCACATAAGCAGCAGTACTTTCCCTCATGCAGATCAGAAATAGAATATATTAGAGGGCTGCTTTATATACATGCATATGTATGTATACCATATATATATATAGACACACACACACATATACACACACACACACACACACACAAACATGAGGAGCGGCTTAGGGATATGTTTAGTGTGCAGAAGAGAATGTTAAGAGGGGACATAATAGCCATGTTTAAATATTTGAAGGGATATCATGTTGAGGAGGAAGCGGCTTGTTTTCCGCTGCTCCAGAAACTAGGACAAGGAGCAATGGATTCAAGTTGCAGGAAAGGAGATTCCACCTGAACCTCAGGAAGAAATTCCTGACAGAGCTGTCCGGCAGTGGAATGTACTGCCTCTGAGTATGGTGGTGTCTCCTTCTTTGGAGGTTTACAAGCAGAGACTGGATGGCCATCTGTTCAGAATGCTTTGATGGGTGTTCCTGCACAGCAGAGGTTGGACTCGATGGCCCCTGCTGTCTCTTACAACTCTATGATTCTATGATTCTATGTATGTGAGATTAATTTTTGCATTGTGTCTATAAGGAATATTGTTCTTCCAGACAACCTGTGTAGGAAGCAGCTCAAAGTCTGCCTGGAGGGGTCACACTCAGTATTAGCACCATGTCTTGATTTCTGTTTTAATGACCCAGATTTAATATTATATCAGGTTACTTGCTCCCCATCTTAGGCATAGCTCACTTGCCAACATCTTTCAGAATGACATTGATTGAAGAAAGGGGGAGAAAAGCCTCTTATTTTATACTGAAAATGCCAACAAATCCTATTTTCTTCAACTGGGTTGTAATATTTCATCCCCTCTGGAAATAAAATGGTTTGCCTCTGAATAATCTCTTTGTATGACTCCAAAAAAAAAAAAGAGAGAGAGAGAGCGAGCGAGCGAGCGAGCGAGCTTATTTTTCATTTATTACCTGGAATCTCTTTAGGTCATGACACAGCTGGGTTGTCTCAGCTGCACTCTCTAAGAAGATTGCCAATGACTAAGCTGAGGGACTTGCCATGAATGTGCACTATGCCTGTCTGGATTTTTTCCCCCTCTAAAAGAAGGATTAGCATGTCTAATTAAGAAACATTACCTGTTGCTTAGGCTTTGTCTGCATTTGTGCAGTAAATTCCAACAGATGCTGTAAAGCCTTTTCCAATATTTCTCTCTAGGCCCTCATTCTTAAAGTGCCTGTGAAAATCACACTGCTTCCACTAGGACTGCAGGAACATAAAGATTTCAAGAGTAACATAAAGTGATCCAGGATAGTTCTTTTCAGTCCTGACTTCTAAAAAGAAGTTCTGTGGAAGAACACTTGTCCAGTTTCCTTTAAGGCCAACCTAGCATTATAACTCCACTACTAGCACAATATTCATTTATCCTGAATCACAGTTAATAGCTGGAAACATACTGCTTTTGTTCCATTCATTATTCTTGACGTCTTATTTTGAACACCACCATTATTACTAATGGAGCTGTACCCATCAACAAGAGAGGACTGGGCCTGGCACAGTTGGTACTACTTTAAATGGCAAAGTAATTACAGTGTTTGGCCTGCCACCTTGTTCCTGCTCACAAGTACTTGACTTTGCAGCAATTTAAAATAATGGATGAACTTCCCAAGTTATTATTTGATCAGTAATAGCAACTATTGTGAAGTGAGAGCTAAGCACCGTGTCTCATTTATTGCAAGGGGAGTCATTTAAACAGTGGTTGGATTAATCCTGTTGAAATCAATGAGATTTAAAAGTTAGCTATTTGGGCCAGGTCTTAGTCATTGGCTATTTCCACGCTACACTGTTATAGCGCTATTATTCCACTTTCAACATCCTCTGGAATCCTGGGATTTGCAGTTTAGGGAGGGGCATTTAGAATTCTCAGCCAGAGAGCTCTTTCATCTCAGTAAACTACAAACCTCAAAATTCCACAGGATGTTGAAAGTGGAATAATAGCACCGTAACATTTCCTGGGGTTTGCAGTTTCGGGAGGGGCTGGCTGGTGTAGTGGTAGTGTAGTGTGGAAATGGCCATTGTTTTCATGCACAGTTAGGGCTGAATTGAGGGGCCTGTCCCCATTTTGCTGTCCTGTTCAGGAGCTTCAGACTGCATCCCTCAGCACCCTGAATGTGGTTGGCCCTCCGCATTTGTGAGTTTGACTTTCACAGATTTGATTATTTGCAAGTTTCTCCAACCAACTCAGGTGCTTGTTTGTGGCCAATCAGGTGTGGCCAATCAGGCCACATAGCCCTTTAAAAAACCGCCTCTGGTCCTCCTCCTGCTCCTGCTCCTGCTCCTGCTCCTCCACCTCCACCACCACTACCAGCTGCCTGGCAACCTAAGGATGTCTTGGAGCCTGATTTCTCAGCACTACAACCCCCTCCCAATGTTGCCCCCCTACATCGAAGGAAGGAGAGAGAGGAAGTATAAGACTACCATGCCAATCCACCCTCACTTCCCTCTCCTTTCCTTCAGCTGGGTGCTTGTTCTCCCCATCACGCCTCAGCCTGCTTCCCACAGACACATGCAAACATTTTGATATTTGCGATTGTCCCATTTTTGTTGGCAAGCCAGCACACCTAACTCTAGTAAATGTGGAGGGCTGACTGTATTTTCTTCTTACCTAGTGGCAGTTGGTGGCTCTATGTCAGTGAGGCAGTTAATCCATTCTAGGGCCATTTCTGCACTACACTGTTTTAGTGCTGCTACTCCTCTTTCAACATCCTGTGGAATCCTGGGGTTTGCAGTTTAGAGAGGGGCATTTAGAATTCTCAGCCGGAGAGCTCTTTGGCCTCAGTAAACTACAAACCCTAGAATTCCACAGGATGTCAAAAGTGGAATAATAGCACTATAACAGTGTAGGGTGTAAATGGCCTAGGTCTCAGGCCCTTTCCTCATGGGGGGGCCGAACGGGGCCGCGCACGCAGGGGCGGAGCTTACCCACGAGCAGGTTGCTCCATCCCTCCGAAGAGCGCGGATCCGCTGTTCCAAAAGCTGCCGAATTTCGGTGGCGCTCGGTGGTGCTCGGTGGCGCCCGGTGGCGCCCAAAATGGCGGCCGGCGGCTTCCGGCGGCGCTCCGCCAATTAGGACAGCGCGCCAGCCGGAAGCCCGCCCCCAGGCAGATCTGCAGGGATGCGCTACCGCGTCTCTGCAGTTCTTGACCGGGGGCTGCTATGGGGCAGCACGGGTAAGTTTTATAAAAACCACTTTTGAAGGTGGTTTTTATAAAACTCACAGCGCCACCCCTGGGGCTGCGCTAGAGCAGTTTGAGGTCTAGAACCTCACTTTTTTTAACTGCTCTAGTGCAGACCCCGGTGAAGAAGACCTCCTGGAGAGGTCGCTCTAGCATGGGCAATATGCCCATGTGGAAATGGCCTCAGAGCAAACTTTAAAGAAGCCATCCAAGGTGTTGAATCCCACCCCCAAATAGGTTCACCACCTTGGATATTTCCTTTAAAGTTTGGAGTAAAACCCAGAGCAGATTTATCACCCAACTGACATTGGGGTCATCAGCCACTACTGATCCAACCTTTGTTTATGAAACTGAATGAAATAGCTGCTCATTTCAGTGTCATTCCACCGTTGCTGCCTACATGCCCATCCGGGTGATTATCAGCTGAGATCCAGCTTTGCCAGATGTAGCTATAATGATAGAGATCTGTTGTCACAGGTGCTTTTGCTGATGCTGCTCTCAGGGTGCTGCCACAGCTGCTTGTCCCAAGGCACCCTGAAACCAGAGAGCTTTGCAGTTGTCATTTCCCAATATCCCAGTCTGCAGTGCCTGAGAAACACTTTGGTGCTGCCTAGTTTAAGAAGTAGGTTTATGAAGAGAGGTCATGTTCCATCATTTATGACCATAAATGTGAGTCCCAGAAGTCACGAGATCATAAGTCTGGCTTATGACCTCGTAAATACTGAACAAGATGCTTGCCAATGTTTTTAATATGATTGTTCATTGAATTGGTTTTTTTAAAAAACCTCTTTATTATTACCTGTTTTAACTGTACTTCATTTTAGCTCATATTGTGAACTGTGTCAAATCTCATATTGGGAGAAAGGTGGGATAATAAATAAATAAATAAAGCAAGCAAGCAAGCAAACAGGGGAAAGCAAAATGGACAGCACTATACATCCTTAGTTTAGGACAGGATCTTCTTGTGAAAGTATTTAATTACCAGGACAAATTTCCTGACATCTGTCAAAAAGGATTTTTTTTAAATACAATTTGTTATGTGCCTTCAGATCAACTCCAACATGGCAGCCTTATCATAGGGTTTTCTTGGTGAGATTCCTTCTGAGGAGGTTTGCCACTGCAATCCTCTGAGGCTGAAACAGTGTGACTTCCCAAGGTCTCCCAGTGAATTTCTATGACTAAGTGCGGGTTTGAACCCTAAGCTCCTGGATTCCTAATCCAACAATCAAAACACTACATCCCACTGGCACAAACAAGCAAACCCAGCAATAACAACACCACCTCTAACAACACAGCAACCATTAATATTACTTGTGCTTGAAGTTTAAGTGAGAGGAGTCGGAATTCCCCAGGCTTCACACAGTTGGCCTGCAGCAAATTCCTCTGTGATCACTGACATTCTGGCTAACCGTCCAAGGTGCCAATCTAGTTATAATCATAACAATGAGCCAACTGTACCATTTGGCAGGGTGAGTTGTCTGGGTGACAGGAGGTGAGGAGTGGTTAATTTGGCTGCCCTCCCCACACAACCGGGACAGGCTGCCATTGCTGCCAGGACACCTTCCCTTCCCATTCCTCTGTGCCCCACCTTGCCACTATTTCTCCTCCTTGCCCACTGAATCATTCGTGCCGTTCCTCTCCCTCTTCTTTCTTGCTGTCGTTCACCTGCCCTCTGTGTAAATAATGGCTGTCTGCCCATCTTTACATAGGGTCAGGCAAATGCTTTTTCATGAGGAGGGACGGTGAGGGTATAGAAGTGAGGTGGACAAAGCATTATGGGAGTTGCTGTGGACAGTGCAAGGAGCACTGCCCGCAAAAGAGCAGTGAAGTGGAAGTACGTCTCCTCATTCTTATAACAGGAGAGTTTGGGTCATCACTGGTATTGACATCCCATTCACTGGGACAAGTGCAACATTTGCAAGCAATTATGATTCTAACAGAGTCTTTTAAACCTGAGTGAAGCATCCTGAAAGATGGTAGTTGCTGTTCTTTTCCTCAATGTGCATAAGTGCAAAACAATACAGGCCATTTCCGTATGTTACCTTACCCCGTTGTCCTCCTGTTGCAATCCTGGCAGCGCCTGTGCCGGGAAGGGAGCATGATGAGAATGCTTTCCTTAGCATCCAGCTGGCTCCCTGAGGTAGGGAGCGCGAGCAGCATGTGCCTGCCTTCTGCAGTGCAGTCAGGCTCTTTCCTATGCTGGGCTGGGGAAGGAAGTGCCTCCATGATGCTTCCCCCTTCCGCATGGCAGGTAAGGATGAGAGCACTGCATGATCGCAAGTGCTTAACATACTTATTCCATTAAGCAAATATCACACAATCACAACAGGTGGGGGGAGGGATGACAGTGGGACTGCAACAATGTCATGCAGAAACACAGCCCGTGGACCACTTCCATCCCATCCCCATAGCGGGATTGCAACAGCATGCAGAAATGGCCACAGTCTCAATAGCTATGGCAAATATTTCATGACTTGTTAGTCCCTGAGTGTACTGATTCAATGTATATCATCCAGGACTGGTCCAAGACATTTTGCTGCCAAGATGCACATAATACAGGCCATGTTGTGTAGAAGGTTTTGTTTTTGGCACCTAAAGCTGATAATCTCACAGGCACTTCTTTCCTTTCAAGTAAAAATACTATAAATTAAATGACAATCAATTTGCCACATTTTCATCTCTGCCCAAGTCCTCTCTGCCCAAGGTAGTCACTCCAGATCCAGTCCAGTTGTAGAGCCTTCCTATATATCAGCAGGATACCACACCAAGAGGCTAAGTGGAGTCCAGAATGTGGTGAATATCCCCTCTTCTGTTCCTGCCTGTGCATATATGACTGCTTTTCACTCCTCCCCCACTTAGCCACATAATGCATGGCAAGGGGAGAGGGTTTTTTTTTTTTTTTACAGAATCATAAAGTTGGAAGAGACCACAATGGCCATTGTGTCCAATCCCCTGCCATGCAGGGACGTAGACTCAAAGTACCCCCATCAAATGGCAAAAATTTCCAAAGAAGGTAACTCTGCCACACTCTCTTGAACAGCAATTCCCATCAGGAAGTTCTTCTTGATGTTTAGGTGAAATCTCTTTTGTTGTAGTTTGAATTGTAGTTTAATATCCAATGATATTAAAAGAACTTCCAAGGATATTAAAAGAACTGGCAGAAGTCATTTCTGAACCACTTGCAATAATCTTTGAGAACTCCTGGACAACAGGAGAAGTCTCAGCAGACAGGAGGAAGGCAAATGTCATTGCCATCTTCAAGAAGGGGAAAAAAGAAGACTCAAATAATTATCGCCCAGTCAGCCTGACATCAGTACCAGGAAAGATCCTAGAGCAGATCATTAAACAGTCAGTTTGTAATTACTTAGAAAGCAATGCCGTAATCAGTAAAAGTCAACATGAATTTCTCAGATAGAAGTCATGCCAGACTAATCGTATCTCTTTTTATGATAGGGTTACAAGCTTGATAGATGAAGGGAATGCTGTAGACGTAGTAAGGTCTTTGACAAAGTTCCCCATGACATTCTTGCAAAGAAGCTAGTAAAATGTGGGCTGGACAGGGCTGCTGTTAGGTAGATTGGTAATTGGTTGACTGACCGAATTCAAAGGGTGCTCACCAATGGCTGCTTTTCATCCTGGAGAGAAGTGACTAGTGGGGTGCCACAGGGTTCTTTCCTGGGCCCAGTGCTATTCAACACCTTCATCAATGACTTGGATGAAGGAGTGGAGGGCATGATGATCAAATTTGCAGATGACACCAAATTGGGAGGGGTTGCTAATACCCGAGAGGACAGGATCAAATTTCAAAATGACCTTGACAGATTGGAGAGCTGATTGGAGAGAAATGTAAAGTCCTACACTTAGGCAGAAAAAAAGGAATACACAAATATAGGATGGGGGACGCATGGCTAGATAGTAGTATGTGCGAAAGGGATCTAGGAGTCTTGGTAGATCACAAGCTGAACATGAGTCAGCAGTGTGATGAGGCAGCCAAGACAGCCAAATCAATTCTTGGTTGCATGGTGCCACTCTATTCTGCATTGGTTAGGCCTCATTTGGAATACTGTGTCCAGTTCTGGGCACCTCAATTCAAGAAGAATATCGACAAGCTGGAATGTGTCCACAGGAGGGCAACCAAAATGGTGAAGGGTCTGGAAGCCATGCCCTATGAGGAACAGCTTAGGAAGCTGGGTATGTTTAGTCTGCAGAAGAGAAGGTTAAGAGGGGACATGATAGCCATGTTTAAATATTTGAAGGGATGTCATGTCAAGGAGGGAGCGGGCTTGTTTTCTGCTGCTCCAGAGACTAGGGCAAGGAGCACTGAGTTCAAGCTGCAGGAAAGAAGATTCCACTTGAACCTCAGGAAGAAATTCCTGACGATCAGAGCTGTCCGGCAGTGGAATATGCTGCCTTGGAGTGTGGTGGTGTTTCCTTCTTTGGAGGTTTTTAAGCAGAGGCTGGATGGCCATCTGTTGAGAATGCTTTGATGGGTGTTCCTGTACAGCAAGGGGTTCGACTCGATGGCCCCTGGGGGTCTCTTCCAACTCTATGATTCTATGAATCCATTGCTCTATTTCCTAGTGTCTGGGGCAGCAGAGAACAAGCTCGCTCCATCTTCAATATGGCATCCTTTCAAACATTTAAACATGACAATCATGTCATTTCTTAACCTGCTTTTCATTAGGCTAAACATACCTAGTTCCCTAAGCCGCTCCTTATAGGGCTTCATGGTTTCCAGACCCTTCACTATTTTGGTCTCTCTCTCTGGACACATTCCAGCTTGTGTTCTAGGTAAGGTCTAACCAAATCAGAATAGAGTGAGATTATTACTTTTGGGCTGTTGAGGTTCAGAATTGTTCTCTGGCTCAGATTTTAATCCAAGCCAGTGGAAAATTCTCTGACTTTAGAAAGCTCACTTCTCACTGGAAACAGGTTATTCAGAACTCCCAAAATTCATTCCCAAACCTTTCTCCATAAAACATTGATGGTACTTCCTGTACTAAATAAAAATGTTTTTATATTTGCCTGTGCCTTTAAGTTTCTGCTAGTAACTTTGTTTATTTGTGGCTGCTTCCTTCTGCCTTAACAATCTTATTGTTTTGATGTCTTGCATTTGGTTTGTGTGATTTTATTTTTTGAACTGCTATGAAATATTTGTTTGAAAGGTAGAGAAAATGTATAAATAAATAAAGAGAAATTGGAGAAGCTGCTGTACCTTCCTTGTTCAGTCTTTCAAGTTTGTTTTTAAAAATCCCCTCTTAGGGGAAAAAGCATGTCCATCTCTCTGTGGCACGCTATGTGTTCTCTCCAAAACTTTGGATTGCTTTGCAAGCTGTTGCTCTTCAGGTCTCAGTCATAACTCCCAGCTGCTGTGATATGATGATTGGGAACATGACTCCTTTGTACCATACTATTAGAAATGCAGATTTCTCTTCACAGTGATATTTGCACAGATGTGTCACCTTAGGAAGTGAATTAATGTCTGTATTTGTTCCCAGCAAGACAGCCCGTTCCACAGTATTTGCGTTCTCTTATTGGAAATAAGTGTGTGTGGAGGCTTTCTTTTCTCATAACATTAGAGAGTTAAAATAAGAAGAGATAGGTTTGTTACTGATGCTGTTGCTCTGCATGTTTCTTGTATACACCACAGTTATGATGCAATGGCTGTCTCCAGCCATGTGATATATAGGATGAGGAGAATATTCTTTCCACCTGGGTTTTAGGTAAGTTATGATGAGAAAGAACATTTTAGTTCTCAACCTGCTCTGTAATTCAGGTAGAAGATGGGGCTCCTCATCTTTTCCATTCAGAAAATATCCTTCACGTTACTCAGATCTAACTTTCTTAAAGCAAAAGGCCCTACCCCTCACCTGGATTCAGGGATTCATCTCACTTTCAGTTTGTAATGACAAAGGCAGATGCATGGTTTACTGTCATGGTGAGGGACAGGCTGACTCTATGGCTGATAAGACCAACCCTATTGTTAGGCAAAGGGATGAAAGGGATGCTTGAAGAATTGGTTGCTAAGGATTGTGGGGGATAATGAAAGCCTGTCCCATCCATTTCTCTATTTTGAAGGACTGAGCTGTGTGTAGGGATGTCATATTCCTCAAATCCAGGCACCTAATTTGCACATTGTGAGAATTATTCTAATTATGTAAATTACTCTAATTTAATTATGATTATAAGTAATTCAGCATGTTGCTTTTTTCTTTTTCTTTTTATGCACTATGTTTCAGTCTTTGTGCCATTTTTGAAGTTACGGCTGATCTGAGAGAATCAAATGGAACAATATTTGAAATGCTCTGGAGTTGGAACAGGGAGACCCAGTTTAAATTCCAGCCTCTTCGTGAAATTTGCTATACAATCTTGAGCCACCATAAACTTTAGAAACAGGGTTATTGTGGGGATTAATAGAGACAAATGAACCATGGCAAGTGTGCATGTACATTCCTAAACCCAAAGAAAAACAATATTAATTTTGTGAGAACTTTTCATGGTATTCTCCAACTGTGCTCCTGCTGAAGGGGGAAAGAGAAATAAAGTTTGTTTTCTCACACCATAACTGTTAGAATCTCTGTCACCGCCAGAGTGGGATTAGGAGATTCAAGAGATCTGACTGTAGAAATTAGTTCACAGTGCTTTCCTTATCAAAATCCAATTTGGTCTGTAAATGGTTTGGAACACAGTTTGAAGAAGTTCCTTTTGGGACCAGTGACACCTAGAGTTTCCCAGCTAGCATGGCCCCTGGCCACACTGACTTGGGGATTCTAAGAATTTTAGTTTAAAAAAAAGGGGGGGGACTTTTAAAAGCTCTGGTTCAGAATAAATTGAGCTATTTAGAGATCAGGGTTCAATTCCTCACTTGACCATGGAAACCCATCAGCTGACTTTGGGTGTGTCACACACTCTTAGCCACCAAAAACCCAGTGATAAGTTTGCCTTAGGATTGCTATAAGTTATAAATGACCGGAAAGTACACAGCAGCAGCAGTAACAACAACAACGTTTTCTGAGCTCGAGTGTGAATTGACTGGAGATGGTCAATAACCCATTTTTTTTTAACTCAGCGTGATTCTCCTATTCCTTACTCACCACAAGATGAAATGGTGTCCTGCCTTTCCTTTCTCTTTCATGATGAGGCCTGTGCCATATGCTGTTAGTTTGTTTTAAATAAGCAAGTTTCTAAACTAAGTTTTGCAAACTTCTGTTCAAGAGACTTAGATAAATGTCATCACTTTCCAATTTTTTTGAGGGGGGAGGTTAAATACAAGGGATCACAGTGACCTTAAGCTGCTGCAAAGATTTTACCATGAGATATACAACAGAGAATTATGAAGGTCATTCTAATCAGAGCTTAGTGGTATGCTTGAAGCACGTTGTCTTGTAAACGAAACTTGGAAAAAAATAATAGGGAAAAAACCACAACCATGCAAATATATACACAGAGGATAAACTTGGAAACAAAGACCGTGTTTCCAAGCTTGAAAAGATGTGTCTGGAAAGGGAATGCAAGACACATCAAGAGAAAGCACTCATAGTGGAGACAAAATTGGTATATGTTGCTGAGCAGTGGCAGGGAGAAATCTGCCCATTACTTGTGAATGTAGCTAGATATAAAACATATGCATGTTCAATGACCAGGCATAATGATCAGTTATTCATTGTTCCCTTAAAGTAAATGAAAATGTGAGAAAAGAATAAGGGAACATTAATGCTGTTAGACAAACAGAGCATCTGCTCAGACCAGTAGGTATAAGCCCATAGGTCAGAGTGGACAGCCTGGGGCCAAATCTGGCCTTCTTGGGGACCTAGTCAGGTCTACTGAAGTTCCCCAAATGGCCATATCCTTCCCTCGTGTATGTTTTGTCATTTCTCAGTTTTCTTCCCTCTGTTCTTATAACTTGACCTACCTCTCCCAAGGCTTAGGCTCAGGTGGTAATATTTTTGCAATTTTTAAAAATCCCCTCTTCTTTTTGTTGTCTCCATATCACCCCACAGAAATGTGCTCCCAGAGGAATTCTCTGAAATTAAATTTCGACCATTAGGATGAAAGAAGGTGCCCATTTTTGCTCTATGTAATACTATGAAGGCAGCTTCTTTTATCCCTCTTTATAGAAGTCAAGAGTGCAGGTGAATTAGGAAAGGAATTTGCAGGGAAAGGCTTCATCATGAGCCTCTCAATTCTGGCTGCAGCAAAATAGGAGCACTTAGTAGGTTTCTCTCTTCTTGTCCACTTCTCTTTTTTGTGTGTGTATTTTTTGGCATGCTTTGCTTTTGACACTATGAAACAATAATCAAACTGACATAAAATGCTAGCAAGCAACATAACATAAAAAAAATAGTTCTGCCATTTGAAAATAATAGCAATAGTCATTAATTAATTACACTGTATTATCTTTCACATTCTTTCTAAAGGCCAACAGAAAGGTCAGGAGATCTACTTCCTATTATTTTATTACTGGGATGCACAATGCACAGTGAGTAACAACAATGTGCAACACTGCTGCATGCACAACTCTGTCTCCACTGCTGTTAGCAGAATATATCTGTTGGACTGGGTGAATAAATGCACCTGCAATGCATGCATGACTTACATTGTACATGCATATGTCATTAACAGAATACCAGCCATTGTCCACTGCTGGTAAAGAGAGATAGGACTCAGTTTTAATATACTCTCCCAAACAGTTGTGTAGTGGAGTTCACCTCATATAGGTCCTTTGCTGACTACCTTTTTATTCTTAGGTAGACTAAGAGATTCATAGTTATAAGAAAATGCTGAAACAGTGTTTACTGGGAAACATAGTCTAACAACACAGAAAATAAGAAATAAGATTTGGCCTGATCACAGAGTGATACTGCAGTTACTGTTCATGTTTTTCTTACAAAAAAAGATGTTCGGCCTTAATTTTTGCCTCAGTCAATGACACAAAAGCAATGCTTCCTGCTTCTCTATCTCTCAAGAATCATTAGAACAACCTGATCTGAGGTATACTTCCAGCTGTGTGATGCTATGTTTTCTTTCTTTTCTACAGGGGGTCAAACAAGATGATAACTAAGTAGGAAACTAGATGTGCTGGCTATGGTTTTGGCAGTACCTACAAGCAGGTTTATGTTTGTATTGGTAAGCCTTCTACTGTCCAGGACATGGTTGCCGTGCTAATGAAGTAGGAGTCATAATCCAGGTCGACTGCTTGTGATTCTCATTTACTCTGCTGTTTGCTCATGAATGGATAAAAGTGGGATATAAATGTAACCCCCCCCCATAATTTTGGATTTATTTAGTATCTGTTCAATAAGATATATTATTTTGAATGTTTGGGTTGTTGGTCCATGTAATCCAGTAGTTATCTATTTTAAATGGAAAAGAATCTTATGAGTCTGGTAAGTTCGTCTACATGAACATGTATGGATCAAAATCTAGGCAGCCAGTTGTTAAAGTTTTAAAAGACTGAAGTTGGTTCAGTGAGGGAGTCACAACTTAAATCTTCACCCTTCTTCCTCTGAAAGTAATCAGCTTAAATTCAACTCTGCCTCACCTCTTTGCAGGGGGTTCTGAAAACATGTTTACAAAGGTAATTATGCATTTGATGTCATACAGTGGTGGGGATGGGAGGCACTAAATCAGGGAGAGGGCACAGTTTTTTGCCCTGGGACCCTCTGGGGACCATATGGATTATTAAAAATATCAGAAAAATGAAAAACAGAAGTGGAAATTGTCAGAACCTCTAGTTTTGAAAAATAGATATTTTTGATATGAATATTTTTGATGTGAATGTGGCTACCAGGAAAGGCAATTCTGCCCTTTCTTACTTTTTGGCCAGAATAAGGATGATTCAGGAAATATGGAGAGGCTGAGAGCCACAAAAACATCATGGGAGAGGAACACACATAAATGATGCTGAATTCTCCCTGCCGTTACCCTGCTCTAAATTGTTCCCTTTTTTTCCATTTCTCTTTACAAAAATCATTTTAAAAACTGACCCTCTGGCTTTTGTTCATATAGTTGTATAGAATCTTTCGTTAGGCTAATGGGGAGCAGGGGAGGGAAGAAGGGAGATATTGGTCTTTCAAGCTTTGCACTTTGAGAGGAAACTTTGAACCTGGGCCATCTTTCATTAGAACTGTGAGCCATCCTTCATTAGAAGGCTCCTATTTTAAAATCAATAGCAGTGTGTTTTCCTAACAATTACATTTCAGCCAATTTCATGTAGAAGATATTTCAGTGAGAACCAGCACATATTCTGGTACAAGCCTGCTTTTGGAAATAAAAATATTTTGAAGATATTGATCTTACATGACTGAATTGGTTTTAGCTGTGTAAACAAGGTAATTATTCCCAATCATCATTATAATTCTGTGGTCAGGTGGTGAAAGAAATTCTGCTCTTCAAACTTTCACGTCTAAAATGTGCCACTAGGGAAAGAATGAAGTAAGACACGATGTACTATTCAGGCACTGCACAGGGAAAGCATTTTCCCATTGCTGTCTAAAGCCATGCTAAGCTTCATTTTTCCCTCCTTTGGCAGCTCATTACAACTGGAGCTTCAACATTTTTTCCTGTCTCCCCAAGTCTTTGCCATTGCCAACAGCCGATTATTTGTGGCCTGTTTCAGACAGCTACTGATTTCAGATTTGTTATTTGTCAGTCTATCTATGTGCTTGTGTGTCCACGCGTGGGCACACCAGTGATGAAAATGCTCACTTTTATTCTTGCAATGACAGAATAATTTCAAATAATTTTAAAAGTTTTCTCCCTGCTGAGTGAGATCGTGAGAGGTTTTGTGCATTTTTGGTGTTTTTTTTTCCTTTTGTACTTACAGGCTTTTTAACGAAAAATCAATTTGTGCAAAAAACCTTATTTTGTTCAAAACACTGCTTGAAAGTGTGACAAAACCCCTCTTTTTTAGCAAATAAAATTTTCATACAAATATATTAATACTGATTTTAATACTGATTAATCCTAATTTTATTAAATAAGAAAAACAACACAATCCAAACATACAAAACAACAAAATGACAACAAAAAATACATCCACACAAACATTAACAAACATCTACACATATCTAAAACAAATACTAACAAAATATAACTAAAATTAGTTCCTACTCTTGTTGCAAACAGTTCATGTTAATTAAACATTATTCATCACTTAATTAAAACATCGAGAGCCAGCAAAGTGTAGTAGTTTGTTGGACTATGACCTTGGAGACCAGGTGTTGATTCCCTGCTCAGCCATGGAAGCCCACTGAGTGACTTTGGGTGTTTCACAGACTCTCAGCCCCAGAAAACCTAATGATAGGTTCACTTTAGGGTTGCCATAAGTCAGAAATGAATCAAAGGCACACAAGAACAACAGCAACAATTAAAACTTTAAACCCAATATTCCAAGCTGTATCCCAACAAAATGCATAATCACTGCAGGGGATTGTGGGAGAAGAACCGGTAGCCCACATCCATTTAAAGCTAAGCCTCTGGTTGATTAAAAGAAAATCACAGGACTCAGAGTCTTTCTGCACTACACTGTTACAGTGCTATTGTTCCACTTTCAACATCCTATGGAATCCTGGGGTTTGCAGTTCAGGGAGGGTCATTTAGAATTCTCAGTCAGAGAGCTCTTTGGCCTCAGTAAACTGTAAATCCCAGAATTCCAAGGATGTTGAAAGTGGAATAATAGCACTGTAACAGTGTAGTGCAGAAAGGCCCTCAATAGGGATGATGAGAACGTGTGGAGATCTCAGAATGTACAGCGGAAGAGAGTGTGCAGTTGTTTTACCACAAGGGAGAAAAGAAGCTGCTTTGCTGCACTACTGCAAGCTAGCTTTTCAGTTTATGAATTAATATGCAATTGCTATCTTGTGAGAGCTAGTGTAACATAGTGGGTAAGGACTAAGGGATGAATTACAAAGTCCCTGAAATCTTGCCTCTGCTAACTAATTGGTAAGCAGCTTCAAGAATGTCAGTTTCTTTCATCTTCAGTCAGCCCACCCATACCTTGCAATTGCAGTGTTGAGATAATGCTGAGCACAATCACTGCACAATAGTATAAAATCTATGTTGAGTATTCTAGGGTATCTTTTCTTAGATATAAAGACATGATATGAAATCTAAGGGAAAAAACACACTGTATGTTTGTTGCTGAATTAATTTCAGTTTTAAAAACACAGCTAGTCAAAGGACACTTTAGTTTGCAAACACTCCCTTGCCAGAGTGATGGAATTTTTGGACTTCAAGAAGAAAGCTGGTTTTTCCAAGACTAGCTCATAGCAGCCCCTCCTAGCTATTTTTCTTCCTGTCACTGATTTATAGCTCTCATGGCACATTTTCATGAATGAGCAGTACACTTTGAGCTCACCAAATGTCATTAAGTACTGCTCACTCCTCACTTGCACCTTTCCAAGACTCCTTTCCAAGCTGCTGTGAGCATCTCCCTCCAACAGTGTAGCCTGGAGCTAGCACAAAACCCCACAAATTACTGGAAGTCTGCAATTTGAATTTGCTTTGCGACAGTGTTATAGTTTTACACCCCAGTTTTGCTGACCTCCTTGACTCCTAGCTTTCAAGAGTAACTAAGTGGACACTAACTACTCATGGAACAAGCAAGTGTTGTCCTTAAAAATGCTTTGATGAGAAAAAGAACAAGAGACAGTTGAGGGAAATGTGATGGATTAAACAGAAAATTGATAATGGAGTAAAAGGAAGATGTTTAACTAATATATATATCAACTTGAACACTTTGGAAAGAATTTCCACTTGCGTATCTTATGTATAGATGTTCTGGAAACTCTGCTCTTTGATATTTGTATGAACTTACCTAATTGTTCTTTTGAGTTCTCAGTATGCTACTGCTTTCCACATTTGGGAGTGTAGTTAAAGTGTGCAGATCATCCCTGGAAGGTAAAGTTCTCCTGGCTGTGGTGTCAAAATTGAGCAGTTTTCAGTGATGAACTAGGAACTGAGCCAGGGAGTCAGAGTTATGCCATCTGAAACAAGGATTCAGAATCAGAGAGGGCTCTATCATCATTAGGCAATGCCAACTGATAATCTCAGGTGACTGATAGTGGGAGATAACTGGAAGAAACAACTATGTGGCATGCAGCCTGTTTTTGCTCCCTTTAGGAACACTTGAAGACCCTATCCCTGCAGCACTTGGCATTGCTTGGTTGCCCTCATCCAAGTATTGACCATGTCTGACCTAAGATCGGATGAGTACTGACACCTTCAGGATATTTAGATTTGATAAAGAACCAGTGAATCACTCCCACATGTGCATCCACATACAGACAGTAAAGGGTGGTGGGTGGAGAGAAGAAAATCAGTAAAACTAACCCTTAAAATATAATGTTATACAAATCTGAAATATAAACAACAATCAGAACTTAAGGAAGGAGAAAAAATATATTCAAATCAAGAATGCTTCTCTGCAATATTGATCGTATTTTCAGGAAATCTGGTGGTGGAGGTAGAATTTAAAATCCATTCAAGGACTGGGGCAAATCTGTGTGTCTCTGTGTGTATGTGTATGTGTGTGAGAGAGAGAGATTGAAGGAGAGGTCTGAAAACAGTACTGAGGGTTCTATAATTCAAAGGGAATCTCTTCAAGGTCATTCCCACTTCCCTGCTTTTTAAAAGGTGTATTAATTCTTATTCCTTACTCTAAGAAGCAATTCAGAATCAACCAGCAGAGGCTTTCCATTCCAGAGCTTTGAAATGGCTGCAGTAGCAGCAGGCCTTGCTCTTGTCCTAACTCTACTGGGAAGGGCAAGACTCTGTACCCTCCTCTTTGGAGTTAAGACTACCTCCTGCTGAGTTAATCTAGTGCTGAATCTATACCATGAAGTTCCTCTCATTCCAATGTGAAAACCCTTCTTTTCTATGCCTGAGGGCTTTAAGCCAAATTAACGGCTTTAAAGCTATCCTATCCAGACTGGGACAGTTGGAGGTTATGGCATAAGGAATTATCCAGCATCCCTTTATAAAAGAGTTGCTCATTTGCCTACAGTGTAATAGGCAAGCTCAGAGACTGCTCTGGCATATGGACACAGTTTCAGCATCCCTACAACTCTTTACAGTCACAAGAATAGCCACTGGAATGGCTCAGAATTTCAGAATGGGCTGTTGCTGCTGCTGCTGGAAATTTATTCTCTGCTGGCATTGAATAGGGTCCTCAGACATTGTATGTAAACAAACACACACACACACATACTGTGGTGCTATTCACACGGCAGCCATTTGAAGCCTATTTTGGTAGTGGACAGCATAGCAGTTGTAATGGAAAGTTGCTGTACCGCTGATTTTAAGAAAACAAAAAAACTATGTCACTCAGAACCCTCTTCCTCGGGCTTTACTGTAACTTTACCAGACTTACAGAGAAGAGATACCATTTGGCTAGAGGCGCTGTCTGGTATGATAGAGGAATCCTGGCCAGTGACCATCACAGGAGTACTCAGCTGGTACCTTCACTGATCAGTGTGCCACTAAGGGACAGTTGTGCATGTTCAAGGAAGAATTTGTCATGTTGAGAACATGATTTCTGATGTTTAAAATCTGTTGACATAAACATTTGCAAGACAAAAGCCCTACACTTTCCCCCCTTGTCAGTCTTACGATGAAACAAAGACTTTCTTGCCCCTTTAAAAGGAAACTTCCATGATGTTATTCTCCGTTTTATCACTGGAAGTGAGTTACAGTCTAAACAATACAAGAATATTTGTCGAGAGACAGCATAAGTTGCAAAAGTACAGTCTGACATGTACCACTAGCCTCAGCTTAGCAAGTGCCAAAAATAATACTGTGCCCTCAAATTTTATCAGTGGGCTGTACTCTGTGTCTTTAGTTGAGCAGTTCATGCTATTCTGTTATTCTTCAGCAATGTTGTATTTTTCCTGGTGATTTCTTTAAACATACAAGGGATGTTTACTTATTTAATACACTCATGCTCCATTTTCCTTACTGCAAATAGAGATTATCTAAAGTGGTTAAGAACTGTTATAAAATCTTATTAAAACAATGATCCAACAATATATAATGATATATAATGAAAATAAAAACCACAAATCAAGGTAGTGCTACAACCATAACTGAGAATCAAGGAACAGGAGAGGAAGAAGAAGAACTACTCCTACTCCTACTACTAAACAGGAGAAAAATTAAGCATTTGGTGAAATTATCATTATTAATAATCATAATAATGATAACAATAACCATAGTATCATTTATAGCCCACCCCTTCCCCAAAACTGAGACTCAATGCAGATTAAATAAATTAAAACAAATATGAAGCAAATCCAAGACATTCAGAATAAAGACATGCAGAAAGTTATTAAAAGGCAAGCTGAGATGCTGCATGGAGGAGACAGAACTTAACTTTATGTTCACATACTTATGCAGTGCTACTTTGTTAGTGAACTGCAGTGCCAAATGTGCATGCACACCTTCTTGTGCAGTGTGCATCAATGCACAATTTGCAGTGCACATCACTGATCGTCAATGCACAACATACAATACCCATCCATGTACAATGGCACTACTTGTGGAAACGCCAGTTCTGCAACCTTGAACTAAATGTATCTGTTCCATACGAGACAAAATGTCCAATGGCCTCCTTAGGGGAATGTACACATGCACAAGACACCAAAAGAAATCAATTTTCTTATCGTGAGGGAAAGAAGTAGACAAACTAAAAATGCAGGGAGATCCCCATGCTTGGGTCCACAACAAACACAGCCTTTTCATCTCTCATCACCAATTGCACCTTAGTAGAAAGTAGCGCATGCAAAAGTATGCCATCTCAGATGTCCAGAAAGAACAACCAGGTGGTCTTTTAAGTAACCTGGTTCTAGACTTTTATGTCTTTAAAGGTGATGACTAATACCACACTTCGAATCAGATTGTCTACACATGTGCTGGTATATTGAGAGAACAGTATAATTCCTGAATGATCAAGATTCTAACAGATGTTTCTGAACAGTTTTGGAGAGCAGCCTCATCGAGAGCACAAACTAATGTGTGTAAGATGAAACACTGATGAGCAATATAGGATCTAAGCATCTTTCTTTAAGGAATAATTTCTAATGCAGGAAGAACATTTCTCAGCATTTGCCTACCATACTACATTGTCACTATGATCATGTGGCAATGTGCTTCCTTCTCAGAAGCATAATGGCCTTATTAAATGCAGGCTAGAATACAATTTTGTAAGTTGCACATCAAGAGTGAATTTTGTCCAATACATTTTCAATGAGAACTTTCCAAAATTCACCAATTAATCCACACTTGAAAGAGAAAGAGCTTTAGATTTTTTTAAAATAAAATGCAAATATGGGAGAAAGCAAAAGTTACATATTCATTGACAAAAATGTTTAGCTCTTGAAAGTCCAGCTTTGTCTCCAAGAAATATGCTCATGGTAGTAAAATGCTAGGATTGCCACTCTTCCTCCCCCTCCCCCTCCTCCTTTTCCTGAGCTGCTCCTTGTATTTAACAGGTAGATATCACATATCTTCTATCACATATCTTCTACATGTGCGGAATAGTGTTGTACAATCACTGCATAACTCAATGAAGCTTATTACATTCTGTCTCCTCAGTGTAAGGTCTCAGCCACTATCTCTGAAATGAATTAATTATTATAGAAATACTGTTAAATAAAAGTATCAAACACATTTTTTTAAAAAGGAAAGAGATGGATTGAAACAAGATAACGGTTTTATATAGTTGCTAGACATATACACTGAATAAGGTAACAGTGAACATGAGTGACATCAGCATGCATTTTGAACTTTTTTTAAAAAATCCTTTGACTGTTGCTTCTACACCTTTTCACATATCGGCAGCACTGAATTAAAGAATATAGTATGTTGGCCAGTTCACAGCTCAGACTGTCAAATGCTTGAGAAAAGAATTACCATAGTTTAATGTCCTTTAAAGAACATGCTGTAAAAGCCAAGGTGCCTGAATTTCAGAGAATTAGGTTCATTATTAAGAAAAGCCCAGCAGTACGTTTATAGGGGAACAGGTGAGTAGTGATGAATCTTGCCAGTTAAGTGATCTGCAGAGATAGGATTAGCTTCATTTTTCCATTCTGTAACGTCTGCCATTCAGGAGGAAAAAGGCCCAAATCCTGTTGTTAGCCCTGACTAGAGTAGACTCAATGAGTCAGTGGGATTGGCCTATATGATGACTCATCATTCAACAATTGTTTAATAAGTTGACTCTAGGTGGGACTAACCAAAATGTAAATTAACCAAAATGTAAAAAAAGTGCTGTTGATGGTAATCATGGTTGGGGAGAACAGAATTGATGTTGATCTCAAAGTAAAATTATTAACCTGTAGTCAGATCTATAAATACTTATGCATTGTACATTTCATAGTTTGAATAGTTTTAGTGTCTATGGCATGATTTATGAGTAGGGATGTATGGAACAAACTAATTTTGTTCCATGTCAATTTAGTATGTTCCTAAATTCCTAAATCCATTCTATCCAGTTTCTGCATTAATCTGTAATTTTAAAACAATTCTGCACAAAAAGTCCTATCCATTTTTAAATGCTTTTCATGGTAAAATAAGCATTTCTAGTTGCATTTTGGTGTGTTTTTTTCCCATCAGAAAAACTTGATTGCAAAATTTGTGTTTTGATCTGTGTTCTCATTTATTTTGCTTCTAGGTTGGTTTGCTTCCAGATGTAGAGTGAACAAAATCATAGAGAATCACAGGCTCTTGTTTGGGTTGATGAAGTCCTTCATTATTTTAAAATTCCTGTGGGAGAGAATAGAGAAAGAGTGCCCTGTTTCTGTCCTGCCTTGGAGATTTAGATTAACTTAAGGACAACTTAAGCTTTGTCCTTGACCCTTCTGTGTCAGGAAAACAAAAAAGATTCAAGCCTTATATTGTCAAAGCACAACAGAAAGAGTTCGCTTTCCACTGGTTGTTAAAGCAGAATCATAGTACTGTAACTGCGTAGCATGAAAAGGCCTCCAGCCAACATTTCCAGGTTGGTTTCTTTTTTAAGTTGTTGCTCATGTTGTTTTCATTATCTTCAGGCAATACAATCTTCCAAAGAACATTGCTTTTCAGTAACCTTTGCCACTTGGAGCTTTATAAATATATTGGAGTTTTACTACCCAAACAGCCCAAAGAGTGTAGTAATGAGAGTTGTAGTCCAATACATCGAGAGGGCTCCAAGTGGATGTTTTAGGATTATATTCAATGATTAAAAGTTTTTCTTCCCCTTTCCTTCATTTCAGATTATTTGTGTGTAGTCATCAGAATACTGTAAAACAAAAATCCACAAGCAGCAGCCGGATTCTACAAAAAAACACCAACTATATATATGTGCCATGAGCTATACAGAACCAACATTTTTAACAGTCAGAATATTCCTGACAGGAAACAACAAACTCTCTGTGAATGAGAGATCCAATAGGACTAGCAGTGATTTCATTCCAAATTAAAACATTATTGGTATTGGCTTTGGCAGGGAGGGGCTGTTGTTGTATTTTGAGAAGTTACTGAAGTCTTGACCAGAACTCTGTCTGAAACACCCTGAGATGATTTTTTATGTAATTTGTGGACTATACTGACATCAATTACCAAAGGGAACAAATGAATGCACTGCCAAACTACTCCATCTCCAAAAGCCTAAATGAATGCTATCAGTCTTGTCCTAGATTGGACAATGGCTTACTTCCCTTCCACCTTCATTTTAAAAAAAAGTCAACACAAGCACACCGCCCTCCGATCATTAAACAGTGTTATTAGCTTTAATGTTTTGTCCCTTGTTCTAGGAAGACACATTGAACAGCAGATAAGTGCTCAGCTAATAAACACTATTTTGTCACAAGTCAGTAAAATATTTTCCTTCTTATTAAAAGTTAATTGTTTCCAAGACAGCAAGGTGAAAATATCATGTCTGGCAGTCCTTTAGGGTTTAGAGAAACATCACAGCTTTACAACTGTGCCACTGAGGCCATTAATTAAGAATGAAAAGATGCAACTTCATCCAAAGGAAACATGAAAAATGTCTTTTTTTTTTTTTTTACCTATATAGATTACATAAAAGTTTAAATCACATTTGAAAACTTTAGAGGGCCTCAGTTGCTAATGTGGCTGTGCAGTCAGCATAAATTTTGCTCCAGGAGGCCTGGCAATAGCTACAAAAAGTTGAATTCCTGAATCTATTTCCTGTAATATTAGTTGAATTTGAACAATGGTACAGAGTCATTGTGTCTTTCCTGAAGCCTGCCACATCTCTTGCCAAGGTTCTCTCTGTGGTTTTTCCAGTTATCAGGAGGATGTGTGACACAAAAATCCATGCAAAATTCTCCATTCCAGAATCAGCCTTCTCATTAGGAGACGGTAGTGCACTCCAGGCAAGACTTTAAGGTAGATGTCCAGGACCCCAGAGAGTCAGTGTGATGTAGTGGTTTGACAGCTGGGCTACAATCTGGAGACCAGGGTTCGATTCTCTGCTTGGCCATGGGAACCCACTGGGTGACCTTGGGTGTGTCAAACTCTCAGCCCCCAGAAAACCTCATGATACTTTTGCCTTAGGGTCACCTTAAGTTGGAAACAACTTGAAGGCACATAACAACAACAACAACCACCAGGACCCCATTTAAGACAGACATACACACACATACATACATACATCTCATCTTTTTACTACTGTGGTAGCCAAGGCAGCTTACGATAGCACTTAAAGCAAAACATGACAATAACAATATATGATAGAAAATGTTAAAATCCATTAAACAAACAATCTGATTAAGGTGCTAGGTTAGAATAGTCGAAAACCATTCAAAGCACAGTAAAACATTCAAAGCATGTTTTAAAAATGCAGGAAACTCCATTAAAAAAAAATATTTTGCCTCAACCAGTTAAAAGCTAAAGGCCTGTTGTAAAGAAGCCAGCCAAAGGAAGGGGTATCTACAGCCCTAACTGTCACCAAGAAGGCTCTCTCCCATATTCTCACTAGCCAAGCCCATAGAGGTGGTGCGACTGAGTTACAGCCCCCACCCCAATATCGTAAGACTCGGGCATGCTCATAGGAGAAGCTACAGTCTTCCAGAAAGTTTGGACCTAAGCCATATCAGACTTCATAGGTCATAACCTTTATTTATTTATTATTTACTACTTAAATGATTATATACCGCCCTGTATTAAAAGCTCTCAGGCTGGCATATAAGAAAATCAATGTAACCAATTTAAACCAATTTAAAGTTTTAAAACAGTAAAAGTTAATTTAAACCATCTAAACTGTATTAAAAATTAAAACAATTTAAAACAAAGTACATGTACAAACTGGGTAAAATCACAGATCTTGAAAGCTTTCATAAAATACCATGACTGGTGTCCTATTCAGTATTAATGATGTCATGGGCCAGACTTACAACATCATGAAATGCCTCCTTGAACCCTGCAGCTTCCTGCCAGAAAGTGTCTTGCTGCTGGAAAAGGGCTGGATGCTTCTTAACTCACTTCTCTGCTCCCCAGTGCTTTGGGAATCTCTATGTTGGTGACACTACCTGGCTTCTAAGGTGAATTTTTGGGGGTCATAGTAGTTATATCAACAAAGCTCTGAATCAATGGAGTCTAGGTAAGTCTACTTTTGAGTCAGTTCTGTTGAGTCATTGGGTCTACTCTGGTTAGAACTAGCAACTAGATTATATGGCCCTTGGCCAGAGCTTGGAAATAATTTAAAACGATATCATTATGTCATAAAGCAGTGGTTCTCAACCTGTGGGTCCCCAGATGTTCATGGACTTCAGTTCCCAGAAGCCCCAGCCACTATGGTCAATGCTCAGGGCTTCTGGGAGCTGAAGTCCACGAACATCTGGGGACCCACAGGTTGAGAACCACTGTCATAAAGTTATGTTATCTATGAAAAATAATTGATTTCATCTGGTTGGGATGGCCCTGGAATGAAGCCAGCTTCAATGCCTAGTGAAAGTCCAAGGTTTGGGCATTCCACAGCTGGGGCACAGCAGCAACGGTGAGGCACCTGTCCCACAACTTTAAATTCATCCATTCATTATGTCAACAACCACTTT
Organism: Iguana delicatissima; assembly: GCA_948472985.1. Lineage (NCBI taxonomy): Eukaryota > Metazoa > Chordata > Lepidosauria > Squamata > Iguanidae > Iguana > Iguana delicatissima. The sequence goes on along the minus strand of CAOKZL010001164.1, from coordinate 172,676 downwards.
AAAATTAATTATTCTAAGTTTTGAATGCCAATGATATTTTTGAGTAATAGTATTATTATTTCAGTGTAACACTGCATATTTCTAGCAATTTTAAATTAATGTAGTTTAGGAGTTCAACAACGAACAAATTTATTGACAAAGTAGCAAATTCATTTTATGGTTTTTCTGTAATCGCTTAGCATGAATGTATTGCATATCTTTGAAGTTTTAATGTTGATAATACATTGCTGCTAGCACACTTCTAAGTTGTGCTCTTGATCATATTGGAGACTTCTCTATGCATACATCTCTATGATTCCCTTCAGTCTTATTATTCAACATGCCAACCTTGGGAAAACTAAGCCAACAGGTGGCATTCAGGGATGATGACCAGGATATTGCCGATGCACATGTCCCCATGGCCCACTCCATGTGAGCACTGAACCTGAGAAGCCAGCTTCTGAATATGGGAAACACAGGTGTCACAGAGATGTCTTCAGCAAAGTTATTTATGAAACCTCTTGGAACATGAAACAACATCTGATTTTTCAGAACAAAAACAATTTGACTGAACTGCACTCTGAGAGGAGGTGATACAGGCCCCAACAGCTCCTACTGGCTTCCGCCCAAAGCTGAAAGCATTCTCTTCTGTTCTTCCCACATGGCTTGCTAGTACAGAAACCTTCTATGTCTGCCTCTTAAATAAGTAGCACACAACACAGACAACTGAAAGGGTCTTGTGTGACAAAATAGTCGGTTCCCTGGAAAAAAAGAAAATATGATATGAAATTAAAAGTGGCACCAAATAGGGTTGCCAGAGTAAAAACTTAGGGGTGGGGGCAGGTCCTGTTAACTTTAATGTCTGTGTAGAAGAGGGAAATTTCAGAAGATGTTATTTGCTACCTGGTTGTGTGTGACAAGCAAGAACTATTGAGATTCCTTTTTCTACACAACCATTAAAGGTACAGGAGCCTTCTTCTCTAGTTTTCAATGTGTCAACGGTAGATCAGCAGCTGATAAGAGCTGCAAATACACTCTAATGCTGAGCAAAAGAGCTTTGGAGCGATTTGGGAAGAATATTCTGATCCCATGGAAGTATAACTTTTTTATACGTACAGATGGTGGTGGTGGTGAGACTGCATATATTTTGCCCAGCAGCACCCAGTCTTTGACAATGTGGTACAAAATAAGCCCAACCAGATGGGAATATAGGAGACGTTATATCCTATCCTCCAATTGCCCCAGTTTGGCAGGGACAGTCCTGACTAATCCTCTGGCATTCCCCTTTTCATATGTCTCAGTTTCTCCCTTTATCCTCAGCTGATTTCTCTGAGTGCAACTTGATTTAAAAGTGCAAAGATACTTTATATGCAACTCAGCAAAAAGAGTGGAAGGGGTGGGATCTTGCTCTTCCTAGTAGGCTCAGGCAAAAGCAAATTGCGGCAGCCTTTTCTAGCTTGTGCATTCTTCCCATTAACAACTTTTGCCATCTTGACTACACTCTGATGTTGCTTGGCCACATGTGTTCTGTTTTTCATCTGTGAAAAATTGGAGGATATTGTACATCTGATCACCAGTCCATTTAGTGATCTTGCACCTTTTGCCTTTTGGTGTTACTTAGCTGATTAGAATAAAAAGTTTAAGCTAAAAAAGATTGTGTCTGTTACTGGGTGTCTTTTGGATTTTGAAATGTTTATTTTTTTCTCCTTTGTGACAGTTGACCCTTGCTGAGAATCAAAATGAATTAAAATAATCCAATGAATAAATAAAAATGAATACAATTTCATAATAAGTTTCAGATTTCTTTCTATATCCAGAAAAAAAAAAGGTCTAGTTGGAGCAACTCCAAGTCCAAGCTATTGAGGGACTATATATATAATTACCTGTAAAATCTGTATTTTTGTAGACTTTGGCAAAGTGTATCATGACTTTGAAATTATTAGGTGGAATGAACTAAAAAGGTGGAGGCACTTTCCCAACTATTTATGGAAGAGATTGGCAACTGCATGTGGGTTGGGGCACATTGTCCCTCCTAACCCCTCCCATGGGCCACACCTCACACAACAAGAAGAAATGCTTCTATTTTCCTTTACAGTCCCTCTCAAAATGGTGGCATGAAATGATATTGGATCATTTCCACTCACCATTTTGAAAGGGACTGCAGAAGAAAATGGAGGCATTTAAGAATAGTATCTGGCATGCTTGTGGTGGTGTATTTTCATATGTTTTTATGGATTTGGGGAGCTTTCTGCATGGCTTGGTGAACAAAATATACATGACAATCATGCTGATTTTTTTTTAAAAAATTGGTTGGGTGGGTTAGGGAGCTTTGAGAGACTGCTGGTTGGGCTTTAGGAATCAAAAAGTGGAGTCCACCACTGATTTATAGTAATGACCAAAAGCATCCATCTTTTGACTGTGCTATTTCTCCAGATAATAAAAATGCCTTTATTCTAGCAGGCCCTGCTTTATTTGTTTTATCTGCTGTCCCTTTCTGTTTTACTCTATTTTATTGAAAATGATAGTACTGTGATATTTATGAGGGCCTAAATAGCTTAAAGGCACCAGATCCTATCTGAACTTGGAAGCTAGGCAGGATTGGCCCTGGTTAGTACTTGTATGGAATACCACCAATGAAATATAGCTGTGGGGTATATTTCAAAGGAAGGAACTGACAAAGCCACCTCTGAGTATTCCTTGCCTAAGAAAACCCAATGAAATTCATGGGGTTGTTATAAATCAACAAGCAACTTGAAAGTGCATACACATGCAGTGGAATATGCTGCCTCGGTGTGTGGTGGAGTCTCCTTTGAAGGTTTTTAAGCAGAGGCTGGATGGCCATCTGTTAGGAGCGCTTTGATGTGTGTTCCTGCATGGCCAGGGGTTGGACCAGATGGCCCCTGTGGTCTCTTCCAACTCTATGATTCTATGCAGAGTATTTTGTATTTGATTTTAATTGTTGCAACAAAAATGAAAAGAGGGGAAAAAATCTAGCAGCACCTTTAAGACTAACTGGTTTAATTTTCAGCATGAGCTTTTATCATATCAATCCACTTCTTCAGATGCACTTAAAAAATGATTTAGTTGTCATGAGCCACTTTGCATGGTGCAGAGGCACTAGAGGGGGCGGGATAAAGTATGTGTGTATCTGCCTGTGCTATAGCTTCAAGAATATGAATCCTACATACTTGCAATTTGGTATTCATATGAAGGAGACCCTGAGGATGTACATCTCAGGCTCTGAGCTGTGTTCAGTGTTTAAAATGTACTGATCGACTTTGATTAATTTCAATCTGTTGGTAACCTGCAGTACTATTTTCAGTTACTAGATGGCAGGCTTCTCTTACCATGGTGAACAACGCCAGTTATGAAGAAGACCTATTCATAAGCAAAGTATGTTATTGGTATATGGAGAGTTTCCAAACAAACTGCACATGGTTACTAGGTCTTTGAGATATCTCTGAACTTTACAGATAAAGTGTCTTAGAGGGAATCATTCATCACATCCTTTTTCTCAAATGTTTTTAGTACCATATGTGCATTACCAGGATTGTGTTAGCCATATGTTGTTGGAAACTGCCTGCTGAAACTGCCTGCAAACTGCCTTTCTATTCATCCCTAAGTAATATTGTATATTAGGAGCCTGTAACACATATCCAAACCAAGAAGTGGGAAGAAGAGAGATGACAGAAAGGCAGGTCCTGTCTCCTTCCTCTCTTCATACATTCAGTGTAGTCCTATCCTGTTCCCCAGTTCCCTGCCAAAACAAGGATGTCTGTCTCATTTTGGTGCCTCTTATGAGAACAAGATTTGTCCACAAAATGGTAGTGGTTCACTTCTCTTGCTTTTAATTATAAAATCTCAGATGAATTCAGATATGAATGGAAAACAACAACAACAACAACAGACCATACAAATATTACAGCTTGACTGGAAAAATTCAATAGGATTTGAAAAGAAATACAAGCTTTCAAGCTGTATGTATGAATTGTGCACAAGAAATACAAAATGGAAATGCACCAAAAGAATCAGCCAAATAATCCTTTTTGCTTAGCACTGAGTACACTTAGACAGCCTAATTATAGTATTTTAACTGCAATTCCACTTTAACTGACATGGATCCATTCAATAGAAATACAGATCTGTAGTTTGGTGAGATATGTAGAATTCTCTACTGGAGAGCTCTGGTGCACTCCTGTAAACTACAACAGAGAATTCTAATTATAGTCTTCCTCCGCTTATCTGACAAGTTAGGGACCAGAGCACAATTGGAAAATGTAACTGGTTGAAAAGCTGAACACATGTATTGTACTGTAGGGAGTATGAAGGACTTATAGAGGCTCAGTTGTTACTGACTGTGTGTGTGCTGCTTGCAAATTCTCTCATCCCTGCTTAGTGCTTTTTTCTCCTTCTCAACTTGCTTTGCAAGCAGTGCACACCTGTGAGTGGTGAACCTTTACAGGCAAGAAGAACTGATGAAAGAGCAAAATTCCCATCCAGTTAAAGGAATGCATCCTTAATTTGGAAGCATCAAATGAGCCAGTCATCTAATGGGGCATCAAAAGTGGGGACTTCCTGTATGTCACTCAAACTACACATACCAGGATTCAATAGGATGAAGCCATGGCAACTGAAGTAATATCAAACTGCATTAATGCTATGGTGTAGATACACTCAGGACTTGCTGTACATAGCAACGTGTGTCCAGGGAGAAAGAATTTCTACTTTGCCTTATCATCTGAAGGCTAAGATCCTTTGTGATAACTGGGCTTAAACTAGGGAATTCTAAAGGTAAAGTATGTGCTGTACCTCTTCCTGAGGTACCCTCCCAAAAGATGTGTTGCTTCCAGAGCCCTAGCCAAGAACATTCAGAATGTCCAGTTCAGTTGTTGCAGTTAGAATAACTTTTTTTTTTAAAAAAAATAATATTTCACCAGATGTCTGTTTACAATTTTAAGGCACCAGGGAGAAATGTAAAATTGTTTCTACTCTCCCTGTTTATTCTCACAGGACTATAATCTGTATTCTTTATTCAGTGTACATCGTCTGTTTAAATCAGAAGGATGTATATGCCTAACTAAAGACTTGAAGGGTCTGAGGACAACCAGCTGGTGGATAAGAAGCAGGTGGAATATGGAATGGAATGGCTCTTCAGCATTTCAGGACAATTAAATGGAAAATTGATTCAGCATGTGTCTTTTTTTAATGGAAGCAGGACTGGAACACCTAGAAGAAACCATCCCAGTCAAACAATTTCTGAAGATATAGTTGTAGCAAAACTACTGAAGAGTCCTGTCGCATCTCTTTAAGACAAATACCTAAATGCAATTGCCAATCCCAGCTACAGTAGACACATAGAATCAATCGGTTTTACTGAAATAAAAACTTCCCATTCAACAGTTAATGCAATGGGTCTACTGAATTTGGCAATAGCTATTGGATTTAGGCCTAAAAAAATTATTACAAGATGAGCTTCCAGTTCATCAGAGTCAGGAAGCATTATCAAGGATTAAAGATACACAGACACACACAGCATATGATTTGGAAGGAGGGAGAGGAGTCTAGGAAGATTAGAGGGAAATGAAACAATCACAATGAAATAATCACTAATGGGACTATCATATGGCCAAACTGTAATGTTAGTGCACTGTTGACAAAGAAAACTTACCAATATGTGACATGTTTGTAGGACTGTGAGTAGCTCTAATGAGATAAACAGAGGTCCAAGCCATATGTGTGGAAGGTGAAAACTCTCAATTGCCAAATGGAACAGCTAACGGGAGTGATACCTTCCCATCCTTGGCTATTCAGATATTACATAGTCTAAGCAAATGGCATAATTTCTGTGGCTAACCCTCCCCTTTCAAATTTTATTAATTTAATTTGTATTCCTACCTTTCTCCCAACACAGGACTCAAAGCACCTTGCAACATACTAAAACAAAGTACACCTCATCTATGACCTCATGCCAAAATAACGGAGAGGACTTCAGTAATCGAGGGGAGAGACAAAACGGGGAAGGGGCACGCATTTCCCTATTAAGAATCCACCTGGGACTGGGACTGTATCATACCCTTCCAATTCCTGATTTGAGAGGGGCAGTCTCAGATAATCTTTGCTCATCCCATTTTTTCAACTGCTTTTAAAATATCCAATTTTTCTTTTCTTCTCCCACTTTCTCCCTTTTCCCTCAGTTTATTTCAATTGCTGTACACTGAGTTCAAAATGCAAAAGTAGTTTACACTCAATTAACTCAGCAGGGGAGAGAGAAGAGAAGAGGGGAGAATCTTGCCCTTTCCAGTAGACTTTGGCAAAAGAAAGCCTCTCCTAGCTTGTGTGTTCTTCCTCATTAATAATTTTTGCCATCTTGATCACATATTGATGTTGCTTCACCACACATGCCCCAGTTTTTCATCTGTGAAATCTTGGAAGGTAAGCTGTGTCATCAAATAGTATTGTACCCACATGAATTCTGGAGGGAACTTGCTGAGGTGAACTCTTTTCACTTCTGTGAAAGTGGCATTGGTGCTAAAAATGTTGAGTCCTCCCCATTGTATCTCTGCACTACCACTTTTTACAGGTATAAAGTGTGGCAAATGCCTTGCTAGGGGATGTTACTGTTTCAGTGGCTCTTGAATGAAGCAGTGTTATAACTACTGTTGAATAATGGCTGCTCCTGGTCTGATGGTGGAAAATCAGCCTGCCTTTCGGGGGTGAAGCATCTCCCCCTTGCCTGGACTATGGGCTACCCCTGCTTCTAAGGAAATGAAAGTTAGCTCCTGGGGGTTTGAAAAGTTACCACACATTTGCTTATCTATTGATTTGTTAATTGAAATCTTATCTTTCTCCCAGCACAGGTCCCAAGATGGCACTGGCCATTCTTGGGATTCTAGGTTTTTGCCTTGGTGGATTGAGGGCAGGGGTTTACTCCCTTATACTTTTCAGTGGCTCCTGACGCCATTAACCATGCTATACCTCTGGGCATTTTCTTTGGGATGTGATTGATAAGCTGTAGATCCAGGGTCCTTTTACATTACCCAATTAAAGCATTAGGATTCCATTTAAATGCTATGACAATATCCTATGGAACCCTGGAAGTTGCACTTTAGGAATGCATGTTTAGAATTTTCAGCCAGAAGGTTCTAGTGTCTCGTCAAATTACAAACTCCACAATTCAATGGAACATTGCCATGACAGTCCAAGTGGAATCATACTGGTGCAATTGTATAGTGTGAAAGGGCCTTCTGGTAGGTAAGATCCATAATCTGATGCTCTGAAATGGTTGTTCTACTGCTAGGCCCTTCCTTTTTTTGTCTCCCATATTTTGTAACATTACAACGTGAAACCTGTTGTATTTCTTGAACCCACTGAAACTCCAGTACACTCCACATACTCAATGAGTTCATTTTATTGAAAATCAGATTTTTCTGCTTCTCAGCAGCACGGTTTGCCCATGAGACAAAATGGGACATTTGTTGTCTAAGTACGTTATATTGGTTTGGACCATCACACATGCATACACACTCTCCAGATGGGAAAAGGCTTTTGGGATATTTATTTTTCTCTATTTTTGGGGGGAGTACTTCCTCCCAGGAGTTATGGCTAAGATCTTATATCATTTCACTCTGCCAGCATATTTCCACTGGGCTTCAGCTTTTCCCCCAGTGCAATGGACATTTTTGTGCTGGAGTGTGCCATTACAGCCAGTATCTAGGTGCTGTTTCACAGTTGGGAGAAAAGGGCATCCTCCTAGAGTAGGAAAGAAGATAAAGCCTAACAACTCACTGGAGACCTTGAAGGAAAATCTCTGATTTTTTCCCCTCCCAACTGTGGAACTGAAGTTGGATGCTCCCCAGGGTGTTCCTTCCATTTCCCAGCTACTAACTGATTGTGGAATAACTTTCCAGCACTGAAAATGTATCTTGTTTTGATGTCAGCCTCAGTAGCTCAGTAGCAAATTATGTAGTAGTGATAATTCTCCGATCCACTGGGCAAGCAGGATTTTAACTGGTTATCAAACCTGAAACAATTGCTGTAGAATCCAGTGTTGGGCAGGCAGTGGAGTCTTCAAGGGGGTTGTTGCATAAGGGTGTACTGAATACCACCTTCTGCAATGATTGAAAAAGCACATACAGGAAGATATGTCAGTGTTTGTGACCAACTGGATTCCAACTGCTCTTCACAACTCTTCAGGTGACAATGTCATAAAATTCCTACATTGTAGGTCTAGATCTGTGTCTATTCTGAAGCAAAACATGACTTTGGGGAATTGAAATGGCCATCCTGGTGCTTAAAGATGAATATGCTCTTGGTATTCTATTTTCTCAGAAAGCAAGTGACACTGTAAAGTTCTCCCTCCTGCATACACACCAATTTTTCTAACTTTAATATGTTCAGTTTCTTGTCAAAGTTTATTGAGGATCATTCCAGTTCATTTACTTATAGTGCCTTAAGAGCAATTTCCCTCATAAGGCAAATAACTTATAGCTTGAAGTTTAGTATCATGACCTGCAAGTTGGCTTAGACCCAGACACTGCTTTCTTAAGCAAGTTTACATCTAAAGGGATATTTATCACTCCTGAACTCTTGGCCATTCATGCACCTTCATCTTTGCTATAGCACAGTGGATGCCTCTCTCTGGATTTCCAAATTTTGTTGGGTTTCAGGATTATATTGTTGGAAGCCCCCTTGTAGTCTTCTCCATGTAACTGAAAGCAGTTTAACAATGGTTGATATTTGACCCCTGAAGTTCAACAGGAAGTGAAAAAAAATCTAAATGGCTCTATCCTGTTAGAACTAAACATAATTATCTTCCAATTGCTGCATTATTACATGAACATTTAACTGAAATATTTTATACCATTTGTGAAGACATCACTTTATGTCAAAAGTGGAACCGGGGAGATCTCTGGCTCAAGCCAGGGCTATGACACTCAAAGTCTGCTATATCAACACCTTCTCAGAGAATGCAGGATGCTTCTAAACTCCCCCCCGCTCCGGCTTTCTTTCCCAGTCTATCTCCCTCTACTGCTTTCCCTAAATCCACACCCTTTCAGAGACAGGGCAAGCATGGATTTATTTATCCAGTGACTGTGTTACTAGCATTAGCATGTACATCCAAATCCAGAGCAAAGAAACTCTATTGAGACAGCGCTTACAAAAATATAAACCATTTTTTATTTAACAAACTGTCATCGTAAAAGGTAATTGGTAACTTAAGGATTATCAACCAGCATAACATGTATACATGTAAACCAGCCAAAATTTTCTTTCTCTCTCTCAGAGATGGATCTGTCACTGTCTCTTAACTCCAAGCACTCTCTCTGACTAGAGCCTCAAATCTGTTTCAGTTAAATTTCAGTTACTTACTTCCCTCATTTAGCCCCTCCCTTTGGCTAGGCTGGGTTCCAATTCTAACAGCCAAACATTTTAAATTCCAGGGGTTGCTAGGGTACTCCATTGCTAAGCCCCCCCCCCAAGTTCATCACACCATTATCCACCAAATTTCAGTATGGCCTGCAAAAATTAAGCTAACAATAAATTAATAGCAAAACATACACCATAAGTGAAAGGAAAAGTTCAGTAACTGAAATAAAAAACTCTGACTGCATTTAATTCCCAAAGTCTAACTGGAACAACAACATCTTTACTATGTCTGTTAATACTGTTGCTCCTCCTGATAAAAACTAATATCTCCCCATCATTAAGATGGGTTATGGAGCAGGCCCGCTTCAGCACAAGAGATGTTGCTTCCTGGAGACATTATTGCTTGCCCCACCACTGGCTGCTACATCAGCCATATCATGTTTGGTAACCACTTAAAGTTCTGTTCTCCCAGAGGACTGGATTATCACCACTGCACCATCATCTGGGACTACTAAGGATGCCTGTGGATGACATTGACTTGACAGAAAGGGATACTGACTGGATCCTGCATTTCTGGACAGCGCTCGGAATATTAAAGATCATTATGCTTACTCCCAGGCCTGCTCCAATCGTAGGTAGGGAGGCAGTTGTGCGTTGCCAAAGAATAAGAAATGCATCACTGAAAAAGTAAAGAAAGACCATGGAGGATGCATAAATGTGAATGTGCCAATGTCAAAGCTGTCTTCTTATGATTGTCCAAAGTGGTCTTGGTCTTAACATTCCTTCAAACAGAGTACTCTCTTCTTTAAAGTAGGACACAGGATTATCTTACCGTGTACCTTGTGATTCCTTACTAGACCCAGGGTTTTTACTTTCAGAAACCACCAACTTGTTTTTATTTCAGTCTGTCAGATTTTCAAATAAAGGAAGGAGTGGAAAACAATATCTTGCTGCAGTTACCAATTCGTAAAGATTTTATTTCAGTCCTCTACTTTATACCACTAGCTATTACCTCAGGGATTAGGTACAACTTTAAATGACAGTTCTCTCAGCTTCAAAGCAGTCTCCTACTTTACCCCAAAGCAGAACCTCAGGGATCACTCTAGCTGTCATACACATAAGTTTTATTTTCAAAATCAGCTTCCAAGTAACCCCTCACTCTACCTTCAAACATTTACCACAGGGACTTACTCTAGCTAACCCAAATACAAAAACTTAAATAAATCTCTGAATTTCTTCACTGGATCACCACTCTTGGCATTAATTTGTGACAGGCGTTTTATTCTCCCTCAGATTGGTATGGCAATTCCAATCCAATAAGGCACTATGTCAATATTGCTTTGCCCTGATTCCACCCATTTATCACAACCTTTGTATAAAAGGGCTAGAGCAGTGGTTCTCAACCTGTGGGTCCCCAGATGTTTGTGAACTTCAGCTCCCAGAAGCCCTGAGCATTGACCATAGTGGCTGGGGCTTCTGGGAACTGAAGTCCACGAACATCTGGGGACCCATAGGTTGAGAACCACTGGGCTAGAGTTTTAATTGTTCCTCAGAACCAAACTATTTATTTAAGGTAGCATGTTCTCTTTATTACAGTGACTTTAGATAACTCAGACCAACTCAGCAGTTAGTAAACAACCTGTAACATTTATTATTGTAACAAATGGAAATAAAATATCATGTTAGAGTTCAGTTGTAGTACAGTGTTGATACATTAGTTTAAACTTCTAACAGACTTTTGACATCAATCTCTACTTGAGACATCAGATTCTGTTTTTTTTCTCATCTAATGATCACATCCAAGCCATCCTTTCTCTGGCTTGTTCTCATTGAAGGTTCAAAAAACACACACAGAATCTATGGGTTATATAGAATTCCTCTCATCCTTAAGCCTGTCTCATGTACACCAGTGTGCTTGGTTTCATTCTTGAGGTGCTAGTCCTGTTTCCTAGCAACTAACCATCAAGTTGTATTGTTATTCCAAATAGCTCACTTGGAAAGCAACTTCATTACAGATGGCTACCCTCCTGAGTCCTAATTTGTATTGGGTTCCTGCACCCTTACTTTTGAGGGTGGAAAAAAAGATGGAGGCTGTTAGTCACTTTCAAATACCATATAGTTTGAACCTGACAGAGTGTCTATTGGGAGATTTATGACCTTTCATGGGGTTAGCAGTTCTACACACAGTTGGAAATAATGAAGTAAGAGTACCTTTTTTAATTCATTTCTTTTGTTTTACATAATGAGGGGAAAGTGACATCACATTTCACTTTCATCTCAAGGAGGCCCATCTGTATTAAATTTTTGGCATAACAGATAATGGGTTTTGACTTATTTTGTTATTCTTTTGTTATTCTCTCTGAGATGAATTCAATTTCAGAGATTGTAGATAAGGAGCTTTTAAAACCCTGATGTGATTTGAAGCCTTGGAAAGTCAGCATGGGACTAGAGCTTCTTGTTTGCAGACTGGCAGTTTTGCCTGGAGACATTATTGCTTGCCCCACCACTACTGATAGTTTCTTTAAAAAGTAATAGTTAACATAATGATTAATGTTACAAAATAATTTTTACCAGCTGGTATTAATGAATGCATTTTTTCAGTTCAATAATGATCAGGAAAATAATTTAAGCTTCTTAAAAGGCTTATTTCATCTCTGATTTTAACTAGAGTATGGAAGTTGTAGCCAAAAGTGAAATATTTTTTGGTGCTATCTGGTATTAAATATTCCTTCTATAAGCATCTGTTCCTAGCTAAACAATTTTCATGTGAATTAGCTCATATCCTTCTTTTTAAATTGAAACAATATCAGGTAAATGTACAACCATGATTCACTAGCCAGTTACAGACATAACATTGTTACAATTCATCAGAGAGGCAGAATCTTGATAGTTATGATAAAGATACTGATATGCATAATGTAAAAAGTAACAAAATTAGCTCATCTTCAAAGTGGCACTGACATTTAAAGTGGACACAGAGTGGTTTTCATTTTGTAAAGTGCTTATTTGGTTATATTTATATTAGGTACAGACTGAAAAGTGTCACAAGATTATTCATTACATGAATAACCAGGAAAATGGCAACAGAATGTTGCTGTGTGGAACAACTTCCTTTTCCCATCTTTTTGGTATAAAGGCAAGCATCTGTGTTGTTAAATTAGAGATTGGATGTTGTTTTCAACACAAATTAAACTGAGCTTTTACTTAAACCTCAGTATGAATTAAAACCGAAAGATGACCTGTATTCCCATTTGGTGTATTTTCCATTTCCTTCTTTGAGTGAAATGACAAATTAGAATGCTAGGAACTGAAACAAAACCAAATTGTATCCAACTGAGAAAATGTCCGTATTTACTTTGTCCTGAATGTTCTTGTTTGATGTCCAGGGAATAACTGCGACTACATTTCTGGCTGTATTTTCTCTCTGAGTAGTTATAGTCATTAGAGAGAGAGATCACCAGTATACTAGAAACTTATATTTGTCTCTCCTTTTTAAGATGATGGTGAATAATTATCTTGAGAAGGAGGTATGCATTCAAACATCCAGCCCTTTTTCAGCCAGGTCCCACCTAGTCACAAGATTCTGTTGCTGGTAAGCGGCAGCCCCTGACTTACCAGGGGCTTGCGCACACGGCACAAATATGGCCCTATTATTCCATTTTAACTGCCATGGTTGCATCCCATGGAATCCTGTTTGTTGTCGCTGTGTGCCTTCAAGTCATTTCCCACTTATGGGGATCCCAGGGCAAACCTACCACAAGGTTTTCTTGGCAGGATTTTTTTCAGAGGGGGTTTGCCTTTGTGAATTGCCTGAGGTCACCCAGCAGGTTTCTATGGCTGAGTGGGGATTTGAGCCATGGTTTCCAGAGTTGTAGCCCAATGCTGAAACCACTACCTCATGCTATTGGTAGTTTAGAGAGAAGCATTTAGAATTCTCAGCCAGAGTGTTTCTGTGCCTCACCAAACTATAAACCTCAGGATTCCATAGGATGGAACCATGGCAGTTAAAGTGGAATAATAGCACTATAGTTGTATTGTGTGTGCAGGCTCCAAGTCAATCAATTTTCAGGGCCGTGGGACAGTGTAGAACAATATTCTTTCAGCTTTGTACAGGCTTTGGGGAAAACTAGCCAATTAGATGGCTGGCCAGTCCACTACATGGGTAGGTTCTGCTCTTGGGTGAGAGTAATGTCATCTGCTTCACTGAGGTCCATCCAGGCAGGATAAAAACCACTCCTCACTACTTCTCTGGCATTCTGGCCTTCATTGCCTTCCCAGTCACCATATTTCTTTCCTGTTTATTGGTGTTATGCTGTATACTGTGTTGAAATTAGACTTCAGTCTCACAACTTTGACAGAGAGACACGAGGCTGATCCCATTTTGAGGTACAGTGCTGGTGTGCCTTGTAAGTGCTCTTTTGGGGTGCTCCCATGGGAGCAGGCAGCTAGGCTCAGGCTCTGGCTGTTGGGCATGTCTTTCTCACAGATGGCAGGGAATCACACAGTGGTAGTACACCCATGTGAAATCCATTCCTGCCAATCCATGTTTTCCTCTTCCAGTTGGGCTGGAGGACAGCACCTTCAGATAACAGGTAGGTTATATGATTCTGGAATATACAATATTGTATGGCTGTTATGGATAAAGTTATGGCCTTTTGAATATCGAGTAGGATTGTGTTGTCTTCACTCTCGCAACCTGCAATGGCTTTAGACACTAGATCTAAGATAAGACTTAATTATTCTTCCCTTTCCCCATACAGGCACTAGTTGAATCCTAAGGTATCCAGTTGGGAACACACATTAGAAATCACTACACCTTTTCTCAATAGGACCATTGTTCCCTATTCCTTATTCCTGTTCCATGTACCTGATTGGTTGAAGGGTTTGAGATTTTAGACTGGGAGTTCCCTCTTGCCATTTCAAGAGCTGCTTCCCCTCTTTCTGTTGATGTAATTAGGACCATTTAGATACAGCAGGGAGCAAATCGCTATGCTTTGGGTCATATACAAATTACTTTTCAGGGCAATGTATAACTCAGGTTATAATTTTCCTTCAAACATGATGTAGGCTCATGATTTGGCTTAATTGACTATATTTCTTCATGCATCACCTAAACTCAACCTCAACATTCGCTGACATAAGGTTTGTCATGCTGCCCAGTGCATCTGCTGTAGGCCCACACAAATGGTTTAACTATAGCTCCTTGGCCATTTCCACACTACACTCTTATAGTGCAATTATTCCAGTTTCAACATTCTATGGAATCCTGGGGTTGGCAGTTTAAACTGCCAACCCCAGGATTCCATAGGATCTTGAAACTGGAATAGTTGCACTATAAGAGTGTAGTGTGGAAATGGCCCTTGTGTGGCAGCCACTCTTTTGCTTACAGGAAGAATGTAAATCTCTAGTAATTTTGTTCTTGAAGGAAGAAATGAGTAATTTTAGCAATTTTCTTTACACTGCAAGGAAGTCTTTTGAAAACTGTGCAGTTTTTGAAGACTATTCACAGTTCAGTTTATTCAATGCAAAATCTGTGGGTAGCACTTTTGTGCAGAAATATTTTCTATGCAGAAAATGCTGTTATATATGCATGCTCATGTGTGCGCACGCACACACACACACACAGAGTCAAGTGTGAAATTTGTGTAAAGTAAATTCTAAATTACAAAGATCCTAGTCAGTCCAGGATTCTTATTATGAGGCTCTTTACACTCAAGAAACACAATTTTCAGCCATTTTCCAACTATTTTCAAATATTCCTTTCATCCCTAGCCGATAGAGAAAGAAAAAAAATGATTTTACCTGCCATATACATAAGTTTGCTAGCCTGCTACTTTCATGTTGAGACCTCAGTCTAAGTCCAGATCCCATAGCTATAACAATTGATCAGGATAATTTTGAGAATTTATTGTAAACCCTGCCCTCCCCCCATTTTGTAATGACAAAGAGCTCTGAAGGACTCAAAGATGTATTCTTTTATACCTATTTTACTGATCTAACAACAACAAAAAAGTTTTCTTGATGGATCACATGGTTAAGTTTCTTGTTTCTTTTTGCTTCATTGGAGAAAAGGCAGTGCTTTTTTTTTTTTTTTTGCAATTTAATTTGAATGCTTTCAAGAACTGCCTTTGATCAACCTTGCTGTAAATGTTGCCTCTCCCACACCTTTCCGTCCTCTGGTCAAACCTGAAATGCTGATTGAACAATGAACAGTGTTTTATGATGAATGGAAAACAAGACACAGGGGGCCTATGCTGATCTTGTGTTGATAAGGCATGTTTTGACTATAAATGTTCGAAATACATCCTTTATGATTTTAAGCGCAAACAACAACATGAGAATATGTATGCATGCAGAGATCTACAAATCCAAATTTTTTCTAATCAACATAAACTAAAGTCTCACAGGAACAAAGTGTAATAAGGAAAAAAATAAATCTATTCAAATATTTTAAATGCTTTAAAAAAGAAAAGAAAACAGTCAAAGCATTGAATATTTTAAAAAGCCAAAAAAGAGAAAATGGGTGCATGTGAATCTTGATAATTGTTATTCCAGTAACTGATAAACCCCATATGCCCATCAAGTTCTTTCTCTCATTTTAAAAAGTCCTGTCAATTTGTGCAATGAGGTAAATCACAATTTTTTATTATTCCATACAAACTTGGATTATAGGTCCCAATGTTTCCATTTAGATATAGTACACATCCTAGTGCTACATGGTATATGGTAAACTGATCTGAATATGGTTTACTGACTGGCTTACACTGAAGAACCACACGAATCACAATTATTGGTTTGACAAAATGTTTTGATGTTTTCTGGCCCTATAGCAAACAGACTTTCTAATGTCACATGAGGAACAACCAACACAGCTAAAAATCATCTTTAGGTGGGCAAAATAAGCTATTCTCATGTAAAGAATAAGAGGTTTACATTTAAATTGCCAACAGCAAGGCTTCATTTGTTTTAAAAATATCTTTTTTTCTGTCAAAGGAAAGCAGTGATGGTAATTCTAATTATTTCTGTGGGCATGTTTTTCCACAGTGCCTTCATGTCAAACGATGCTAAATTCCCAGTGCAGCATCCTTCTGGGGGCATTGTTGAGGAAAGGAATCATGAGGGTTCACACTAAATACAGGCAGCCATATTTCCTCCCAACAGCATACCAAAAACAAACAAACAAACAAACAAAAAACCAAAAAAATCCCCCAGTGCATTCCTTCAGTGGAGACGCTGTGGGATGTAATGGCCACATTGGCACTAACTGTCTGTCTGTATCTTAACCATGTCATTAGATCTGCCACTATGGATCTTCCATAGTGGTAAAACAAAGGTGAGGAGTGAACAGAAGGCAAAAGGAGAAGAAGCCTTTGCTACTGACAATAAAAACATGCCCCACCTCAAAGATTTCAACAGTCCAGTCCTGAAAAGTACAGAAAGTGGCATACCTTCATTTTGCAGGAAGATAATTGGCCTGTAAAGGTGGGGCACAACTTTTGGCTTGGTACTAATTTAAATGTGCACTTTGAGCACATTTCGTTTTTTTTTTGTAATGCAGAAACAGAGGAAAATAAGCAAAATAGGCAAAAGCGATGTGGATGAGAGACAAACAGCTTCATCTTACTACAGCTTGATCCCACCAAAAGAGAACAAGGTGCGTGGATTTCACTCACAGAGAAACTTAGTCATCTTACTGAAATTTAAAAGACTGTAAAAAGGTTGGCTTTCAATGGAAATCTCTTCACAGTTCAGCCAGATTTCCCACCACTGTGCCAGAGGTTGGAAAGGCTATTTTGTTATGGACTACAGCTCTCAGAATCCCCCAGACAGTAGAGGATTGAGGAGATGGAGCCACTCAAAGGCAGTTTTTCCATGCTCCAACAGTCCTATGTTTCTGAACTTCCTCCTTCCTTCCCGGGAAACTATCACCTTCCACACCAAAGCTGTCCTGAGCCTCTCAACATTGGTAGAGGGAAAACAAAACAATACTTGGCAATGAAACAAGCAGAAACATCATCAAGGCACTTTCTTGTAAAAGAGGTTGAAGAGACTTATGGAAAGGAAAAAAAAAGTGAGTTCAAGGCTTCTTCTTGACTTGGCAGGCCCTGATCACTGTAATAAAAATGTTAAGAGTGTCTTCCCTTATAATTATATTCCTACCAGATTAAATTGATTTACTGCTGTGGCTAGCTTCTGACACAACTACTGACTGCTTCCCAGCATCTCTTTACTTAACTGAACCACAAAGGACACTGTGTCTCATTTCAGTCAACGCAGCGGTAGGAGGGAAAGGTGAGACTCTGTCTCCGATGACACACTGGGCAACTGTGAAGGGCAGGAATGTTTGCCCAATAAACAGGAACACTTCCTTAATTATTGCTCCCTCCCTCCTTCTCTCTCTCTCTCTCTCAAAGGAGATTGAGGTTTTATCTTTCTTCATCGCACTTATTACCTTGTTTACAAGCTATCCAGGAAAGCTGTGAATAACGTTAACTTGTATAACATTTTTGTGAGGTTCAATAAAGGCTGCCTGTGAAGACTTATAGACCATGCTAGATTTTAAATGATAAAACAAACCAAAAAGGATAGACCAAACCAAAAGTGTTATTCCTTTTGGGGGAAAGGTCTAGGAGCACAAAACATTACAGGAAGAAAAAGACCGATAAGCAACAATACTTTTCTAAGTCAGGAAGTGAGGAGAGAATCCTCTAAAGATTGCCTCATTCTACTGGTTTTGTCACAACAAAGTCGCTTGGAAAATGTCTCATTAATAATGATCAAAGACAGCTATGTCGGTCATAAGACAATCCAAAATTCACATTAATCTAGTATAGGGGTGGGAAAGTGTTGCCTGTAATCTGTATGTAGCCTCAATACACTTTTGTGCACCTAGAACAACCACAAAACCACCAGACCTCTTGATTTTTGTTTTTGTTTTTGTTTTTTTACTTTAGAAAGGTGAAAATCACCTACAAACCACCCAAATGGTTGCAGAATTGCAAAAGTGCAATGTTTGGGGTTCTTTTTCCACCCACAACCCCCAGCTCTCCCCCAAAACCAAGAAATAATTGCCAGTTTTGGGGTGAAACTAAGACCAGAAGTGATGTCACTTCCTGGCTGCCTGGCTCATGCCCTTGTGGCCTGGTGAGGTGTAGAAGGAAGACAAAAACTGGCCTCAGGCACAGCAGCCCACTCTTTTACTTTCGCAAGGGAAATCGGAAGGACAAAGATCTTCAAATCTGTTCACTGGACAAGAAGGTGCAAAGTTATTGGTGCAGAGGACAAAAGGGGAAAAACTGGCTCATCTGTCTGCAACATCTCAGTCCTGAGTTGAAAGGAAGCAGGATAGGTCTGCAGATATTCAAATGAAGCTCTAGCACAGAGCTTTCCAAACTTTTCATGTTGTTCAAACATGCATAATTTTGCAACACAGTAATTCAGTTTTACTAGCAAACTGGAGATTAAACTAACCCCTTATAAGAAATACAGACACATACATAAATTGTAACAACAAGATGTATGGGGACACATACATTTGCTGGCTCCTCCCGAAACTGCAAACCCCAGGATTCTATAGCATGTTGAAAGTGGAATCATAGCACTACAACAGTCTAATGCAGAAATGGCCTGTGTTTAAGAGAGTCATAGTCAGAATTTAACTGGGCTCTTAAGGTATATCTCTGTGCACCTACAACTGTATTTTCCGTTATTGCCCCCGAGATTGTTGAATGACAGCTCCCATTATTCCTGGTTACAGGCTGTTCTGAGTGGTGATAATTGTTGTAACTCATTTTTGGAAATGTTAGACTGCAGGTTTGCTGCCCATCTTTTTTCTATGCCACAGCAGTACACTAGCTTCACTATTGTGTATTTATGCCTACCTTATAAAGGGATATAAATTCAAAATAGTTCATAACCTTATTTCATGGGTACTGACTGATTGCTGTTTTGATTTTTTTATGGATAGCCACTGACGAAATACTTCGTTTTCATGTACCACGTGACACCCATTGGCAGTACGTAAGATCTTGGGGCATGAGTTCCTTCCCATATGTGCAAATTATGTGTTCCACTCAGGTTATAATTGGGACCTTGGCTTCATTTTTGGAACACTCTGTGCTCTGCAACTTGTTTTTTAAGTTTCATTTTTTCCATTTTATAGTGATCATAAGTTTGTTTAGAGCTTTGTTCACAACCCAAAAAAAATAAGAATGGTAAGAAAAGCTTCAGGTCTTGATGGCTTAATCATTTAACCAAAACATTGCTACCCTCATAATGATCCAAAGTAAAACAAATGTTTTGAAAATGTAGAACCTGGTAACTTTATCAAGGTGTGGATCCCAAGTAATAAGCTGGCATGCCAGGACATGAAGCAAATGGACTGGGAACTCAAGCCAGAAGATTAGCTTGGTAAACTATGCAAAGGATTTTACTTTGGCTGATTTGCAAAGACCAAGATGCTTAATATAATTTCATCTGCTGTAATTTCTGCTTAGAAATTATACACAGACTTTTTTTTCAAATAATATTTTTGCTCTTATAAGAGCCACACACTGATTCCACATTCAGGTTATTAGTCATGTCCACACTCAGTTAGCTTTAGGAATATGCAGTATGAGGCCTTCCATGTTCGTAGGTCTATGTTTGTTTGTACATGTGCATTTAGGTTACTCCTGCCAACTTTAAGGCAAATGTCTAAGCCACTGAAACACAATAAAAGCAACAAATCAGAGCAATGAGAAAGCTAGAAACCCAATAAAGCATAAATAAAATTCAACATATTTAAAAGACTTAGGAAGAAACAAAACATTTCAGCTAGCACTGAAAGTATATTAGGGCCACTGTAAGCATTTCAAAATTCAGTATCCAAGAGTTCCTATCACAAGTTTCTGGCCTCTTTCTGCATTTTGGATGGCAGTACGGGTGGGAAAGACATGTAACAAGGCCCTTAATCACCAGGCAGGTCCATACAGGAAGGCCTTCTAAGAGGTAACCTGATTCCAAGTTGTTTAGAAGTATAGTTTTCAAGAAGAGCCCTGGTGGCGCAGTGGTTAACTGCTGGTACTGCAGTCACAAGGTTGTGAGTTCAATCCTGCCGGGCTCCAGGTTGATGCAGCCTCCCATCCTCCCGCAGATTGGTAAAGTGAGTACCTAGCTTGTTGGGGGCAATTAGCTAACATATTGTAAACCACTTAGAGAACACTCAGCTGATAAGCTTTATAGATATACACATGCTATTGCTATTGATAAGGTCAAAAGCACTTTGAAATGGCCCTGGAAATAGATCAATGGAATATTTCCTCCTCCCCCTCCTCCTCCCACCTTTTCCCCCAAAATTGAGAGTCAAAGTGACTTAAAAATTAAAACAAGAACAATACAGCTAGAAACATTCAAGAAGTAAGCATCAAAATGTAATCAAACTAAGTGTGCTCTCCTGTGGTGTGATCTCAGCATACACAAATCCGAGGTTGCGTGAAGCATCACATCCATAATTATCAATGGACAAGATGGGCATGCATCCACTCTGCCACAAGCGTGTGCAAGTCACATTCATTGAAGATAACAGGACTTGAGCATTTACTTTTTTTGTTTTATGCATATATGGAATGCGCTCTGTACTTACAACATTGAAACAATTTAAACTACTCTGAAAAATAGAAAAAAAAGAATGAAAAGATAAAAGGCAATTAAAACAGTTCAGTTTAAAACAGTACAGTACCCTCTTAAAAGTCTGTTCTTTACAAACCTCCTGTTATAAAAGCCTGTCAGAATAAAAAGGTCTTTGCCTGCTGATGGAAGGATAGCAAAGAGGCGACCATGCCGGCCTCTTTAGGAAAGGAATTATATGGTCTAGGAACAGCCACTGAGAAGACCATGTCTTGCATCCTCACCAACCATGCCTATTTATGTGGTGAGACGGGTACAAAGGCCTGTCCTGAGGATCTTGGGGTCCAGGCGGCTCACATGAGGAGACAGAATCCGCTGAAAGCCTGGGTCCAACCCACAAACATGTACAATGATTAAATACTGGCGTAAAAGAAAGTTTAGAGGAACAGTCAAGCTATGAAGTTGGCTTGGGAGCTAATTCACATGTATTTGCCTTAATTCTCAATTCCAGCAGAACTGATCTGAAATTGGAAAGACCTGTCTACGGTATTTCTTCAGGCCCCTCCCGAAACTGCAAACCCCAGGATTCCGTAGGAGGTTGAAAGTGGAATCATTGCACTATAACAGACTTGTGCGGAAATGGCCATAGAAGTGGTTCAGCGACGTTGTGCAAAAGTGGCCCAAGTAAGGGGAAAATGTAATTTTTCCATATGTACAAAAGCATGTAGTTTTTACTCAGACTTTTACAAAAGTAAATTGGAAAATAATGAAATATTAACTTTTTTTAAAAAAAGCAAAACAGATTTGCCAATTTCTTTCAGTACCTACATAGGATTTCTTAGTGGCAGCTAAATGTACTGGCAAGAGAGGATGGGTCTACGCAGTGCAACACACTAACACGTAATGAGGTTCACTGAAATGTGGTCTGGCTAGCCTAATAATACCACTGAAAGAACCAAGAAGACCTTACCAGAATGCATATTCTCCAATGTTTCACTGATGAAAACTGGCAGACGTGTGGCCCAACAGCATCAGACTGTAGTCAAGATGGCTGAAGTTAACAATGTGGAAGAACACACAAGCTAGGAGAAGATGTATGAGTTTGCTTTTGCCTGAGACTACTAAGAAGGGGAAAATTCTTTTGCCTTCTTCTCTTCCCTTTTTTGTTGACTTAAATTGGGTGCAAATTACTTTTGCTCTTTGAACTCAGCTTGCAACAACTGAAATATATCAGGAGAAAGAGGGAAAGTGAGAGGAAGAGAGAGAAATTGGAATATTTTAAAAGCAACTGGAAAAAAAATGTGATGATAGAAGATTAACTGGAACTGTCCCAGCCAGGTAGGACAGTTGGAGTGTGTAAGAATGGAAGAAAAACCAAATAAGTGAATTAAGCATACCCACTTGCCAATGACTGCACACACAGAGTGAAAGTATAGGTACTTCGTAGTATGTCCTAGACTGATCCTAATGCATTGTGGTATTGCTTTCATCAAGGGCAACTCCCATGCAAGATTTAATCAAACACATAAATGCGTCTTTCTGCCCATGATTTGACATGAGAAGTTGCATCTCCAAGCCTTCATTTGCCATTTTCTTGAAAAATGGCATCATGAAGGGAATTACTAATAATGATATCTGTTCCTTAAGTACCAACTCCCCTGCCAGACACCTTAAAAAGGCAAAACAAAACAAAACAAACAAAAAACCCCAAAATATAAAGCAAGAGGTCTTTACAGTGGTTGTAGGTTGGTGCCATAAAAAGTTTAGCCAGACCAACTAAGTTATATGACTCATACTTTTATTTTTTGTTTTCACTTTGAAAGGTCTCTGGTGTTTCATATGTACGACTTCCAAAAAGAAATGATTTTTCTCTTTCACAAAGCCTCCGGCTGTTATATGGTTGGCCAGCCTGGGAAACATTTAAAAGAATGTTAATATCATTAGACAGAGTAATGCTGTTTTGTAAATCCCTGAGAAACCCATTCCCAGTTCACATCCATATACTGTGTACATGACCGAACTGGAAATCAGATGAATAGAACACCTGAATATTGCAGGTAATCTGTTCCTTTTAATTAAAAAGAATTAAGAAAAGGAACTGGTTCAAAGGAAATTGGATGCTTCTCTCATAACTCAGCATGCACGGGGCAGAGCTGATTTTTCTTATATTCGTATGCCTGGTGGTTGCAAGAATCTTAGAATACATTGGGCCCAGGAAGACCCCAAGCTTCTGGGACCTACTTCATTTTTTCTATACCAGGGGCCTTTCCCATTACATAGCTATGATAATGTATGACCCATTACATAGCTGAATTGCCATGCCAACATCTTGGAATCTTTGGCTTTGTAGTTTGGTAAGATGCTAGAGGCCTCTGGCTGAACATAAATATCCTAGCTGCAACTCTCAGGATTCCATAGGATGTTGCCATGACAGGATGGAATCATAGTGCCATAACTGTGTAGTGTGGAAGGGCCCTAGAACCCTGAGATTCACAACCAAGAGCTTACTGCAAAAGATATACAATTAGAATTAAAGAATTCTGAACCCAGGAATTCACAGACTCACGGAACTTAATTGAGCTCAGAATCCTTCTCTCTCTCTCTCTCTCTCTATATATATATACACACACACACACACACACACACACACAGACAAAATCACTGCTTATTAGCCCTCCACTCCACACACTGAATGAGGTTCCTTCATTTTGGCAGTATAGTTTAAAATCTGTTTGCGGTGGGGCGGGGGGGAGAATGAGTGAGCCAGTTCTTGCTATTGTTAAACAACTGGGAGACAGAAATCTTTGCCAATTTATTACAAATGAGGATAAGACACAAACCCTGGCTCTAAAAATGGTGAACTAAGACTAAATATGATGAATACTGTTGAATGTGATTATTTGAAAACTATTTTTTTTAAACATTGCAGCTCTGTCATTGGAAAATAGTTGATGACCTTGCATGGCTGTATTTTGTTTGAAATAAAAATGTTATCTCAAGCATTCTCAAGGTAAAAAATTCTGTATGTGAACTATTGTTAATGCTGGTTAACGAAAAATGTGCAAAACTTTATAACACTTTTCTTTTTAGAATGAAAAGTTACCCCCTGCTGACCTCTGCTCACTACTGCCTTGCAGCACCAAGCATTCTGTTGGTTCTCAACTAGTGACCAGTATTCGACAACAGTCCGCTCTGTCTTTAGCTGAAGAATGGAGAGGTTTTGTAGGGTCTGTTAATAGCTGTTTATCTTACTGTGGAGATATGGGTGGAGGGAGAAGGGAAGCTGCTCCAAGAAATGTGTGAACTTTAAGGAGAAATTATTTATTCACTAAAAAATGGGAGGTGCCCCTTAACCACAAACTGCTGGTTTGAACATAATGAGAGTTAGGTCAAGATGGCTTTGAAATTTAAAGGGAAATGTGGTTTGCCAGTCATCATATGATTCCTCCTGCCCCAAAGTTCAGTAGCAATATATATATGCCTATGTGTTAGTATATTTACAAGAAAGGAGGGGAGGGGGCTTACAAATAATTTCAGACTTTCCCTTCTGCTCTCAAGTGGTTCAGATACTGTGCAGAGACAATTTCATGTTTACAGAAACATTATGGAACAGAGATGGAGCTCACTGACATGGAGCCTCCATTGTGAGTGATCTTTAGAGATAGCAGAACTGGGGGGGTGGGGAGAAGTGAAAGGTTCAGATCTTGGAAAAGTTACTTCTTGGACTATAACTTCCAGGCTCTTCCAACCAGCATGGCCAGGTGTAGGATCCAAAATAATAATAATAATAATAATAATAATAATAATAATAATAATAATAATAATATTTATTTCTATCCCTCCTCTCCCCATGGATCGAGGCGACGAACAACAATACATTAATTACATTAAAAACATTAAAAACATACCCAATACTCCCCACCCACCAACCCACCTAAAACCAACCCCCTAAAACACACAACAATTAACAGTTAACAACAATCAACTGACTATTAAAAGAACAGCAAGACAGTCGGTGGGAGGCGATGGAAGTACTAATCTGGTAAGGCCTGTCAGAAGAGATCAGTCTTGACCGCTTTTTTAAAGCAGTCAAGACTGGTAATGTGCTGGGTCTCCTCCGGCAGGCCATTCCATAACTGGGGAGCGATGAAGAGAAGGTCCTCTGGGTAACCGCAGCCAACCTAGTTCTGACTGGCTGCAGTAAATTCCTCCCAGAAGACCTTAGTGTGTGGGACAGATTATATGGGAGAAGGTGATCCCGCAGGTAGGCTGGCCCCAAGCCATAAAGGGCTTTAAAGGTAATAACCAACACCTTGTACTGTGCCCGGAAACTAATAGGCAGCCAATGTAAAGATTTCAGAATTGGTGTTATGTGGTCAGTTTTAGGTCTACCAGTGACCAACCTGGCTGCCATATTCTGAACTAATTGAAGCTTCCAGACTAAGCACATGGGTAGCCCTATGTAGAGCGCATTGCAGAAGTCAAGCTGTGAAGTTACCAATGCATGTACCACTGTTCTTAGGTGTTCCAGCTCCAGGAAGCGGCGCAGCTGGCGTATCAACCGAAGCTGATAACAGGCACTCCTGGCCACCGGATCTATTTGAGCTGTCATCTGAAGTGGCGAGTCCAGGAGCACCCCCAAGCTGCGGACACAGTCATCCAGGGGAAGTGTGACCCCGTCTAGAACTGGTTGACAAACCTCCATACCTGGGCTAGGGCCCCTAACAGTGAGTACCTCCATCTTATCTGGATTCAGCTTCAGTCTGTTTTTCCTCATCCAGTCCATTACTGCTTCAAAACATTCGTTCAGAGGCAAGATGCCATCCTTAGTTGATGCTATTATCCGAGGCATGGAGAGATATATCTGGGTGTCATCAGCATACTGATAGCACCTTGCTCCATGCCTCCTGATGATCTCTCCCAGCGGTTTCATGTAGATGTTAAATAGCACTGGGGACAGCAACTCTTCCAACGTGAGAAAATTTGCTGCCCATCATGTAGTCAGTTCCAGACAAGACAAATAAACAGCCTCACTCAAGTGTTAAGAGATTACCAGTGCTGGGTTTGTTTGTTTGTTTGTTTGTTTACCGTGTTTTGAATGTGTTTTAAACCATTTTAAATTAATGGTTAATTGGATTGCTTGTTTAATTTTTTTCTTGAAATTTTTGTATTTCATTATGTGCCTTCAGATTGACTCTGATGTATGGCAACCTTATCAAAGGGTTTTCCTATCAATATTTTATTTAGAGGAAAGTTTCCATTGTTTTCGCAGTCACCTAGCTATAGTCCAACCTGGCATTTTGTTGTATTCTGTGTTAGCTATATTTTGTTTTAACTTGTGTGGCCCTTGTATATCGCATGGGGTGGTGGTGGAATGGGATATAATAATAATAATAATAATCATAATCATAATCATAAGTGATAATAATAAGTTGCTCCATGTCTCTTTAGTTCAGGGTAATAGATTTTCATTCACTAGATTGACTCACCATTAGCAGTGTACATTGGAGATAGATAATAATATACTGTTGTGCATTATATTCACTTCATATCATCTCTGAAAGTGACAGCTGGTAGTAAACCTTGTAAACCTTATTATACAGGGCTGCTATAGTTCTTCAGGGAAAGTTCAATCTTAATTTCTTTTTTTCTAATTTAGTTCAGTAATATATTTCTGTGGAGAGACCGTAGATACACAGATCTTAAAGCAAGTTTTTTCCCCACCAAACAGCGTCATTTGCCCATGGATAAACTTCTGGTGATGAGACACATGGTGGGTAAGGTTGAAGCCAAATGTGGAACTATCTACATATCTCATCTACACATTTCCACCCACATGCTTTCTCTGTCCACACAATTCATTCACCCCTCCCTCCATCATCTCCTCCACCACACATACTTAATCTGAAGGATCCTTTTTAGACAAAACTGTATCATTTTTGAGTGAATTTCTTAAAATTGTTTTCCCCCTTCAGATTTCTAGTTTGCTCTTTCATTCATTCTCTCTCATATACATATATATATATATATATATATATATATATATATAAATAAATAAATCATGGTGATATACAGTCCTATCTGTAAAGAGGCCAAAAAAGACTGTGATTGCAGTAGAAACTGCAGAATATGTATTCAAATAGCTACCAACTGCCTTGGCTTGAAAACATTAAATACTTTAAATTCCACTGGAAAAGTGAAATGCTGCTAGGCACTTTCTCCTTCTGTTTTATCGTTTAGATTTCTCCTATAGTGCCTACAATTTCTTCCATATAAGCTGATTAAAAAGTCATTAAAAAGTGATATATATCTTTGCAGCTGGAACTTGATTATCAAAATAACTCAATTGTTATTTTATTCACCAACTAGTTATATTATTATAGCAGAAGCAGAAGCAGCTTTTGCCATAGGTATTTTTCTAGGCAACTCAAGAATATTGTCTGACCTAATTTCTTGGGAAGATCTGTGAGCAGTCAGCAGAAATAATTAAAGACAAACAGATACAGACAGACAGACAGACACACACACCAGATGATTACTGTTAATTAATCCAAGACTTCTTTCACTTAGAGCTGATTACAGTGTTATTTTGTGGCTAGCTTTGGCCAGACAAAAAAAAGTCACATCCTGTTTCTCCTTTATGATCTAACCAGTAATGAAAGCAGACTTTCTTCATGAGACAGTAGATAGGGCATCACATGTTGTTGTTGTTGTTTCCTGCCAAATTGATTTCAACCTATGGCATCCCAGTGAATGAGAGAAAGCCAAGAGCCTTGGTCATCTAGTACCCTGCTTAGGTCTTGCAAACTCAAGGCTGTTGCTTCCTTGATTGAATCAATCCACTCATAATGCAGTCTCCCCATTTTCCAAATGCCCTCCACTTTACCAAACATTATAATCTTTTCCAAGGAATCACATCATCCTAAGCTATGTCCAAAGTACAACAGCCTCAGTTTAGTCATCTTGATTTCCATTGAGAGTTTTGTCATCTTGGCTTCCAGCAATTTGTTCTTGGAGACATTCATTTGTATTTTTAGTGATCTATGGTATCTGTAGAACTCCCCTTCAGCACCAGGATTTTCTTCCTGTCAGCTTTGTTCAATGCACACCACGATAAATCGAAATCAAAAACAATATGGCATGGATGATTCTGACTTTAATTATACATCTTTACATGTGATGATCTTATCTAATTTCTCCATGGCTGCACTTCTAAGTCACTCACGCGTCTAGAGAAATTTGTCACACACGATTTTCACACAGGGGAAATTAATTTATCAAAATCTTGTCTTCAATTTAAGATTTAAATTTGCCATATACATACTCCAAAGTCAGATATTTCAAATACTATCACATAAACAACCTTACAGGGATGCAGGGAACAGATTCAATAAAGCCTGCTATGGGAATAAATGTATTCATCCATTCCTTAGGTGGATTTAACACTAAAGCATTTCTCTACTCAACTCCTGCAGTACAATGTCTGAAAATCTACATGATTGGGGATGGGTAAGTAAATGAATGGTCTGAGCCAGTTTAAAGACAGAAATAATGCAAGGTATAGTACACAGATCAACTAGAAAAGAGACATACATAAAACCCAAGCCCTAAAAGATGAAATAAATCTGGTGTTATTCAGAACTTATCCCCATCTAATGTCAATAAAAATTTCAGCAGCTTATTGATGGTCAGGGCTGGCTCAAAACATGTCATTGCCTGAAGTAGAAAAACAAGATAGCAGACAATTCCTACTCTTTATACAAAGGCTGATTGGTCAGGCAATCGAATCTTTCTCCAGCACTGATGATTGGAACACATCTGAAGACAATATCCTCTATTTCAGGTATACAGGACACATTTTTTGGAACATAGGATTCTCCTCCATCACACATCTTTCCAGCATCTATTGCCTGAAACAAATGCCTTACTGCCTTATGGCAGGGCCAGCCCAAATAATGCTTTGATTTAAATTGCTTAGCTATCCTTAATCCATCTATGATCAAATTAGATAAGCCAACCTAGTTCAAATATAACAGTTTTGAGAATGAGCCAAGTAGGCAGAATGAAGTAAGATGAGGAGTAAGGAGGAAAATATAGACCCTGTTTATGTTCTACACCAGGTGTGTCAAACGCAATTTTGTCTTGGGCCACATCAGCATCATGGTTGCCCTCAAAGGGACAGTTGTATCTGTAAGACTATATAAATATATGTACTCTTTTATCATATTAAATAATTGTCTCTGCAGTCGATTATTACTGCTTTCAATAATAACTAGGTCTGAAACCAGAAGTCTAGGAAAAATAATGGCAAGCAGATATTCAAGTGTACATTATTATACAATTTATTGAAAAATGAATTTTGAAAACAAAGTTTTTTTTAATCATCAGACAAATATTACCAAGTACTGTTTATTATGTTAACTTTGTTTAACTTTTTCGTCCCAGTTGAGACCCTCTCTGTGCCTCTTTCTGCCCCCAGACCCTCTCTGTGACTCCTTCAGCCCCCCAGACCCTCTCTGTACCTGGTGAGCTCGATCCCCATATTGCAGGCCCCCAGCTGCGGATATTTTGAAGGCAGGTCCAGCAGCCAGTACTCGCAATCTATTTCTACTTCTGTCCAACTCTTGCAAGCTGACCATGCAGAGCATTGCCATGGTAACCTGTGGCAATGCTCTGAGGCCAAGACTTGGACAAAGGAGCAGTCAGAAGTAGAAGTAGATTGTGAGTGCTTGGCTGCTGGGTCCCTCTTCAGAATACCGGCAGCAAGGGGCCTGCAGCGTGGAGATCGGGCTTGCCAGGTGGGGGGAGTGCCGTAGCTGCAGGATAGGTGCAAAGGCCACATGAAATGCCTGGCGGGCTGGATTTGGCCCACGAGCCTTGTGTTTGACACATGTGTTCTACACTATCAATTTGTTTTCCCCTTTTATAATAAATGGTAGCTCAGATTGTTAATCCTATATTCTCTGTAGTTCACACTTGGTTTATATTTTCCTTTGGCAGTAATGTAGAAGCCAGTCCTTTCCTTGCCAAAGTAGAAGAGAGAATTATAGGTAAAGTATCTTCCTACCTTCTAAGGTCAGGCCAGGGGAATCAGTTACTCTTTACCAGTCACTCAATGCTACACAATAAAGTATTTTACCTTCAGTAGCTGGCACAGTATCTTATCTGAGCAAATTCAACACACATTTGGATTGTCTTGGATTCTTTCCTGCCTGCTCAGGCATTCAGCTCATGAACTTTCTGTTGGAAAGAAACAAAGGAAGTCACACTAATGGTCTTTCTGGCCATCTGGTCAACACTGACAGAGTGCAGCTCTCTTGAGTTTCGTGTGGATGTTTTTCAGGTGCTACTTGGAGATGCCAGGCTCAGACTGGGAACTTCTGTATGCAAAGCATGTTTACAGACATTTTGTCCTCTCAGATTTGCTTTGTATCATTTCAGCTTGGCTTAGCTTGATGGGGCCTTAGCTTTGGCACACTGTTCAAAACCTACAGCCATATTAGATATCAGCCCATTACCTGCAAAACCCCCATTCTTTCATTGATGCATTATTTATTTATGTTTACTTTTACATACAAACATGTTTCTGAAGACAAAGGGTTTTTTTTTCTGCATGACAATGGTTTTTCTGCACAAAAACCCCTTGTGTCAAAAAGCTCCTTTCTCCACATAGCAATTTCCTGAAACGCTTCAGAATGTGTGAATTTGTTGTTATGTCCCTTCAGTTTGTTCCTGACTTATGCCAACCCTAAGGCCAACCTATTCCAGGATTTTCTGGGGCTGAGAGTGTGTGATGTGCCTAAGGTCAGCCAGTGGGTTTCCATGGCTGGGCCACAAAAGACACAACTCTTCTCAACTAGATTTCATAAGTGTTGGGAGACTCCTTTTTTCACCCAGGAAACAATAGTGAATCGCCAGTCGTGTAGGGACAAGGGGTTGATGGGGGCAATTCGCCCCAAGTGGCAATGTTTTTGGGGTGTCCTGGCTTGTAGCCACACCCTGCAAGCTGTGGCCACACCCCCACAAGCCATGGCCATGCCCCCATGCACCACGGCCATGCACTGCACACCGTGGCCATGCCTCCATACCATAGCCACGCTCCCTCCCACCCCCCTTCCATGTACTCCAAACTCCACAGCTGCGAATAGCAAATTATCTGATCTACCTTCTGACTGAACAGGAGTATCTCTGTATTGTCTGAATTAAGCTTCAGTATTTTTGCTCTCATTCCATCCATTGCTGACATCAGGCACTGGTTTAAAAATTGAACAGCTTATTTGGATTTACATGAAAAGGAGAGAAAGAGCTGAGTGTCTTCAGCCAAAGGCCATGATGTCAAACATGGATCCCCAGCGGCAGAGCTTGGAGTGTGTGGGGGGGCGGGGGGAGGGGTGGCCATGGCATGCAGGGGCATGGCTATTAGCTGGGATGCCCCAAAAACATTGCCGTCTGAGGCGAACCGTCCCTATCACCCCCCTGTTGCTACACAACTGTGGATCCCCTAGTGCAGTGGTTCTCAACTTGTGGGCCCCAGATGTTTGTGGACTTCAACTCCCAGAAGCCCCAGCCACTATGGTCAATGCTCAGGGCTTCTGGGAGCTGAAGTCTAGAAACATCTGGGGACCCACAGGTTGAGAACCACTGCCCTAGTGCTACTTTCTGAATTTGACCTTCATGTGCACCCCTTAAAATCCAGGGAGAGAGAAAGAAAGCACATTCTTAGTAAAATGCGCTATTTATACAAGATTTAACTTTTTTTGGCTTTCTATAATAGGAGCTCAGGAGGAGAGTATAAGGCAACACACAGAGAATAGTGAGAAGCATAAAAGTTGCAGTGGTTGTAGCAGTGAGCAGGGCAGAAAAGCCAGGGTGACATATCCTCAAACATTTCACAGATGAAACCCAAGACACTTGTGGCCAAGCAACAGTGAGTGTAGTCAAAATGGCAAAAGTTTTTAATGAGGAAGAACAAGCAAGCTAGGAGAGGGTGCAACAGTTTACTTTTGCCTGAGCCTGTTGGGA
The DNA here is from genome assembly GCA_948472985.1 of Iguana delicatissima. Taxonomy (NCBI): domain Eukaryota; kingdom Metazoa; phylum Chordata; class Lepidosauria; order Squamata; family Iguanidae; genus Iguana; species Iguana delicatissima. Next base: position 140,702 of record CAOKZL010001164.1, on the reverse strand, counting down.
AGGGCAAGGCTTTGACCCTCCTGTCACTCCTGCTGGATTAACTGAGTGCAAATAACTTTTGCACTTTGAACCAAGTTTCCAGCAATGAAGGTAAACTGGGGACAATGAGAATGTAGGAGGGAGATAGAGAATATATTTTAAAAGCAGCTGAAAAAGTGGGGTAAGAGAGAATTAATCAGGACTATCCCTGCCAAAATGGGACAACTGGAAGCGATGGATTAGTAGATGAGGCCTAAAATGTGTGTAGTAATAATCATTTCTGGACATAGGGGAGGTGCTTGATGCTTTAAGATCTTTAGCGGTAAAGAAAGGAATAGGTGTTCACAATATGGCTTAGTCCACTCAACAAGCAGTTTTCAGTTGCAAAATGCGTGCCAACTAAAACCACAATGGATATGTGGGATCATGATTTTTGTGGGGACAGAAATTGGAAACTTCATTATAAGAGGAGGTTTTTTGTTTTTGGTCTGTTCTCTCAGCTGGGGTGCCAAACAATATTCTTTAAAGAAGGTCTTGAAAACTTTCCATGTTGATGGACTACAAACAACCATATAAGCAACTGCAGAAATGTTCAACTGCAGATGGATAGAAGGAACCCTTGATGAATACAGGCTCTTTTTGCTTCTTGGTAGCAAACAGCACAACTTTAATCAATCAACTTGACTGTAGTTTACAACTGGAGTGATTCTTTTATTGGTGCATTTCTTTGTATTTATTCCAGTCCAAGCTAGAAAATCACTTCAGCTATATAACAAGACATACATTGATTCTCCTTCACCAACCTTTTTTTTTTAATTTATTTTTGTCCATTTCTTATTAGAGCTACTATCTCATGGATTTATCTTGATTCTAGCTGTGAACAGTTTGCAAAGCAATTAAGGCAAGTTTCAATCAACCAAGTAAACATGGTAACAAATACAATTTATAAGGAACTTTTCACATGCATAGAAAAAGTAGGTATTGTCCTTTGGTTCCTTTTCTCCAACAGGAAGGAAGATTTAAGTATTACAGACTCAAATCTATCTGTCTGTCTGTCTGTCTGTCTGTCTGTCTGTCTGTCTGTCTATCTATCTATCTATCTATCTATCTATCTATCTATCTATCTATCTATCTATCTATCTATCTATCGTCTATCTATCATCTATCTTTCTGTCTATCATCTATCTGTTTTTTTAAAAAAGGGATTAAGTACACATTCTTATGATTCCTGAAAGGCCAGGGTTTAGTGGACTGTCCTTTCTATCCCTTGGGTGGGAGGTTAGTAGGGTAAGCAGGAGACTGGCTTTCTGGGGCCTTTCCACACTACTCTGTTACAGAGCTATTATTCCACTTTCAACATCCTGTGGAATCCTGGGGTTTGTAGCTTAGGGAGGGGCATTTAGAATTCTTAGCCAAAAAACTCTTTGGCCTTAGTAAACTACAAACTCCAGAATTCCATAGGATGTAGAAAGTGGAATAATAGCACTATAACAGCTTAGTGCAGAAAGGCCCTTGGTTAGGAGTTTCTGGAAGCTGTAGCTGAAAAGAATGTTTCCATGCTCTGGACTCTTCCTATGGGTCATCTATTAGTTATAGTTAAGTACAGCCAGCATGGTATAGTGAATGCTGGAGTATGACTTTGGAGATCAGAGTCTGAATCACCGCTCTGCCATGGAAACCAATTAGGTGACCTTGTGCAGGTCGTCCTCTGTCAACCTCACAGGAAGGCATAGGCAACCCCGTCCCTGAACAAATCTTGCCTAGAAAACCCAGTGATAGTTCACCTTAGAATCAAGTTGGAAATAACCTGAAGATACACAGCAACAACAATAGTTAAGTATCAAACCAACTATTGCACTCACAAAATTAACTGCTGACTCCGGGGATTTTTATTTAGAGTCCATCATCATCATGACCATTCTTTTAGAAAAAGGCAAAAATGCCACACCTTATTCAATATCCCACAAAAGCTGGCTCTTTTGAACTGCAAAGGTTTTAAACAAAAATTGATCACTATTCATTTAACAAGAAAAGCTAAAAACAAACCCCATAAGGGGTCATAGGCAACACAGAATGTTTTTTCCCCTTTAGTAAAGGCTAGTTTGCAAAATCCACAGTGAAAACCTTATTTCAGAGGAATTTTAAGTGTTTTATGGAGGTACCATTTGGACACAGGAATTACTGAACACTGCATTTGATCTGGATGGTGTTAATTGGGATTTGATGTTCGCACTGCTTCATCAACTTCTATTGTAATCTCTGAACAACTGTCCTCTTTTTAAAAATTTATACACAATGGAAAAACATAAATTCTTTGCTGTCACATCTTCACCAGCCTAAATCAAAAAATTTGCAAGCTTTCAAAATCTCCAGATCTATTGACCAGATGCAAGTTACCTTGGGCATCAGAGCCTCTTTTCTTCAGGCCCCAGGGCAAGTGGAAGAATCTCAGGAAGAGAATTTTTATGTGCCTTCAAGTCAACTCTGACTTACAGCAATCCTATCCTACTGATTTCTTGGAAAGATGTATTCCGACAAGATTTGCAACTCCTTTCTTCTGAGAGTGTGAAAGTGTGATTTTCCCAAGGTCATCCAGTTGGTTTCCATTGAGCGGGAATTTGAATCCTCCCACAATCTTAGTCCAAGGCCCTTTCTGCAAGATGTTATCATCCCACATTGGGGATGGAAGAAGGATGGGACCTGGATGGTGGTTCTGCATGACGTTGTCCGGGTCCCATCCATTGACGAGTTCTCCTTGTCAATGACTGGCAATCGTGCCACTCTCCTGCCACCTGCTCACACTTACCTGGGCTGCGGAGGGTCAGGAAGCACAATGGCTGCACTTCCTGCCCCAGTGCAGCCTGGGATAGTACCCAGCTGCACTCTGGAAGCAAGAGGCGTGGCCATCGTGCCTCCTGGATTCCCTCAAGCAGCTGATGTGGACGGGTGCTCTCCTGTCATGCTCCCCTCCTAGGAGAACCTCTACTGAGACCCCAGCAGGATACCACCAGGATCAGGTAAGTTGTGGAAAGGGCCCAGGACTCAAAGCACCACATTATACTAACTTGTGAAGCAGGTGTGTGTGTGTATGAAGAATGTGGCCTTGATTTTTTTAAAAAAAAAATCTATGTGCTTTTTGCCATTAAAAGCAGAATTTAGAAAACTTCATTTTTGCTCCATTTATTTGGCTGGATTATAACTCCTCTGTATATAAATCAGTGCTTGGGAGTGTGTTAAAAATAGAGCTAGGAAAATGTTGGCCTTTTCTGTTCAAAGGAGAGCTTCAAAAACTTTCTTCAGCTGGATTACAACTCTCATCTGTTGTTAAAGGCGGTACTTGGAAATCTTTCAGAATCAGAGCTGGGGAAGTCTTTTTTTTTCTGTTCAAAGCAAAGCTTGGAAAACTTGCATTCTAACCAGTGAAATTTTTCATTTGTCAGACTTTGCTTTTTGTATCTGAATGACAGAGTCATTTGTAGATTTCAGGTTTTGGTCCTGAAATCATAGGGTCTGGGATGCTTCTGGCCTAGCAACTGTACAACAGTTTTGGTTAGAAACACATGGTGATTGTTTGCTGCCCCACTCCAAAGATCTGTTTTGCTCAACACTAAACAACAATGTAAATGGAAGAGTCCTACAGGGAAAATTATAGTCCAGCATAGACTCTAGTGGTAAGTTCCCTATCATGCTAACATTCTGCTTGCAAAGACAATGGCTGGCACACTCTGTTCCATGTCAGCCAGAATCCAACATGGACAGAAGTGCATTGTATCCTGATTGACACACAGTTAATTTGGATCAGCTGCAGACGTTGGAAATAGTAATAACGTACTTTAGATCTGCCTGAATGAAACTTGACAGCTTTGGGTTTGTACCCAAGGTCAGTTTGACCCTGGCTGTAGATTGCCTTGGGACATGTGCAAATGTTTCCTAGACTTTACAAATGGAAGTTCTAGAAATTTCATTTTGTTAAAACAGTCTAGCACATAAGGCATCACCATTTTATAAGAAATCTAAGATATACATCAGTGTTGCTATCTCTTTCTTTCTTTGTATGTGATTGAAGGAAATGTATTTGAGATGGAAGAAGAGGGAAAAGTTTAACAAGAGGAACAAAGTTCTTTAAAAATGAGACCTCAGCCCTTCTTATTTAGTGATGTACTTTGTACTTTGAAGAAGATGCACACAATAAAGGTCACTAATTTTAAAATGGAGAATCATCATCAGTCAATGTATTTGTATTGTTATGTTCCAAATTGTGTTTAGTGTTATCGATGATATTAATAGCTTAATAGCTAGGGGGAGGAGCTAGCAGCTGTTAGTCCTAGGTGACTCACTGACAAGCTAGGGGGAGGAGCTAGCAGCTCTTTATCTCTGCTCCCAGTGGCCTTCAAGCTAATTTCCTGAGGAGAGAGCAGAAGGTGGGCTGTGTCTGAGAAGACATCTTGACCGGGTGTCTTTTCCAGGCTTCTGAGGCTGTGTTTGATTGTTTGTTTGTTTGTCTGTTTTCTCTGGCCGTGTGTTCTCCTTGAGCACAGGGTTTAACTGACTAGCTAGGAGGAGGAGCTAGCAGCTGTTAGTCCTAGCTGACTCACTGACGAGCTAGGGGGAGGAGCTAGCAGCTCTTTATCTCTGCTCCCAGCGGCGCACGCCAAAGGTGCATGCACTTTCACTTTACTACCTAACCTTAGCAAGAATTAATTGCTTCTTCCTTGAACCCATCCAGACTCAATCTCCCTGTCCACAACATTTAGGTAGGGTTGGAACTTGAGGGAGTACCTATAACCACTATAGAATTGCACCCTCTCTCTGATAGGTTGACAATAAGAACTTGGCAAACAGGGGGTTGACATAGATTTTACCAGGGGACTTTGAAGGCAAAGCCCAGTTTTACCTTTTTCAATTGAACTATCTAAACTATCAGGTATGGAGGGGGAGGGAGCTGCTGCCACAGCTGTGGCATGTTTCTTTTCCTGCCTCAAGACATCTTTGGGTACGCCTGCAGCAAATGCAAGCTGATCACTCTCTTAGAGGAGAAAGTTCAACAGCTGGAGGCACACATTTCAAATCTTCGCATTATTAGGCAGGGAGAGGAGTTCTTGGATAGGGCTGAGATCTTCTTTTTGAAGATGGAATGCACGGAGGAGCTAGTGGACAAAGAAGCCAGTTTACAAAACAGGGAGACAGACGCTTGGAGGACCGTGACATGCAGGAGTAGAAAGCCAAGGTGTCATACGGAGACTCTTGAACTACAGAATCGCTTCCAAGTTCTTGACTTTATTAATGACAAAGTGGAACAGCAGGAAGAAGTCATGGAACATCATCCGGAGGAAATCCAACATCAACAACAGGAACCCCAACACCAGCAGAACAGCATCCAACAGCATCAGCACCAACACTCTCAGCACAAACAGAAAGTTCAGGCGGCCGTAAGGGAATCTGCTCATTGAGTAATCCCGGACAAGCCTCAGAGGAGGCAAGTTCTAGTGGCTGGGGACTTTTTGCTGAGAGGAACGAAACCGATCATTTGCAACCTGGATAGAATCAATCATGAGGTGTGCTGTCTCCCTGGGGCCAAAATCAATGACATAACGGAGAGGCTAACCAGACTTGTCAAACCCACTGGCCGTAAACCCCTCCTTTTGGTTCACATCGGAACCAATGACACAGCAAGACGCAGCTTTCACCGCATCATGAAGGATTATGATCCTATGGGTAGGAAGCTGAAGGACCTTCATGTGCAGGTTGTCATTTCATCTCTTCTCCCAGTGGAAGGACATGGCCCACGAAGGGAAAGAAGAATAGTGGAGATCAACAACTGGCTCCAAAGATGGTGCCGCCAGGAGCGATTCAGATTTTTGGATCATGGCCTCCATTTCCACAAAGATGGTCTTCTGGCAAGGGATGGCCTGCACCTTACAACCGTCGGCCGGAACGTTTTTGCTGACAGTCTCACGAAATGGATCAGGAGATCTTTAAACTGAGTTTGACTAGGGAGGGAGACAGTATTATTCTGGGCAAGGATTCAGTGAGTACTGTGAAAAATAGCTCAAATGATACAGACAGGGCAGGCCAAATAGAACTAGAGACCAACAGGGGGAGGGAAAGTAACTTTAGTACAGGAATTCCACAAAGGGCACATCGTCTAAAGTGTCTCTACACTAATGCACAGAGCATGGGGAATAAGCAAAATGAATTCCAACTCTTAGTACAACAAAATAAATATGATTTAATAGACATCACTGAAACCTGGTGGGATGAATCTCATGATTGGAATGTAGGAATAGGGGGGTATAACCTATTTCGCAGAAATAGACCAAACAAGAAAGGAGGAGGAGTAGCCTTATATGTCAAGAATGATTTCACTTATGAAGAGATCCAGGACTTAAATCCGGGAAGCCAAGTCGAGAGCATCTGTGTAAGAATTAAGGGAGCGCGAAACAATAGGGATGTGATTGTGGGGGTTTGCTACAGGCCTCCAGGCCAGCCTGAGGACATGGATGAGGCCTTCCTGGAGCAGATGGCCACACATTCAAAAAGGAGAGATGCAGTGTTAATGGGAGATTTCAGTTATCCTGATATTTGTTGGCAGTCAAATTCTGCAAAGACCACAAGGTCCAACAGGTTCCTCGCTTGCCTTGCAGACAATTTCATAGTCCAGAAGGTGGAAGAGGGGACAAGGGGATCAGCTATTTTAGATCTGATCCTGACCAACAGGATGATCTAGTTGATGAGGAGGAGGTGGTGGGATCCTTAGGAGGGAGTGACCATGCTCTTTTTGGAGTTTGTCATTCAGTGGGAAGGAGAAGCCAAGTGTAGCCAGACACGTGTCAGCGGTGGGCGGTGGTCAAGCAGACGCGGGACGAGCGGCTGGAGTTGGCAGTGTTTATTGGCAGCCAGCAAACAGAGGGTTACAGCAACCCTGTAAACAGTCCCAAACACAAGTCACACCTCAATAGGCAAGCAGGCTAGTTCAGAAAACAAAGGAGGGTTACTTCATTCCAAATGCAGACCAAGCGCTTGGCCAGCAAGGGGGCTGGACACGGTCACTGGCGGGAGGGGCTGGATCCAGGCACAGGTGGAGGAGAGCGCGGAAGGCTGACGGTTGTTGCTCCGTGGCTCTCCCCGCCCAGCGCCCATCTTAAGTAGTCCCCTGGACTGGCAGTGACCAATCTGGAACCGGCTCACAGCTGAGGGCTCCCAGCTCGGCTCACAGCTGGGAGCTCTCAGCCCGGAGCCGTTTCTCCATCAGCCGCTGGGACCAGCGGACCGCCTCTTTTCCTTGCCGTGGCTGCCGGAACGTGGGAGGAGGGGAGGCGGTTTCCTCTGAGTCGGAGCCGCAGGTGGGCAGAGACCCCTGGCTGGGACCAGAGCCCGCCTCCCCCATCGAGCCTCCCCCGGCGAGCCGCCCCCGGCGCTGCCAACAGGGCCTTTCATGTTGGCAGCACCCTCTGAGGCGTCCGGGCCCTCCCCCGCGTCGGCGGCAGCCTCCACGACGGCCGGGCCTCCCCCTGCGTCATCATCAGCCTCCAAGGCGTCCGGGCCTCCCCTCGCGTTGGTGGCTGCCTCTGAGGCGTCCGGGCCTCCCCCCGCGTTGCGGCGGCCACCGAGGCATCTGGGCCCTCCTCCGCGTCGGTGGCGGCCCCCGGGACGACACCGAGCTCAGCCGAGCCTGGGCCCATGACAACATGCATCCTAAACTTTCAGAAAGCTGATTTCTCCAAGTTTAGGGAGTTACTTGCTGAAATCCCATGGTCAAGAATACTAAAAGAGAAAGGAGTTGATGATGGATGGGGGTTTCTTAAAAGTGAGATACTGAAGGCACAATTAAAAACTGTACCAATAATGAGGCAAAATGGCAGGTGTCTAAAGAAACCGGAATGATTGACTGAAGAACTCTCAGCTGAGCTAAGTGTTAAAAGAAACATGTACAGGAAACGGAAAAATGGTGAAACCACCAAAGAGGATTTCAAGCAAATAGCCAGGAGAAGTAGGGAGAAGGTGAGAAAAGCTAAACTGCAGAAGGAACACAGGCTTGCCAGAGACATCAAAAACAATAAAAAGGGCTTTTTTAGATATGAGTGCAGCAAAAGGAAAAACAAGGAAATGATAGGATTACTGAGTGAAGAAGGTGACCAATTAATAATGGGGGGAAGAGAGAAGGCAGAACTACTCAATACCTTCTTTGCCTCAGTTTTCTCCCAGAAGCATAGAAATACCCAATCTGGGGCATGGGGAGCAGGTGAGGAAGGGAGGGAATGCAGCACAGAATAAGTAGAGAAGTAGTACAGGAGTATCTGGCAAAACTAGATGAATTCAAGTCTCCAGGGCCAGATGAATTACATCCAAGGATGTTAAAAGAGCTAGCAGAAGTCATTTCTGAACCACTTGCAATAATCTTTGAGAACTCTTGGAGAACAGAAGGAGTCCCAGCAGACTGGAGGAGGGCAAATGTCATCCCCATCTCAAGAAGGGGAAGCCTGCCATCAATTCCAGGAAAGATCCTAGAGCAGATAATTAAACAGTCAGTTTGTAATTACTTAGAAAGCAATGCTGTAATCACTAAAAGCCAGTATGGGTTTCTCAGAAATAAGTCATGCCAGACTAATCGTATCTCTTTTTGTGATAGGGTTACAGGCTTGACAGATGAAGTGAATACTGTAAATGTAGCATATCTTGACCTCAGTAAGACCTTTGACAAAGTTCCCCATGACATTCTTGCAAAGAAGCTAGTAAATGCGGGCTGGACAAGGCTACTGTTGGTTGGATTTGTAATTGGTTGACTGACCAAACCTAAAGGGTGATCACCAATGGCTGCTTTTCATCCTGGAAAGAAGTGACTAGTGGGGTGCCACAGGGTTCTGTTCTGGACCCAGTGTTATTTAACATCTTCATCAATGACTTGGATGAAGGAGTGGAGGGCATGCTGATCAAATTTGCAGATGATACCAAATTGGGAGGGGTTGCTAATACCCTAGAGGACAGGATCAAATTTCAAAATGACCTTGACAGATTGGAGAGCTGGGCCAAAGCTAACAAAATGAATTTCAACAGAGAGAAATGTAAGGTCCTACTCTTAGGCAGAAAAAATGGAATGCACAAATATAGGATGGAGAATGTGTGGCTGGACAGCAGTATGCATGAAAGGGATCTAGGAGTCTTGGTAGATCACAAGTTGAACATGAATCAGCAGTGTGATATGCAGCCAAGAAAGCCAACGCGATTCTTGGTTGCATCAATAGGAGTATGGTGTCCAGATCGAGGGAGGTAATAGTACCACTCTATTCTGCATTGGTTAGGCCTCATTTTGAATACTGTGTCCAGTTCTGGGCACCTCAGTTCAAGAAGGATGTTGACAACCTGGGATGTGTCCAGAGGAGGGCGACCAAAATAGTGAAGGGTCTGGAAGTCATGCCCTATGAAGAACAGTTTAGGGAGCTGTTACCCTGTGAATTGGGGGTCCCAGGAGGGGTGCCCAAATAACCAAACAAACCAAGCAAAGATGGGGAAATTAGCTGGAGCACTCTCTTAAGCTAACGAGAGGCAGGGTAACTTAGTGGGAATCTTTTACCCTATGTATACAGGTTCAAGTCAGTGAGTGGTCAGACAGTTAAAAATGGCAACAATAATATTTATTAACAAGCAGACAAATTATTAAGAAAACACAACCACACAGCTAACTAGAAGTAGGAAATGAGAGTTTTGGGGGAAAATGGGTGATACGACACCTTTCTCATAGTCCTGAAGAAGTCCAATTGAAGAGAGGAAGCTCGGCGTGGCGGCCGAGGAGAATTCGCTGAACAGAGCGGCAGCAAGGCTGGATGGAAGTCTGGAGCGATCCGAGGAAGCTCTCGGAGCTTGGGTTTTTATTGGGGAAAGAATGACCATGGGCTAGTCTGGTCTTGGGCGAAAACTATGAGTTTTGGGCTGGAGACAATGTCTCTGAAAGGTCAGCATTTACATGATTGAGTTAAGGTCCGAATTGACAATAGTATGGCCGGTATGTAGATGCAGCTAGCTTGGCAGTTGAGCGCTCAGCTCGCCAGGGTGCCCGCTCAGGGCAGGGGTTTCTTTGTTTTGATGCGCATCTGTAATGAGGGTGTTTGTTTCGGGAGGTCTTCTAAAGCAGATCTGGCAGTTTCTGGCTTGCCTTGGTGTAAACAAGTATGAGTCAGCATATAATAGCCATGCCTAGCTTTGTACTTGTTCGGCGGCCTCACAAACACTTGGCTGGTGGCAAAACAGGGCTGAACTGTGATATCAAAAATGATATCTAGTGTTTACCAAAGGCCAGGCCAGTTCACAGTGATAACAGAGCTGGGTACGTTTAGTCTGCAGAAGAGAAGGTTAAGAGGGGACATGATAGCCATGTTTAAATATTTGAAGGGATGTCATGTCAAGGAGGGAGCGGGTTTGTTTTCTGCTAGGACGAGCAATGGATTCAAGCTGCAGGAAAGGAGATTCCACTTGAACCTCAGGAAGAACTTTCTGATGGTCAGAGCTGTCCGGCAGTGGAATATGCTGCCTCAGAGTGTGGTTGAGCCTCCTCCTTTGGAGATTTTTGAGGAGAGGCTGGATGGCCATCTGTTGGGAATGCTTTGATGACTGTTCCTGCATAGCAGGGGGTTGGACTCGATGGCCCCTGGGGTCTCTTCCAACTCTATGATTCTATGATTCTAATAAATAATATTGATAATAATTATTTTATTTATTAATAATTTCATTCTATTTTAATATTGATCTTTTCTGGTTTTCTTTTTAAAGTATTGCTGACATCCTATTTAGAATTTATGAGATTATGAAGTGCACTTATTAATTTGTAGTTTTATGGATTCACAGTTTTGGTAGTTATGAACTGAATGTGATCCCCAAAAACCTACATCTTAAACCAGGTAGCATCCCAGCAATGGGTTCCCACAGTGCTGCGGGTTAGGATGCTGTGAAATAATTACTGTAGTGCTTTCCTGGTTGCAGGATGCATTCTGAGAAGCAGTTGCAGCAGGACCCCAAGGGCTTTTCTAGCAGTCTGTCTCAGTGCAACAGGAGAGTGCTGTGGTCATCATTTCTCAGTGACCCAACCTACAGCATTTTGGAAATATTTTAGCTGGGGTACTGCCTCACTTAAAAGGTTCATTTTTGAGGAATGGTAGCATCAGCAGAAGTATCTAAAATGATTTAGTTCTGTCCTCATAGCTATATCTGCTGATGCAGGATCTTGATCTATGGTGAATTTGTAAGCTGCTTTGGATCCCAGTTTTGGGGGAAAAGTAAGGTATAAATAAAGGAGGAGGAGGAGGAGACAATTACAGCAGCAACAACAGCATCTGCGCTTGTCCATGTGCTACTTTTTTCACATGAAGACCATGGAGAATCTGAATTGAGCCTAGTCTCCAAGGGTGGATAAATATGGCCCTGTGACTGCATGTGCTCCCCCCGTTCTGTTTTTGCAACCCAACACATCTGCTAAGTGTATATCATTAAATGTCAAAGTGAGAACCATCCATATAATTATATTTCCAGTTTCTATGCATGACTGTGAAAACTGGACAGTGAAAAGAAGAGAATAAACTCATCTGAAGTGTATTTCTAAGAGCAAATTGTATGGATGGCACACACTCCCAAAAAGACAAATGAATCTTAAAGCAATTCAGGCTTGAATTCTTTCTAGAAGCTGAGATGACCAACCTGAAGCTGTTGTACTTTGGACATCCTGTGAGATGATGTGAATCATTGGAAAAGATGGAAATACTTGGTTAAGTGGAAGGCAGTAGGGGGAAAAAAGGAAGAATCCACTATAAGTGGATTGATACAATAAAGGAAGCCCTAGTGCTGAGTTTGCACAATGCAATGAATGGGACTTTTAAGGTCTCTCATTCATAGGGTTCCTGCAAGTTGAAGTTGACTTGACAGCAAATAACAATAACAATAGACTCCTGCTAAGTTTCTTCTAGATTACCTTTGTCTGGCAAACAAGAAAAAAGAAAAGTAAATTGCTTCTCCTGGAAGTGGCAATTTACCTCTTAAATAGGTTACAGACCATCTGCCTTTGTGCTATTTAATGTACATGTGTGTGTGTGTGTGTGTGTGTGTGTCTGTCTGTCTGTCTGTCTGTCTGTGTGTGTGTGTGTGTGTGTGTGAACACATGTGTGTGTGTTTTCCAAACCAGAAGTGGACTTCCAGACACTTCACATTTAATCATCATCATCATCTCCTGCTTCTCCTCCTCTTCCTCCGCCTCCTTCTTCCTGCTATCTAGGATAGGAAACCTTTGGTCTTTCCAGTTTTGGAATATAGCTCCATAATTTCTTAGCTTTGGCCATACTGCTACAAACATTTGCAAAACATCTGGAGGCCCAAACAATCCTTTCCTCCGAGGTAGGAAGTTATGGGAAGATGAGAATCAAGGGAGCAGGTGCAAGTTGCAGAAAACCGTACTGGCTCTTGATGGGCAACATCAACACAAGTTCCTATCTTGCTACCTAACTGTGGTCTATGACAGGGCTACTCAAAGTGGTGGTCTATGGATCAGTACCAGTTTACAGACCATTGGAGAGTTTGCAGGAAAAGAGAGAGAGAGAGAGAGAGAGAGAGAGAGAGAGAGAGAGTTGTAGCCGATGAGCACAAATGTGCTACTAGTCCCTGGCATATTAGGGAAATAAAAAATGGCCACTCTCCCACATCAGATAGCATGAGAAAGATTGGTCTAAGGGCTGCTGCTCATGTGATAATCTGTATAAAGGAATAAACGTCTTGTGCTAGACTTTGAATATGACACAGCGCTTTGAATATGACACAAGAAGATATCTCTGCACAAGGGAGAAGTCACATGCAGTATGAAGCAACTCAAATTAGTTGGAGAGATAAAGTAATTAAATTATGGGTATCCTCAGTTGGTCCCATTAGTTCCTGAATAGAGCAGTTGTTTTTAGTGTATTTACTTCTTCTTTTAGCATTGCTGGCAGAAAGGCTGAGGTTTTAGAAGCAGTCTGTGACTGTAGTTAATGATGATTAAAGAAAAAGATATACTGATTTAAGGCCTCATTAAGTAGCATTCCTAAAGCCCTTGCCTATATAATGCTTTTTCTTATGCAAGGGACCACTGCAGTGGCAGAGATGGGAGTATTAAATCACTCAAAATATAGAACAAGTAGGGATCTGCTTCAGATTTTTATTCCTCTGGAGCAAGGTGAAGAATTGTGCATCTCTCCGGATGTTGTTAGACTGGAACTCCCTACTTCACTCACCTTTTATGCTGGCTAGGGCTGATGGGAGTTACAATAACATCCAAGAACACCTTTGGAGCTGTACATTTTACAATTCTGCTCTCAGGGATAAACTAAAAAAAACAAAAAGCAAAACCTGCATAATACACAGCCAAATAATTATTTGATTTTTATTTTTATGCCCAGTGAGCATGTGAGGGGGAGGGGGAGCTCATCCAGATTTAACTCATTGCATGTGAGTAGAAGAAGCTTTAAATCCTACTCCTGCACCTAAATTTGGCTTCACCCCTCGCCCTCACCTGGGACCAGTTCTTACCTCTGAAATACGGCTTACAGGACCTGGTATTCAGAGACAGTTTCCCATCTAAGTACTAAGCAGGGTTGACTTCCAAGATCAGACAGGATGTGGTGCCTGTAGAGTACTTAGGTCCCACCTAGACATTCTTTTGTTAAGCCTCCCCTACACAAGCCATCAGCACACAGGGCAACCCACTGAATGTCTGATCACTTCTAGATTTGGTTGTTGTGTTTGCTACTGTTTGCTTCTGCTCAGGCATTATATTATTTTACATGAGAACAGTATGTATATTTTATAGTATTTTGAAATAATTGTATTCTAAGGCATCATGAACAGGATATTCTGTCTAAATGGGATATTAATGTGAATGACTAACTGAGAATCCTTCTGCTCCCATATATCCATTTAACTAGAATTATGCATGCATTTGTCTTTTTTGGACATTGTGCAAGGAGCTATTTTGTAGCTCTTTGCACAATGTTTGAATACCTCCCAAGGCCCTGAGGGCACTGCACAGCTCTTCATAGGCTGGGGGAGGGAGGAGGAGACAACCAAGCAACACCTATCCTGGCTTCAGTTCTGCAGCTGGGTCAAGAAGATCAAGGTTATTTTCACCACGTTATCACTGGAGTTCAGGGATAGGAATAGGGTTACCAGTTCAGGATCACCCCAGGCACTGAGGTTTCTGGGCCAAAATCTGAGACCTTAGGACTGTTCCTGTTGATGTCATTAAATGTTATACGTGAAATATTGACCATTGTATATAGTCATCATATTTTGTAGTATATATATTCCTCATTTTCAAGACAGGAAATTAAGGTTGAAATCTTAACGGTTCCCAGATCCAGACGAAATGAGGGAATTTTTCTCTCACACTTACTTAGGAAGATGGGAGAAGGAACATTTATTCTAGTCTACTTGCTTCCAGCCGGAAGGCAGATGCGGAGCAGAGTAGAGAGTAAGACCTGGCACCATAATGACTAGGAAGGAAAGAAGTCCATACGCAAAGCCCTTTGGAGAGTTCCTGCAAATTAAGAAACCAATCAATTCATTCTTACAACTTGCTGCTCTCCTAGCTGAGCTTCACAGCTTTTCACTTGCCTTTCTACTTGCCTGGAGTAGACTCTTCCAAAACTGGAGAAGTTTAACCTACTCTTAAAATGCAGGTGTAATTTAACATTTTATTTTCATTTTAGAAGACCTTTTCCCCTTGTATCTGTACCATGCGCCATGCTCTGAGTAATTTATGTCAGTGTTTCATAATGACTTTTCATTTACAGGAAGTTATAACTTGGCGTGCTCCAGCATTGAACTTGGCAGAGCGTATCTCAGCTTGGAAACAACTCATCTTTTGTGAAAAAACGCAAAGCAATCAACTTGGCCAAAACTTAGTGGGTACTTAAGAATATGTTCTGTTGGTGCGTGCCATTAGAAGACAAATTTAAACGTACACTTATGTAAACCTTTCATCCCAACATCCTCTCTGTGAAATGGCATAGAGAGGAAAAAAATGGGATTGAAATCAAATGTCTATGTCACTTCACACAGCAGTACTACAAAGCTGATTACAATTTCAAAATGGAAAACAAATTTATGGTTCTTCATATGATCTCTGGCAGGTAAGTCATTTATTTTATAAAAATGCCAAATTGTTAGTGCATTTTGCTCCCCTATCTTGATGAGCCCTTTCATCACATGGTCAGTTGTGTTTAAAGTATGGAGAAAGTTATTTGTCATGCAATTTGCAAATTGTATCTTAATTTCCCTACAAACCAGTTTTTTTCAATATTTGACGTTATTTTCACTATGCAAGGATATATAATAAATTATACCAAGTTATATTGTAGTGTAAATGCTAGTTGTCATCTAAATGTGATAACTGACATTCATTTATGTCTCTAAAATGGATAAATAGATGATATGTAGCTATTATAAAGCATGAACAATACTCACCCAAATTGTCAGAAATGAAAGTCAGTATCTACCAGGTTTTGGACAGTAATGATGGCTTATGTGAAGATTGGGTAAGTGGCCTTCCAGTTGTTGTTGGACCCAAACACCAATCAGCTATAGCCAGAAGTGGGCCATCCTAGAGGCTTGTGACCAGAAATACAAGCAATAGTTGATCACCCTAGGTTTGGACAAAGCGTTGCCTTGTATTGAGTCTGACTGTAGCTCCATCAGCCTTTTGTGATTGAGAGCCACCCTCCACAGTTCAAACAAAGCCCTGTTTCCAAAACTCTGCCTTCTGCCTAATTGGAAATGCCTGGATTTATATTCAGGCCCTCATGCATGGAAAATGTTTGCCTTGCCTCCAACCAGTGGTCTTTCTCTCTATGCAAATACTTAACCACTGGTGCCTGTATTGTACAATGCTGCCACACTTTGAAAAGTAAGGGCTTACGACTGCAATGCAGCAATTATATTCAAGGACAGAAAAATTGAGATTGCCTGCACTGAATACTAATGGATCTAAGGCCATGACAATTGCCATTGGGCAAATGAAATGTTAGGGATAATAAATTCAAGAATTGGACATTTTGAATTTGGGTATGTTGACACAGCCATCTATAACTGTGTTGTCCCAACTCCAGGTGTGCTTGAAATAGTTCCTAGGTAGTGGGCCAAGACAAGTTCTAAGTAATTCTGTTTAGGATTTGGTTGTGCTTTGCAAGACAAAGGAGGAATGAATAAAGGAAACTCATAATTTAGAAGAATATACTTGAATAACAGTCTGATGTTACAAGACACTTTCATGTAATGAGGAGCAAACTACAGTCAGTGCTCAATGCATTATTTTGAAGCAGATCAGCCTTTAAAAGAAAAAAGAAAAAAAAATGAAAAGAATAGTAGGCATTGGGGCCCCTTGCACTAATTTTTAAAGCTCTTTAAAAAAAAAAGAAGTCCAGGTTTACCCCAAGTGTGGCATGACCCAAAGACTTTGAAGAATAGGACAATGTCTTATAGTCATTTTTTTTTTTTTTTTTTTTTTTTTTGAGGGGGGAAGGTTCATAACCCAACTGGAAAACATGTGCTTGGCAGACAAAGGTTGCAAGTCCAGTTGTTGACATCTCCAGGTCAATCTGGAAAAGACTCCTGTCAGAAACCCTGGTGAGCTGCTGTCAGTCCATGGAGACCAGGGCTATGCATCCATACAACTCCCTGAAGTCCTGGCCAGCTTGGCTAATGGTGAAGGATGCTGAGAGTTGCAATCCAATATGTGTACAGTTCCCATCTCTGATGTTGACTACGGCAGGCAACCTGGATGTTTTGGAGTACAACTTTCACAGTTGGCCATGGTGGGTGGGAATAATGGGAGTTATAGCCTAAAACATCTGGACAACATCAATATCTGGCTACCCCTGGTATGGAAAATACTGAACTTAGACCAATGATATGAGTCAGTATAAGACAACTTCCTGTGTTTCTCCCCATGACAAAACTTATTGGGCCCTGGGTGATAATGTAAGTTTATGTCTTCTTTATCTTGGATCTCTTCATCACTAAGCAGAGAAGTGTACTCCTTGGTATGTTGAAACATGTCACTAATGCAGTCAAGGTTCAACTCCTTTGTTATCACAGGCAGGCTTCTTCTTCTTCTTTTTTTTAAGAAATACATTGCTGTCAGTGCCAATTGTGTTCACCATGGCTCTTGCAGAATACGCACACCCTCTTTAAAGCTGATGATCCCTCCTTCCCTGGGAAAAGAATTTCATCTCTATTTTAAAATAGTGTTTATAATTTTTCCCTTTTCACTTAGCTGACACTGATGAGCTAAAATCTCTGAAGATTCTTGGACTATGTGCTATTGTGAAAACATTTCTCCACCAGTGAAATCTTTCATTTCAAGGGCCAGACACCTGCCATAATGCTTGACATACACCAGGCAATGAAAGAAGATGAGTCTCTGTTCCTTTTTTATTTCTGAAGCAAGAGCAGCCCAGCTGTATTACATCAAACTCTGTTCCTGTAAGAAATTGATCTCTAAAAATAACTTGGAACCAGTTGCTACACTTCTGTGTGCTTAATCTAGTAATGCAAAGATGGTGGGATTTCTTACTCCCTCTCCTTGAGCACTCTGTTAATCTCAAATGCAGTTTTTGAAAAAAATTAGTTTCTCTGTCAGGAAGGTCTGTGTGAAGTTTATCATGTCGTTGGATCCTGACTTGCTCATGCAATGCTCAATCAGCCATATCAATTGCTTCCTTCCTTCTCAAAATGATCTCCCTCAGCAGAGATTTGACCTACTCAGTCAAGGAATGTAACATTATGGCCTGAATCCGTTTGTTAGTCCTGATTAGAGTAAACCCATGGAACCAACAGAATTCATATATGTGTTGGTTCACCACTCAACTATTGGTTCAATAAGCCTACTCTAGTGAAAAAACAGTAGGCTTCAGGCCTATATAAACAGTTATAGCAGGATGTGTTTATTTGCCTTTTTCCTCTGATCTCTCTCTCTCTTTCTCTCTTTCCTATAGCATTACTTCTGTTAAACTATAAGTCATTAAAAATTATTAACCACTTTAAGCACATCAGCAGGAGATTAACATGCATCAACATTAGGAAATAAATAAATTCAAGGGGGATTCTCATGACCTGCAGGTACATGGACATGATCATATGCAGGATGCAACTGCTAGAGTACCCTCTTCCTTTTATTAGCTTGTATCTGGCGTATAGAGGCATCATGCTTCTGATACTGGCGTCACTATGACTACTAGCTACAGATAACTTTAACTTCCATTAATTTGTCTTTATCCTCTAAAAAGTAATCCACAGTGGCGACCATCACTAAATCTGGTGCTAATAGATTCCATTATTTATGCGCTATATGAAGAAATCCTTCCATTTTAAATCTTCTACTCCACCTTCCTGCTGTGTTATCCTTTTCCCCAGCCATGGAACGTGGTTTAAAGGGGATTTATATTTTATTTTGTCCATTTTAAAAGGTTTAAAGTTTAAAAGTGGAAAAACCTCATTTCAAAGGAAACATATTTTCCTCTCTACTGTATCAGCAACCTACGTGACAAAGATTTCTTAGGACTGCTGATCAGTATGGGACATTTTTCTCACAAGAAGTAATAACTAACACATATATTCCTTGTTGCCCCTGTAGTGGTCATCAACTGCATAATCCCCCACAACAATCTTCATCTACAGAAAATACACACAGGTTCAAATGCAGAGTGGGGTGAAATGGTCCCCCCCCCATTGACTACATAAATCAACACAATAGATGGCTTTTGGGAAGATAATTTCTTGAAAATCTATCTGTTACTTGTATATAAATTTCATTATCTCTTCCATCAAAGTTCATATCAGGGTACAGGTTCACTCCAAGGAGAAATTTCTCAATCACTTCTAGAATGTCATCATTATCATACTTAAATGAATTAGACAAGAGACCACATTAAAGTCATTCTTTTAACAGAATGCTTGGATTCCTAATTTGCATTTCTCTTCATCTAATGTGTTAGTTTCCCAGTAATATAATTATATGTGTCAAATCTAGAGGCCAAGTAATTTCTGATATGGACTGTATGTTGCAGTTGTTTTTTTCAAAATGAGACAGAGCATACCAAAAGCTAACAAATGTGATAAAATTTTGTGGATTTCGTCATATGCAAGATCTTTAGTTGGTAAGTTGGTAGGTATGAGTAAAGAGGAAACTATAAGTATGGAAATAAAATGCAAAGAATAAGGATTACAATAACAATAAACCCATAAATATATGTATTTTCATAAATTTATATTGAATAAGCTATCACCATTCACAATAGCAGTCATGGAATAATAGAAGGGGGATATAAACCATTATAATTTAATCTGGATCTCAGTGCTGAAGATCCAGAGCTAGATGCAGAAGATCTAGGGCTAGAACAAGACCCAACAGATGGCTATTCCACCTCTAGTTGAAGACAGTTAGTGAGGTAGGTGGTGTTGTTAACTGGTATGGATAGTAATATGAGCATCTCAGCATGCCTAAGTAAATTAAGTTTGAGATAAAAACTTGTCCTCTCAATTTTGGGTTAGAAGGATTAGAATGTAACATCTTGCTGTGTATGTTTGTGTGTACTTAAGTCACTTCTTGACTTAAGGCAACCTCATGAAACTCATAGGGTTTCCTGAAACAAAGAATATTCAGAAGTTGTTTTCCCAGCTTCTTCTTCTATTGATACCTGTAATGAAGCCTCAATGTAGTTGTCACAAGCTGTATCTTTCACAGTCTGCCTGCCAAAAAACCTGATCTGCTTTGTCACATTCTGTGTGAACACACACACACACACACACACACCCCTCTTGAGGGCAAGATTTCATACATCTGACAAATTGGACAAATTGAATATAGCTACAACGTTGCGGGGAGGTATGAGTGCATTACCCCTAGGGTTGCCAGAGTGAAAACGGTCAACATCTCCTGTTAATGGCTGTCTAGGACAGGGAATTTCAGTGCTGCTCGTTACCTGGTTGTGTTATGAGCAACACCTGTTGAAATTCCTTCTTCTACACAGCCATTAAAGGGATAGGACCTGTCTCCAGTTTTCCATCTGTCCCCCAAACAAGAATTCTGTCCCATAATTAAATTTTCCTTCACTCCTCAAATTCTTAGCATTGCAGTAACTTAGGCCCTTTTCGCACCTTACCTCTGTCTGGTGCGGTCGTGTGGGGATCACACAAGCAGCCTCTTCCATGAGGCTCTCGCGTCCCCGCTGCTTTGGCTCTGCAGGAGTTGCCAGCAGCATGAGGGCTCTGCCTCTTCCTTCTGCAGTGCAGCCAGGTATTTTCCCAGGCTACGCTGGGGAGGAAGCACGAGGGCCATGGCGCCGGAGCGCCGCATGGACAGCAAGTGTGCGCAGGGCCCCAGAACGATGCATGATCATGCACCATTTTCGGCGAAAAGCCGAAAATGATATAGTGCATGATTGGTGCCTGCCGGCCCCAGCAGTGTCGCATGATTGCACGGACATTGTCTGAAATGCTCCTCACAATGGTGCGATACTCCAGAGGCCCTTTTGCATGACAAATACCATGTGAAAAGGGCCTTAAACATTCAATCAAACATTCAGAAATATAGTTTAGACATCCAAAAGGGGAGTGGGGGCAGGCCATGTGAGCCACAGAATGAAAACACAACAAATAGGGGTGAACAAGTTCAGTGTCTCACTCTCTGCAATGCTAGAAATTTGATATGGGAAAATTCATTTTGGGGGCAGAATTTTTATTTGCAGAGCAATGTCCTCATTTTACCCCCCTGTACCAACACCCTTGAGTCTACCTATGTTTATGTCACAATACTTTTTAGCTAACCATGTCCTGTTGCTGTCAAAAGGGTCGTTTGATCCAGCAGAAGATACCTTGTGCAGAAACAACAGGAGGCAATTTCTCTCCCATTTCTCTCTGAGGTCCTCTCCAAATCTGTTTCAGAAAGAAAGAGAATCCTTTGGAACAGTCTGGGAGGTAGCTAGAGGGGAAGACACAGAAGAAAGGTATAATTTACAGTTATCATACCCTTCCTCTTTGTACTCACAGAAGCTTCTATTGCAGAGGAAGGCAAGTTGCAGGGAGCAGGAAGGCTAATTTTCCACCCTCAACACTCTCCAGGGACTGACCCCTCCACCTAAATCCCTTTCCTGGGAAAAATGAACTAAGACCAGGAAGCAGCTGGAAGAACATACCCTCCAACCATCTGGATTTGGCAGAGACAACCCTGTTCAATCTTCTGTCACCACCTTTTTTCAGCTGTTTTTAAAATATCCCAATTTCTCTCCTCTCCTCCCACTTTCTTCTTTTTGTCCTCAGCTGGCTACAATGACAAAAAACTGAGTTCAAAGTGTAAAAGTAGTTTACCCTCAATTAACTCAGCAAAGCACTGCAACCTCTCTTAGACTGCATGTTCTTCCTTATTAATAACTGTTGCTGTCTTGACCACACCCCAGTGTTTTTTTGTCACATGTGTTCTCTGAAATGTGGGCTAGTACAGGGGAAAAAAGAAAATTATTGTTCCTGGGGGCTTCTGGGAACATCAGTTTTAGTTTTGTTTTCTACCTTGTAAGCTGTTTGCTTTTTCTGCTGAATCAAAATGTCTTTCACTAGCGGAGAGATGAAACTGGGTGCAATTGTTTTAAAGTATAATTTGACTGTTGGAATTGGTATAGAGTAGCATGTCCGTGACCCTGGAAATTATTATTCTGGAGATAGTAGTTGGAGAATAAAACTCCGCAGTTTGAGAGGGATTTTGGTTTTGATCATGATGTCAAAGAAAAAGATGAAATGCTTGTCATAATGTAATACTGAGTTCTTGGTAGCCAGCTAGTGGGTTAAAGAATTGAATGAAGTTAAGGAAACAGATTACTGCTGGATGACTGGGTAGTTATGGCATGCAGTTGAAATTCTTGGTTTAATATCTCCTGAGAAAAATTAACAGCAAGAAGAGCTGCATCCCAAAGTGACCTATTAATGAGAACCTTTGCACTGGTTTCAAAGAGAAGCTAAAGACTGAATTATCTGATGAAGAAGGTCAAGGTGCCACCAGAATCACTGTCACTTTGTAAATAGTGGAAGATGTCACTTTGTAGGGCCTTAGCCTTATGAGTATGTCCATGTGCCACTAAGTTGCCTGTTGACCTATGGTGACCCCATGAATTTTATAGGGTTTTCTTAGGCAAGGAATACTCAGAGATGGTTTTGCCAGTTCCTTCTTCTGAAATATAGCCCACAGTGCCTGGTATTCATTGGTGGTTTCCCACCCAAGTACTAACCAGGGCTGGTTGTTATTTCCAGCAATGTTGTCATGGTAGTCTGTTGCAGCAAAAAGAAAAGTCTCGTAACTCCTTAAAGACTAAAAATTTTTATTGAGCACACATAAACTTTTGTAGAATGGTGGTGGTTGCTCTTCCATGTAAGGTGCAGGTATTGTGGCACAACGGCAAAGTTCCTCAAAATTCACTTAAAGACTGTGGTTTTCTGTCAGGTTTTACCAAGCCTGACCTTTTGACAATCCCTGCTTGTGTAGCACATGGAAAGAATGGCAAAACTTTAAATCATATCATTGAAATTCTTCCACATCCCCAGCTGAGAATTCCACCCTGCCTTAAGTATTTCATTTCCCTGTATTTTGAGGTAATCACTCTAAGAGGGTAAGGCCATGGGAATTGTACATAGGCCCATCTTCTGAGATGATCAGGCACACATGAGATTTGCTGTATGCCAACTTCCCTCTGGGCCTTTCCATCTGTTCTCTCTGATGTTGCTGATGAGAATGCAGATTTACATAACTGTTCTGGATGGGAACAGATGAGCCTTAAGACAGCTTGGGAGATTTACACTGCGAAAGCTGTAGGCTGGCACAGATCTGTTGTGTGTTCCCAATCTCATAGCAGGTTTCATTTGTCATTACTGATTCATTTATTTCTTGTCCATTGCTTTTAAAATGTAAAGTTACTATATGCTGTGAAGAGCAAAACGGGTTGACTCCTGTGGTCATGTTGCTAAGGGGGAAACAAAATAATATTAAATGTCTGTGTAACAGAACATTATTTGAACAAATCTCTAAGGGCTATTTATTGGCTTTGTATCCCACGTATTTTCAACATACATGGGGTTCAAGGTGGCTAATTATAAAATCAAATAAACCAAGTACCAATCAAAGAGAAAAGAGAAAACAGATTAAAGTGACAAATGTTTAATTTTAATTTTTTAAAAACAATGTTTAAAAATAGCAATGGAGAGAACAAGCCCACCCCCAACCAGGTAAAAAGCCCCTCCAGCAGCAACCCAGGTGAACTGTGAATAAACATGTTTTCACTGTCATTCAGCCAACGGAAGGTCAAAAGAGAACAGCTTAGGTTCTTCTGGTAGGAAATTCCTCAGCCTAGAAGCAGCCACCAAGAAGCTCTTCTCTCAAGTCCGCACCAAATTATATTCTATTACTCTATTACCTTATATCTTATGTTCCTACAAAATTAGCATTCAAAGCAACTATTAATCTAACAGCAGTTGGATAGATTTCAGCCATTTTGCTCTTCAAGTGAAGCTCATAGTGTATATAGCTAGTCAAATATGTCTCTGCAGTTGGCAAGACAGAGAGAAAAGTCTCTTCTGAGGCCCTTTCACACTATACACTTCTAGCACAATGATTCCCTGTTGACTGCCATGGCTGCATCCTAGGGAATCCTGAGATTTATAGTTTGGTGAGGAACTAGAGGTTCTTGGCTGAGAATTCTGAATATCCCTTCCTAAAGTGTAAATTTCAAGATTCCATAAGATGTGTCACAGTAAGATAGAGTGGAATTGGCACTGTAAATATATAGTCGAAAAGGGTCCCAAAGGATTTCAACACTCCCTCCAATATTTCACAGATGGAAACTGGAACCAATGTGGCAGAAACACACAAGCTAGGAGAGGCTGCAGCAATTTGCATTTGCCTGAGCCTACTGGGAAGGCAAGATTCTGTCCTGTCCTTCCTCCCACTGAGTTAATTCAGTACAAACTACTTTAGTACTTTGAATTCAGTTTGCAACAACTGAAGTAAGCTGAAGACAAGGGAGGAAAGTGAAAAGAGGAGAAAGAAACTGGGTTATTTTAATAACATCTTAAAAAGTGGGTTGGCAGAGGATCAATCAGGAATATTTCTGCTAAATCAGGACGGTTGGAGGGTACGATTTAAGACGTCAGCAAACTCATATGGGATAATATATGGGATAGTTCATATGGTAAGAGTGGTGTTGGCAGGTTATGAGTCTTCTCTATGGGAATTTTATACAGTTAGTTGTTGTATGAATAATTTTAACAGGCCCAACCTGAATGAGGATTTGATGTGCCTCCATTGTGATTGCAATCCAAACTGAAGATCTTGAACTTGTCTGTGTTGGAAAGCAAGCTTGCATTGATCTACCATGCCTGCTACTTAGCCAAAAGAAGGCATTTGTGAAATTGCTAATTGTGTGAATGCTGGCACATTTAGTTTGACCCTCAGGCTGAGTACATATGACTGTTTTTTAGAGACATAAAGAGAACTGTAAAATCAGTTATTGCCCACAATATATACCTTATTTTCTTGTGTTTCACAACAGATCTCATTCAAATATTTTTTTTACTGGGCTTCAGACTGTAGCTTGTATATGTGAAGCTACTTTTATGTTAAAGCAGATGATCAATCTAAATTAATACTGTGTGCCCCATCTGGCAGAAATCTTTCCTAACTCTGCTCCCTTTTAACTGGACCTACCAGGAAATGTGAGGTTTCAAATTCATGTCCTCTCAACCATTGCACGATGCTTCTAGCCTCACCTTAGAAATATCAAAATACGCCCTAGGGAAAAGAAGGTGCCTGCTATTGCAATAAACATGTGGGTGCCGATTGGACAGACATCCAAATCAACCACACTAATCTGACTCCCAAAATTGCATGTCCAGAACAAGCAATCAACCAGATCAGAATGCTTTTTTAATTTTAAACAAATGTATTTTTTTAAAAAAACCCAACAACCTGAAACTGTAATACACTACTGCACAAAATCTTGTGTCTTATCAGAGACAGCCACTATCCATCCATCTGGCAGCTGGATATATTTCAGCCACATTGGTCTTCATCTGCAGCTCATATATATCCAGTTAAAGTTTACATTTAGGAGACACCTGAGAATCCTTCCAAGGCAAGGGAGAGTAGCTAGTTTGGTTCAAGGATCTCTGGGGAGCTATGAGGATGCATAAAGAGAGATCCCTGGACAGAACTGGCTGTTCTTCATGCCAGAGGTTACAGGTGTTCTGCTTCTTTTACTGTAGAATTTTTGTTAGAATGCACTAGTCAGCAGTTGCAGTGATAAATTTTGAAGTTCAGGCAGTCTTTGTGACAGTTCTTACTGCCAGGGCCCCAAGGAGAGTACAACAATGCAGGGAGCTGTGTTGATCCATATTAATCTACGTGTATGTGCATATAAACAATAACACTACATAACAAAATATCTAGTATACTAGGATGACTATGACAGTCATAGAACAGTAAGCTGTGGTCGTCATGTTAGACTTAATTTGGAAAGACATGCCCTGAGGTTGTATGGCAAAGTAAAAGAGAGGGACACAACTTGTTCCCAAACAATCAGAGACCACTAGCTCAAGATTTTGTAAGTGTTTCTTTCCACAGCATCAGGGAGAAACAGTTTAGCTTGAATCCTCTTGGTCTGTCCCACTAGAGCAGAGTTTTCCAAACTTTTCATGTTGGGGACACATTTTTTAAACATCCATCATTTCGCAACACAGTAATTCAGTTTTACTAGCAAACCGGAGGTTAAACTAACCCCATTATAAGATATATGGATACATATATAAATTGTAATAATGAAATATATGAGGGCACAACATATCTCATGAAAACCTTTCATATATTTTTTAAAATATATGATTTATAAATAAGAACATATATTTTGACACACCTACACACTTCAGGCGACACACTAATGTGTTGTGAAACACCGTTTGGAAAGCCCTGCACTAGAGTAAACCCTGTTGAATCAATAATTGAATGGTGAATTAATGCATAGATAAATCCTGTTGATTCAGTGCATTTATTCTATTTAGAAGTAACAGTTATATTCAGGCTTTTATCTCAAAGTGAACAATCTAGCTGTGGCAAGTTTCAGTTTCACCGGGCATAGTTCTTTTGTAAAGCAATGGGTCTTCACAGCCTTCAGTTCTGAACACAATAAGGCCATCTTGCAACAATATACCATTGCCAAGAAAATCCATCACTACCTTCCTGCCAGCTGTTGCAAGGACCACAGTTAAACAAAGATGCTTGAAAGGTGACAGACAATATCATCATCTCTCAGTATCTAAAACTGCTGTGGCTTCAAGCTTATGAATTCTGGATCTGTGACATGAATGATACTAGACTGATGCCTTTGCAACAACTCATGCAATACTGGATAACAAGAGGCGGGGAGACTAGAATTTCAAAAATATTACAGATACAAAGAGGGGAAACTACTAGCATCCAGGAGCTAACAATGTTGGGACTGAGATAGGATATTCCATTTGTTCCATTTTAATGTAGTCATTGCCACCCTACAAATCAAGGACATCTGGCAAGAGGGTAGAAGTAGGAAACTCTTCCTTTCATTCCCTGACCTCTTGTTAATGGAATGCAAAATACTGATTTTGATTTCCATAGTTATATGCCAGTGCAGCCAGCGACAGAGTTCAGCCAGCGGAGACTGGCAAAATATGCCAGCACACTGTCTGGCAGAAGACTCCATTTCAGCTTTGTTTATTCCAGTGTTTTCATTCAATATCCAAGAGGAACCCCAGAGAGGTATTTTCCCCCCTCAGTTCCATTTATTTTGTTTTTCCTAGTTCCTTTCATGTCTGAGTTCCTTCTATCTTTTGAGGAAAAGAGTTTAGTCCATGCCCCAATGAGGTTCTTGGTCAAATATTATGCAAGTTAAATAGGTCAGCAGTGGTCTTACTGTTTCTTGGGGAGGAACTTTACATCAGAAATAAGTGTGATTTGCTGTGGAGAAGATGTGTGGGTGAAAGGACTGGCATTTGCCTCCCTGCTTTGTATAGTTGGAATGGGGGGAGATGCCCTCCCAATAAAATATTCCTTTGGTCCCCAGATTCCTACCCCTAAATAACTTAAAACTTCAGGTGAGCATTTAGAAATACAGGGACACCTCAGGTAACAAAGCCTCTGAGAGAGAAGTTCCTTTTTACAAAATCTTTTTATACTACTCCATTTCCTCCTCATCCTCTGTCTAGCTAGACCATTTTAGCAGCATTGTTATTGGACTGATGGTGAAGTAGGGCTGGAGAAACACATACTTTTGGTGTGCAGTTGTAGCAGTATGTCTGCAGTAAAGCTCGAACTGGGAACAAATTGGATCTAGCTGATCCTACTGTAGCTGTGTGTGCCTGCATACAACAGGCAAGATAAACAGCAGCTGCCTCCAGAGTCCTTGCTGAAAATGTGTATCATCTCTAGGCCCAGAAGCAGAAGAAAGGCTTCCCTTCATCCCAACTGCTGGCTTCAGAGAAGGAGAAGAAGGAGAAGGAGAAGCAGGCACAGGTCCATCACTGGTAGGCCCAGAAGCAGATGAAAGGCCTCCCTCCATCTCAGCTGCTACTGCCCTGGCCTCAGAGGAGATGGGAGGGAAGGTGAGGCAGAATCTGTTAGAATTAATCTTCGCCCCCACTGCCATTTTGTGCCATGTCTTAATTAGACAGTAAGCCCTGAGAATAGTTCTTTTACTAATTGATGATGATGATGATGATGATGATGATGATGATGATGATGATGGGAACAGCAGCAGCAAAACAGAAAAAAGAGAAGAACAGATTAGCTTTCCTCAGTACTTATGGCCAGCATATTGAAAAAAAACATACTTCTATAAATTTGGCCACCAAAATGGAAATCTAAGAAGAGTGGAGGCTGGTGAAAGAAAAAAAATCTTGGATGCATTTGGGGAGAAACTTTCAAGTGGTCTCTAGAAGACTCAAAATGTTTTTCTTTCCTTATGCAAGTTTACTGACCTAGTGATTTCTTTTCACTCATATATATTGTTAGTTTTGAATAAAAAAAGTTTGCAGAAACATGAGAAAATGCTCTTCATTTTTGTTGTTTTAGAAGCTATTCCCTATTCTTTTCCTGTTATTTCTCCTTCTGGTACCAAATTTTCTGATAAGGAAACCATGCCTAGAAACACATCTACTTCATAAACTGAGGAACATCTCCAATGATTTAGGCATCCATAGAAAAGGGGCAGACAAAATTATCAAGGGATTAGGAACACAGCAAATAGAAGAGTACTAGGCATGAACAGTTTTCAATACCTCATTCTCTATAATGCTAAAAATTCAGGGACTGAAGGAAAATTTCATGGGGGGGGGCGTTGAATTATTGTTGGGTGGTTCGTCCCAGTTTAACCAAGAAGCTACCTCTGACTGAAGAAGGAAACAAAAACAAAACTCTTGAACTCATAAGCAGTTGCTAGTTCCTAGGGACCGAAATCAGTGTTCATTTCATACAAGCATACCTTGCTAAATAGCAAGTTAGGTTCCAGATTACAACCATAAACTGAATCTTTGCTCTTTTTTTCACTTGCCAGTGCGTATAAAAATATATTTACACTATCATTTATTAAGTGCACAATAGCATTAAGTCCAAAAAAAAAAAAAGCAAAAGTAAAAATAATAAAAACAATTTTTTGCCAGAATATAACATAAAGCGCACAAATGCTATAAACAGACTAGGGACAAAAAAAGATCATACAATCTGAAGAGAAACCAGAGTATAAACAAACTGAACATGGGTTAAAAAATGACGCTGTACAGTATAACTGGAAAATGCCATAGCAGTCAAGTGGTTGAAAGTGAAGTGCAAAGTATACCTGTATTTTGCATTCAATAAAAACATTTTCCTCCTTATTAGGCAAATCTTTTTTATGCATTTTTCCTTCCCTTTCCTTTTTTTGGGAGGGGAGTATTTGGGACTTTTGTGAATATCAAAGTTTTTTTTGTGTCGCATAGGAATTTTGTGAAGTTATTTGTGCAAAATTGAACCATTTTGTGCAAAAAGCAAGATTTTAGGACAATTTTTTTTTCAGTTATGATAGTACTGAAAGGTGAAAGGAAGGAGCCACAGAAGTGAAAAAACTTGCAGGTATTTTGTTTTTTTTCCTGATATAATGGCTTGAGGAGGACCAAAAAAAATCATTAATACTTTTTACATCCCTTCTGGCAACTGCAATAATCGCTCTGTTCCTTCTTGCATTTAAGCAGTCTGACTGATGATATAATACAATTGATGCGTTTTGCTAGTATAGAGCAATAACTAAGGCAATTGTTATTGTTGTTGTTGTTGATGATGTACTGTTTATTCGTTCTATTCATTGTTATTCTGTATTCATGTATGCATATGTGTACCTTCAAGTTGCCTGTCCACTTGCAGTGGCCCCAAGGAATTTCATAGGATTTTCTTAGGCAAGGAATACTCAGAGGTGGTTTTGCCAGTTCCTTCCTCTGAAGCACCTAGTATTCATTAGTGGTCTTCCATCCGTATACTAACCAGGGCTGACCCTGCTTAGCTTCCAAGATCAGATAGGATCAGGCCTTTAGGCCTTGTTACACCAAAAACTATTTTTTAAAAAATATCTAAAAACATGATATACAAACGATTAAATAATTTGCAGAATTAAAACCATTTAAAATTAATTTAAAATTAAATTTAAAATTAAAAAGCCCAACAAAACAGTATACCATTCATCAGCAATTTCTAAAAGCCTCACAGAATAGGAAAATTTGCACTTGGTGGTTGGAGAGGGAAAGGAGGGAGCCATCCAAGCCAGGCTTGCCAGTTTGGCATTATCCCAAGGTTATACGAAAGCTTATGAAGCAAAACCAGATACCTAGGGATTGGCCTCTTTGATATCATTAAGCGTTACGGCTATGAGCTAAAGGAAGAATGGGGTACTAATGACAATGAGGTAATACACTTCTGACTTAACCAGTGAGGTTCGGCTTTGGGGAACTAACCCAGTCAGTTGGGTTTGATTGGTTCTGATTGGTTCTCCAAAGCCGAACCTCACTGGTTAATACGGAAGTGTATTACCTTGTTGGGTTTGGTTTGAGGAGCCCATCAAGTAGTGGATCCTAAACTTGTAACCAATCAAATAATGCTTCAGGTTCTGGCAAAAGTGTATTTAAAAGATTTTAAACTGTTTGTACGGGTTCTGGGTTTGCCTAAGAGCCCAGAACCTTTACTGCACAGTAAATCAATAAGGGCCTTTGTTGGAAGACACTCAACTGGTGCTCAGTCTTCTGGGTGCACCAGGCACGATCCTAGAAGGATCTTTGCCTGTTTGGTATGACATTAAGCTTTACGCATTAAGCACCAACCACAATGGCTCACAGCTTGGCATTCAAACATACACTCATATACAAACACACAGAGGGAGAGAGAAGGAATGTATACAGTGAGCCCCCTCTCTCGCAATTTTCACATGCACAAATGTGAGGTTGTGTGAAGCATTGCGTAGCATTAAAGGCAATGGATGGAGCAGGCAAATGCCCACACTGCCACAGGTGCACGCATAGTATGTCCATTGACTATAATAGGACATGACACTTTACAGATTTTTGTTTTACACAAGGATGCCAGGAACAGAACCCCTGCATATATCATGGGCACATTGTATCCTTGTTTGGAAATTAAGACAAGGGTCTTAGTTAAAGTCTGGGCTATTCCCAGATGAAGGTGAAATGAGGGGATTATTCCTTCCCACCTATTTAGGGAGGCAGGAAAAGGAACATATATAACTAGGATGCCCCAAATACTGCCAATTCACCTTGTGTGTCTAAATAAATCTCAGTTTGCTAAGTCTGAGCCCTTAAAATGAGGATTTTATGTTCACCAGCCCATCTTTGGCCATTTCCACACTACACTGTTGTAATGCTATAATTCCCCTTTCAACATCCTGTGGAGTTCTGGGGTTTATAGTTTACTGAGGCCAAAGAGCTCTCTGGCTGAGAATTCTAAAGGCCCCTCCTAGACTGCAAATCCTAGGATTCCACAGGATGTTGAAAGTGGAATAATAGCACTATAACAGTGTAGTGCGGAAATGGCCTTAAAGCCTGTTGAACTAGGAAATGCAAAGCCCTCTAAACATAACAAGAAAAGTGTGGTAGAAATGCAAAAATTACTATTATTGTTAGTTTTGGCAAGAAGTCTTGCAACGTTTAAGTGGGGAGGGCATTCAGCATGCAGAATCATCTGGCTTCATTCAAGCTCCTTGCTGTTCTTAAGCAGTCCTGTATAACTCACAGCATCCCTGGAGAAGCCTGAGATATGCTGGGTTGGGGGAGGTGGGTCTGAAGTCATTTCCTCTGCTCTGATTCCAAAGACGCAACCAGAGTGGAAAATTATCTTTGATCAAAGAATGAGAGATAATTACTGTATATAAATATGTTGGTGGCAATTCTATAAATACCCAAGTGTTTCAAAGCAAGGCTGCTGGTGGGAAAAAAAAAAGGACGGGGGAGGGGAAGAGATTAAGATAAAGCACTAATAAAACCAGCATGTTGATTTGAGAAAGACTTTGTTTGTTTCTTCTCTCATCCCAGCACTGCTCTTCTTTGGTTGCTATCAGACTGATCCAGACATGATGTGCCCTCAAGCAAAAGGTATTGCCAGCTCAAGAAGAGCTGGAAAAATTCACTAACAAGTTTTTTGATGGGCCTCTTTCCACTGAAGCTATTGATTGGCTGATAAGTACCAATGCTAATGCAATCCCACAGCTGGGTTAATCCAGCAGCCTAATTAATTAACTTGGGAACCTGCTAATCAGTTAACATTTCCGACATGTTTCTCCTTGTTGCAGTGAGGATGGATCCAGCTGGATCTTGTTTGTAAATGTTTTAAGTCCTTTCCTCACCTGACTCAAAACTATTAGATATACAATTTCAACTGAATCGCATGTTCAGTGAATTAGAAATTGTGGTCTTTAATCCTCTTGCCTGTTTTTCACTTAAAATGTCAGAAAACTCAGAAGCTTGGATAACATAGGGATGCCAAATCTCAGGCCCTGGTTATGAGTCTCAAGTTTTCATTAGTCATGCTCAGGCTGGAGGCAAGAGTGCAAAATGTTCAGTTTTGGTGGGCTCACCTCCAGGAAAGAGGAAAGTGCAAATCTCCAGCTCAGCTAGTATAACAGCAGCTTGCTACAACCTGCAATGCCTGATTGGTTTATTGCTGCAACTTACAAAGACAATGTATAGTTATCCTTCCACATTTGCTAGGGTTAAGGGTACAGGACCCCGTGAAAGTGAAAAAATTGTGAATAACCCTAGTCCCTCCCAAACCATATTTAACACAGAAAAAAAAAGATGATCACCACAGTCAACCCACCATGGATTCCTTTGAGGTATCAGAGTTCCTTCATAAGGCAGAAGTGGGTGGCTGTCGGGGCTTACTGCCACCTCCACTGCTGCCCCCACACCATTTTTAATAGGGACTTACTAGCCTCGTTCCTAGTTTCTCAGTCTCATGAGGCTTGCACTCCCTATTAAAAATGGCATAGGGCAGCAGCAGAGCTGCCGGCAAATAATTTGTGAATAACCAAATCTGCAAAACTGAAACCCACAGTTGTGGAGGGCTGACTGTATTTACTTAAGTAGCTTCCCCTTCCCTGAAATTGTTGTGGCACTAGGTTTCAACTTCCACGCTGCCTTGCATCTACCTTCTGACTGGGAGCAAGTCAGCTAGATTAAATGTTCCTTATCTCACTTGGGAACAGCCTTTTTACTTATGATTTCTGTCTTAATCTCCAATCAAGAAAATATGATGTCTGTGCATTTGAATTTGACACTATTAGGAACCATGGCTGGTAGTTATAAAGCTTAGGGACATCACCAGGGGCTGTCCTTAAGTATTAGGTTTTGTCCTGGACACATCAGGGCCTGGGAGGATCTCAAACTGCAGCCCCAGATTGGAACAGGCTTTTGAGCCAGGGTTCAGCCACAAAATATGCTAAAACAAGTGAAAAGAGATGAGATAGGGCCAGCCAAGGATATTTTGCAGTTTGAGACCAAAGACAGAGGCTGCAGCATTTTGCTTTTGCCTGAGCCTGCTGAGGCAGGCAAGATTCTACCCTAGAGCTTCCAAACTGTGTGTCCCGACACATTAGTGTGTTGGCTGCAGTGCATAGGTGTGTCGTGCGAACATAACGGGTGGAGGGACTGCCTCTCCTGCCATGGCAGCAGGCCAGGCCCAGCTGAAGGAGCTTCCTCTGCCACCATCACCCCAGGCCGAGGAAGACCCCAGCAGCAGGGGGCCAGGCCCAGGAAGAGGGGCTGCTTCCACTTACTGAATTACCTACTGAATTACTGTGTTGTGAAATGATGCATGTCCAAAAAGTGTGTTACCAAATGAAAAGTTTGAAAAGCTCTGTTCTACCCCTTCCTCTCTGCTCCTCTCCTCCCTTCTGAGTTCACTGTCTGAACCCAGTTTGTAGCAACTGTGGTAAGCTGAATACAAAGGGGGAATGTGGGAGGATGAGAGTGAAACTGGGACATTCAGTGGTGGAGCTTGGAGTGTGGGGGGGCAGGAGGGGGGCTACAGTGCATGGGGATGTGGTCGCAGTGTGTGGGGCATGGCTACAACGTGTGGAGTGTGGCCACAATGCATGGGGCTTGGCTGTGGTGCATGGGGGCATGGCCAGGGCATGTGAGGGTGTGGCTATGAGCCAGGATACCCCAAAAACATTTCCGCCTGGGGCGAATCACCTCCACCAGCCCCCCTGTTCCTACTCAACTGAGGAAATTTTAAAAGTAACTGAAAGAATGGGAGAACAGCAGATTAATTGGGTCTGTCCCTGCCAAATCAAGACCATTTGGTGGATATGCCCTTGTGATTCTACCTTCAACATACATTCACTGAACATGTAGAGGCTGAATGTGGTTTGAATGGATCTGTTGCCTCTGCAGATTACGGTAGCTAAAGGGGAAGAACAAGGACGTGATTGCCCCATTCAGATCAAGAGTAGACAGGCACAGGTTGCTTTCCCCTTTGTATCATTTTATTTAAATTTATCCAGTGTCCTTATTTTCATCATGGATACCAGGAGTACACCTTTGTAGGTAATGACTGAGCTAATATCTCCTCTGTGCCTACCTGGTGGCAGCAGCAGCATGAAGCATCAGGCCATATCCTTGATTTCTGCTCTCTTTCCCCTTGAATAGTTTTCATTCAGACTGGAAAGTCAGCTAGTATGTACTTTTTCTTTTACTCTGCTTGGAGTATGAGAGCTGTTCCTTCTCTTCCTGTCTCACCTTCAACATCTTGAACCGACATGCTTCCTTCAAAGGGTATTTCATGCTCCTATCCTTTCATGGACAGTCAAAGGAAATAGCTGCTGTCTATTTGGAATCTCTGGGGAGCTATGAGCAGGTATGACTCTGATGTGCTTCTTTTTAGAAGCAAGCCACCATTGGATTAATCATCTGCATCTGTGTTGCCAAAGCATCTCTGATCAGGAGTCCTTACTGTGCTTATTCTAGAATAAAACAGGGGGAAGCCATTGCTGTTAGTTAAGTTTTTAAAGCTATGTCTCCTTTGGCTCTAAGTCACAAGGAGTTTTTGAAGATGAAGTTTGTGGTCCAGAGTTGCTTTCACTCTTATGTTAAATGAGTGAAAGGTTTTGCTAATTGTGCATGACCCCTATGGAAAGTAACTACTGAGTCAAGTGAGAGACTGTAATAGGACACAGGCCATTTCCAGACCATTTCCTCCAGGTGCTGGCCCCTCCCTAAACTGCAAACCCCAGGAGTCCATAGGATGTTGAAAGTGGAATAATAACGCTGTAAGAGCGTAGTCTGGAAATGGCCACAAAGTATGTTTGAGGAGAAGTTCTTAACAGTATGCTGTGTCCAGTTCTGGGCACCCCAATTCAAGAAGGACATGGTCAAGCTGGAGCAAGTCCAGAGAAGGGCGACCAAAATGGTGAGAGGCCTGGAAGACATGCCCTATGAGGATAAACTTAGAGAGCTGGGTATGTTTAGTCTGCAGAAGAGAAGGTTAAGAGGGGACATGATAGCTATGTTTAAATATTTGAAGGGATGCCATGTAGAGGAAGGAGACGGCTTGTTTTCTGCTGCTCCAGAGACCAGGACAAGGAGCAATGGATTCAAGCTGCAGGAAAGGAGATTCCACCTGAGCCTCAGGAAGAACTTCCTGACAGTCAGGGCTGTCCGGCAGTGGAATATCCTTCCTCGGAGTGTAGTGGAGTCTCCTTCCTTGGAAGTTTTTAAGCAGAGGCTAGATGGCCATCTGTCGGGAATGCTTTGAGGGTGTTCCTGCATAGCAGGGGGTTGGACTGGATGGCCCCTGTGGTCTCTTCCAACTCTACATTTCTATGATTCTATGATTCAGCTACCAAAATAACACTCCTCTCTGCCAGGAAACCAGTGTTTGCCCTTTTCTCATATTCTTTCTCCAAAGGTTATAAAGGCATGTGCACATACGTGTGTGTGTACATACATGCGCACACACGTGCGCACACACACACAAACAGTGGGGGGATGCTGAGGCAAAGGCAGAATAACACTCTACAGGGGGAAAAGTCTTTGCTTTCTTGGTAAACAGAGACTGCTAGGATATAAAACAAAAACGCAGGAATAAACACAGCAGATCTGGCAGTCCTACCTGAAAAAAAGAAAAAGGAAAGAATGTGTTGGCATATTTCACCAAATTTTGCAGGCTAAACTTTAGGTCTGGTTGCAAATGTACAACCATTCTAACATACCTAACTCATTAAAAACTTCCAACAACAACAACTGCCACAAAAATTTTCCAGTAACAATAATTGTATATCTGTACAGCTCCTGTTTGTTTCAGTGGCTTTATTGAAGTGTTCCCACATCTCCTTCCTCTGTCAGATCTCTATCCTAAATCTAGAAATTTCATCAGCTTGAGGAGATGGTCAAAGCTAGTGTAAATGTTACAACAGCAAACTCCCCCCATTACTGCTTATACTAGAGGTCTTTAGTACTCACTGTAGCAGCACATTGTCAGAGTACACTTGCCCCAGATAATTCCTTGCTTTTGTGGATACAAAAATGAAATTGATCAGATGAACTCCAGGATTTCACAGGCTGATTGCTTCCAAGGCCTGGAACATACTTTGAGCTCTGTTCTATGGGACAATGGCTCTACCCTGCAGCATTAAAATAGCTGCTGTAAACTTCTGAGGTGGGATGTTGCTGGATGAAGAGCAATGTGCAATTTGCTTAGCTGTTCAAGGAGAGATTTTTGTCCATCAAACATGAAAATGTTGATATGAAAGTTGAAACTCAGAACAATTTGGCTCAGCTCAATTTTCCATCCCTGGCTTCAATCTGGTTTCTAGATGTTTGGCACTTTCCCAGTCTTTCTCACTCAAGCCTGGATAAGATTAGCACCTGGAGGAAAAACAGCTGGTTGAAAATGAACTAGAATGAAGCTGATGGCAATGCTGGCAGGAGACAGAGTCAGCTTCAAAGGATTCACCATCTCCATTACATTAGGCACTACTGAATGACCTCCTCTTTACAATTTATTAAATTGGCCTGCAGCCTTGAGGGCCCTCTTGCTCTGTGCTGGAAACTCAGAATGGCAGGAGTACTGCTCTCTCCATTTTTCCTGCTTGTGATTTCCAAAGACAGCTGCGTGCCTCCTGAGCTCTGCATCCTCAGAGTATGGTGGGATAATTCACAATAGCTTCCAATCAGTGTTCTATTTCTAGTTAGGGCTTCCTAGATTCCTTTTATGCTTTATTAGAGAGGATGTCAGAAGGAAAAGTGTGTTGAATCAAAGAACAGTCCCCCTTCCTCTTGTAAAAGAAATCAGAGCTTGGAAAAGTTACTGTTTTGGATCACAACCATTACTATCCGCTAGCCAGCTAGCTGGGGGATTTTAGGAGTCATAGTCCAAAAATAACATTTCCAAGCTCAAGGATTGCGCTTTGGGTACCTATGTGAATACCCTTCCACAGTTCTTGTTTTCTTGTGTCCTCTGACTGTAGTTCAGTATTTACTTGTTGCCCTGCACAGCCTATGTGTCTATGCACTTTGGCAGTTTGTTCCTTTGAAGAAATGTCCGAATGTATCCACAGACACCCATGCACTCATCCTTCTATAGCAACTAAAAAGGATTCCACTTATGCATCACCAAAAATGGTTACAAAAGGGAACGCAGAATTGCATGAAATGTGCATCTGCTAGTTTATACACATAGATGAACATTCAGAAATAATTATAGATGCTACTGTGGAAGGAAGGACTAATGTCCCCAAACAACCCAACCCCATGCCCTTACAACTGAGGTTTGAGAAACCTCCACTGGCAGCACAGGAAGGTTTATTGCAGTGCAGACATGGTAATGTGTGGCGGAATGAATGTGCAAAGGATAATAGATTCTCAGCTATCACACTCCAGGGGTTACATATGAGCCCAGTTCTGGCATGCAGCCTCTGACTTGTTTGCCTGAAACCAATTTAGCCCTTAGGCAAAAAAATTATGAATTTTGGTGGGACTGCTCCATGCAAAAATCAGTCTTTTTAAAATATTCCACTGGTACCAATGGAGACTGCAAAAATAAAAAAATCCTATTCCAGCAAAGATTGACCATTTTGGAAGACCGTACGCTTTTGGAGAAGGGAAGACTAGTCTCCAGCATTGCCTAACCTTCTTTGAATGAGGCTTGTAAAAATCTCCCTTGACACAGCATGGGAGGTAGGCACGAAAATCCCTTATCTTTGATCAGTGATCAGAAATAAGTAGCAGGAAATGGGGGTAGGGTGGGGGGCTCATGCCAGAGATACAGTGTGAGTTTCTCAGCAAGCAATCCGCTTTTTGTAAATGTATATGTTGGAGAAATTCAGTTGACTCCGAGGGCAAGAAACAAATGAGGAACCATCTTTTGTTGTTGTTGTTGCAGTAGTTCAAAGCAGAATGAAACCTTGTTTTCAGAATTTATTTGCTCTCAGTATGAAGAAATCTAATTAAGTCCATGAACATGAAGGGAGAATATGTACTCTTCTTCAGGGTAGACCTGCTGAAGGAAGGGGAAAAGTTACCAAGATAGATTAGAGTGTAAACAATGGTGTTGTATGAATTATTTGCAGTCTATTACTAATGGTCTGAAAAACATTGTTTTTGCATTTTTATCTCTGCCGTACTAACCCACATGAGTAAATGGTAGCTGCCAAATCATTAATAATAACAAGTAGTTATAAATAGCTTGTTCAGTTGCAGCTAAGGTCAATAATGTAAATGTGCAAATTAATATGTGTACACTTGAGTTAATACAGAAAATTAATTCAAGAAGACAAGGCCCATAATAAAACTTTCATCATCAAACTGTGTGATTTACAGCTATACTGACAAGGAAATATGTATGTTTAAGTATTAATTTGCTCTACACGTAGGCAAGAATTTTGTCTTAGGAGTATTCTTGAACTAGTCCACTTCTACCTTCAAATAACTATATAGATGAGCACACTTGTGCTAAGAGAGAGAAGAGGGATATTTTTCAGAAGAAGCTGAAGTGGAATATGTGCCTCTGGTTATACTATGTTTCTGATTGCTTCTTGCAATGAATCCACATTTTTTGGGAAAATCTCTGAAGAAATAACATGATTGGGAAGCTACAGATCCCTGTTTGCACGTCTATGAACAGTCTAGGACAGGGGTGGGGAAAGTGTGGACCCCAAACCACCTACTGCCCTTGGACATCACTGTTTGTCCCCACAAGCTTCCCACCAACCTCCCAAGGCCTCCCATCATCCATTTTTTTAAAATGTGATTTTTGGGCAAAGTACTGCCAAAACTTCCATTTTCCATTACAGTCCTTCTCGAAATGGCAACAGGAAATGATGTGAGATCATTTCCTGCTGCCATTTTGAGAGGGATTGCAGCGGGGGGAAGAGGGGCTTGGGTTTGCCTTGGAAGGGGATGCTGCTTGCACCCTCCTGACCCTCACTGGAGTTGCCCACTCCTGTCTAGGCTGACAACCTCACTAAGGTCAACTGGTGGGTACAGGCAGAAATCTTTCAAAACTACAATTGGGTGGTCTTGAATTTTCCTCTCTGGGAGTTGTCCAGCTTCCCCGAGGACATATTTTATCTAAAAAAGAATTCAACACTCTTTGTTTTCATGGGGATAGGATGGAAGAAGCTTGGAAAGGAGCCCTGTCTTTTCCCATGATTGTATAAGACTGCATTCCTATGCAAATGTAATACCTGCTACCTCTGAGGTATAGACTCAAAGGATATCTTTTAGTCTGTCCTACTTCACAGGGCTGGAAGTGCAAAGACACCCGCCTGTTACACTCCAAAAGCACACACTGACACACTCATCCCTGTGCATAGAAAACTAGGCTATTAATAAAGGAATGTAGTGTGGCCTTCTCCTGCAAACACCACTGTGTATGTATGTGTGTGTGTTGAGGGAGACCATGATATCATATAAAGTTCTTTCAGCAGTTTCAAGTGGCATTGTCAAAAACAGATTTATCATCCCAGCCACAGTTGGTAAGAACTATAATGGCTATTATCTCTTTACTGGACATTAAACTTGGCATTATTATTTTGAATATACATACAGTCAGCCCTTTACACTTGTGGGTTTGACATTCACTGATTTGATTATTTACGAGTTTCTCCAACTCCTGCCCTCCTCCCACCTCAGGTTTTTCCTTTTAGGGGGAACCTTCCCTCTTGGTGGCTCCAATCAGGTTGTGCAGCTCTTTAAAATCCCGCCTCCAGTCTTCCTCCTCCTCCACCAGCCACTGCCTGGCCAGCTAAGGACAGCTCAAAGCCTGATTTCTCAGCACCACAAGCCTTCTTCCAAAGCCCTCCATGCACCTAAAGGAAAGAGGTAGGCAAGAGAGAGGAAGTACAGGACCCCCATGCCAACCAGATCCTTTCCCTGACTTGGTTTAGACCCTCGGTGCCCATTGTGCCTTACCCCCCTCCCACAGACACACACAATGTGAATTTTTCACATTTGTAAGGGTTCTGTGCCCCTAACCCTAGCGAATGTGGAGGGCCAACTGTATATACATACACATATATATATATTTTTAGTGTAGTGTGAGCTTCCTTGCGCATCTAAGGATGGAAAGACATGACAGCTGCTTTGGGTCCCATGTCGGGAGAAAGATCAGATATAAATTGGATAGATAGATCTTAGGGATGGGCCAATTGAATCCTCGAATCCTTGGCAAGGATTTGAGATTTGTGAATCCAAATCCCTGTGCCAAAATAGGCAAACCAAATCTTTCAAATCCACCAACCAAACAGTTTGTTGGGGACTGGGACACCTGAAAACCTGGGAGACCAGACACACAAGGGGAGATGGCAAGTAGGTGAGTTTTTCCCTTGGAGTAATAATGGCTTTTGCTAACAATTTAAGAAATTACATCTAGGGTTGTATTCTAATATAATTAAATTGAACATTTAATATTTAAGTTCAGCACTATTTTCTGTGCTGAAAATCAATGGCATGTATGCTGAGGTCAGTGGGTCTGATGCCTATCAGAAGTAGTGGGGCAGAGGGCATGGTCACACCATCTCATCCAGTGATTGCCACATGTAGGCCAATGTACCTCCTTCCACAAGACCAGTGCTTGGTTGTAAACCTAGAGCTAGAATAGGCTAAGAAGTGAAATGTCTGTCGTGGTTTCTCATGAGCCACATGACAAACCACATGTTGCAGAAAGGAAAAATTGTTTTTAAAAATTGGTGCCTCTGGGGCCCGCCAAAGGCCTGACTGGCTGGAAGGTACAGTCTTCTTGAGATTTCAAGGACAGCTAAAAGATTCCTTTGCATAGCTCCCCTGCAAAGCTCTTTCATACACAATTCTGGGGTTTGTAGTTTTACAAGGTGTTACAGTCTTCTTTGCCAAAGTGTGCTGGTGCATCATCAAACTACAAAACCCAGGATGCCATAAGGAACTATACAAAAAAAATCCGGTTTTGACCTGGATTGTAGTATGTGGCCTGGATTATCTCTACTATAGTATGTGGCTCTGTTTGCACAGACACGAAAATGTGGGATTAATCCACATTTTCCTGTCTGTGTAGAAAGGGCCTTCATGTCATTTTCAATCTGGAGAGATCCTGAGGCAAAACTATGACAATTGTCCTGACCAGATTTCTTCAGAGGAAGGTTTGCCCTTGCCTAGGCTTTTACTAAGGCTGAGAAAGTGTGTCTTACCCAAGATTATCCTTCTTTCCCTTGCTTTTTAAACCCCTTTTAAAAAAAGTATTCAAAAGATTCAAGATTTATGAGATTCCTGAATTCTCAAACCTTCCAGGGATTTGGATCTAGATTCGGATTCAGAAAATTCTGGATTCGTCCCATCCCTAATAGATATCTTTTTAATACATTCTGAATGCAACTGGTCAAGATGGTTCTATGAGGAGGCCTGCACTAGCATAAAAAAACAGGTTTTCCTACATTTTTTGTTCAGCACTAACGTTTGTATTGATTTTGGCCAGAATCCTGTGGGGCACTTACGAATGCATACCCTAGGGTTATGCACTTGTGACAGTTGTATTCACAATCTCTAAGTAGCCTCTAGCTTAGGGGATACATAAGGATCTGGTAAGTCCCCCAGTCTCCATTTACCAGGTAGCAGCTGCTGCA
This sequence comes from Iguana delicatissima, assembly GCA_948472985.1. Lineage (NCBI taxonomy): Eukaryota > Metazoa > Chordata > Lepidosauria > Squamata > Iguanidae > Iguana > Iguana delicatissima. Next base: position 99,024 of record CAOKZL010001164.1, on the reverse strand, counting down.
ATCAACAGGGCTCTGTTCCCTTGTCATTCAGGAAGCAGCTGACTGATGGTCCTGCCCTCCTCATGCAAGCAGTCCCTGGCACGAGAGGGAACTGCAACAAGGTCCTGCCTCCTGTCACACCAGAGATTGCTCACAGGAAGGGTGGGAACTCAACCAGGATAAGCATTACAACAGCATGCTGGAGACTGGTAGGAAGTCCTCTTTCTGCATCTTGGAGATCGGAGAAATGAGCTTTGCACTTCCAATTGGATGGGGACATTTTTTGTGAGCAGGGAGAATAGGGATGCTGGACTGTTTCATTTGTGTGCATTTTTGAGGTAACCAGCTTAATGCATGTTTTCTAGACTAATATGCAGATTGCAAGATTGTTTTCTTTTGGAGCCTGCATTTTGCAACACAGTTCTTAGCTCAAAAATTGCACACAAAAGTATATCATTAGGAAAAAGTTGCATATAAAAATATTCATGTCAAAAAAGGATATGTCTTATAGTATTAAATGTGTATTTTTTTGCATATACAACTGCATATAGATATACAGAATGTATTGTATATACTAGTTCACATACAAATGTACCTGCTAAGAAAAGATGTGCACAAAATGTGTATGTGAGGGAAAGCTGCATACAAAAGTGATACAAATATGTGAATTTTTTCTTTAAAAACCAAAGAATTATGTGGAAATTTAATGGAAAGACAAAAGATTGAATACCTGTAAAACTGACACGTTCTGAATATAGACTGACTCATACACTGTTACGAAAATATGACATGAACCATTCATGTGGAAGGCCCATTTGAGACTGGATGTTATATAACTACAAGGTGAAGGAAAAGTTCCTTCCACTTCTCAACTACAGAATTACAGTATTGTCTCTGAGAAATGGAGGAATGGAGAAATACAGAATTGCTTGAGCATTAGGAAATCAACCAAAAAAGGTTGCCCTTTTCTACTTAGTGTTTTTGCTTTAATATTTTCCTTCCTGTCCTGTAGAATTTCTGGAAGGCTTTTGTTGTTATTTAGCTATTTTAAATTCTGGATATGTTTTTAAATACACCCTGCCTCAAATGGTACTGCAGCTTGTTACTATAACCACTGTTTATACTCATCTTGTGCAGCCTTAAACTTAACATCGTTGAGGTTAAACTGTTTAGATTTGGATAAATGACAAACAGAGATCTAGTCTTTCAAACATTGCAGGGCAGTGGACCTCTGAGGCATTTTGACAGGAACCAACAGGAAGTGGCTTCACTGGAAGTAGACATTCATGTATAAACAGATCAAGTGGGAGAGTCTTTTCCCACTGCTGCCTTCAGCCTGAGGCAGGCTGCATCTTCTTTCCATAAACACACATTTTGAAATCATGTTATGACCATTTCATTTCAGTCTTGCTGGAATGGTTTTATTTATAGTAACTTGTCTCTCATTATTTACGTTCCTGCCACCTAGGAATGCTAAAGCAAACTGATGGGTTTGGCTGAAAATCCCCATAATCTCACCTTTTCCTTGTCCTCTGACTACTGGTGGACTTCAAGGTGAGGTAGGTGGTCTGCAGTCCAGTAGCTTGCCAAAAGATGTTGCTGTTGCTGCCACTCTGGTTTATGTATAGGGTATTATCCAGTGATGTATTTAAGTCTTTTAGTCCAAGTCTCAAGTCAAGTCTCAAGTCCTTGCAAGATACTTTCAAGTCAAGTCTCAAGTCTGGGAGCCAACTTTATATCCCAACCTGTATTCCAGAATTTCTAGACAGTCAGTTTTAACAATTTAAGTAGAGTCAGCTCTCTACTTCTGTGGTTTTGCCATGTGCAGCTTCTGAAGTGAGGAATAGGATCCTTCTTACTTCCTATTTGCAAAGCTTGTCTTCTGCTCTTAGGACAAGTTTTAGAAAGCTCCTCCTATAGAAAGCAGGGGCAGGCTGCTGAGTAGACCTCAACCCCACCTCAAGCCCATTTGCTGTTCCCTCTGAGAAATGTGTCCACATTTTGGGCTTGAGACAAATTGTCATGTGACTAGTAAATTGTAAGGTTTCTGAAGGGATGTGTTGTGTTACTGAACCAAGGATACCAAGTCAGTCACTAAAAATATGCAAGTCTCAAGTTGAGTCAGTGTGTAATTTTTGCCAAGTCTAGTCCAAATCAAGTCACTGAAGTGACTTAAGTCAGACTTGAGTCTGAGTCAGTTGACTCGAGTCTACATCACTGGTATTATCTGCTGTCTTGCTTACTTCATTCAATGATATGGTCACAACCTTCTAGCCCAGGAGGGTGGCTAGCTACACATCACCAAAGCAAAAGAACTGCATCACCAAAAAAAAGGAGGACAAAAAAGGACATTTAAACAGTATATGTTGATTTATATATACTGTAGAGTTGCAAAGATATATAAATCTATATTTTACAATTTAAACAGAATAGCAGTACACCTCACCAGAGTGGTGAAAACTGACTAGGTGATCCATGTGACTGCTGAGTCCTCTGTCCGGGTACTAACTCTAGATGGGCAACCTCAAGATTCTTGATCACTATCTTTATGACATTTTAAAAATCTCTAAATCAGACTTGGGCTAGACAGCCCATCAAAAAAAGGAAATGTCAGCTTTTCAAGTAGAAGACACAAAGCCACCCTAAATCTGGGAGAGACAGAATGCAAGTGTGTAGGGCCGTGGTGGCAAACCCTATGTCTTAGGGATGTAAAAAACTATTCCCATCATATTCTCATCCTCCGTCTTTATGCCAAGATACTCTTGTCTGTCTATTTATCTATCTAGCCATCTATCTATTGATAGATAGATATAGATATTTTCCTGAATATTTATGAATATCCTTTACATTCCAACTTAGTATAAAATAGGCTTTGTTTGAACAGTGTGTATCTGTGTGCGTGCGTGTGCGTGCACGTGCATATGTATGTATGTTCATTTGGATTATAATCTTGCCTCAAGCAGGGATGGAAAAATATTCATACATTTTCTCATCCTTAACAGGGACATCTCATGTTATGAGTCTTTGTGCATTTTTTTCAGTGATTTCCCCCCCATATTTTAAGACTTTTGTAAACATTTTGTTCATGCTAAAAATGTATTTTGTGCAAAAGACATTTCTTTGCAAAAATGTTGCATTTATGTGAAATGCATTTTCAGCAGAAAAATGTACTCTGTGCAAAATGCAGTTTTTTACACAAATGAAATTTTTACATTGTTTTTGTTGTGTGTCTTCAAGTTATTTTTGACTTGTGGTGACCCTAGGGCTATCATGGGGTTTTCTGGGGCTGAGGGTGTGTGATGCACCCAAGGTCACCCAGTGGGTTTCCATGGCTGAGCAGGGAATCAAGCCCAGTCTTCTGGATCATAATCCAGTGCTCAAACCACTGCACTACACTGGCTTTCAATTTTTTTCATAAAGCTTCTAAATGTGGAAAAATACATCAAAATGTGCAACACTCCTTGTAATGTCACCCATAAAACTTCTGAAATGTTTCGTTATCACATGCAAGGATGGAGTGAAGACTTACATCTTTGCCATGTCAGTAACTCGAGCAACCTGAGCTTGCAAACCCCCTCCCCCCATTTTTATGCAAAAATGTGTATTTCTCTATAGAATAATTTTTCAAAACATTTCAGGTTGTGCAAATATTGGGCAGAAACATCCTCAGAATTCTCACCTCTGTTTTATTCTTTCCAACTGATTTTCCAGAGTACTGGAGAACCATTCTTTGGCGGGGAAACAACTAAGATCAAATATGCTTTCCATCCTTAACCTGATGTTGGAGAAAGGCAGCCTCAGCCCAAAGTGACCAAAGCGAATTATGTAGAATCTCAACCATTGTGTAAGGCTAGGAGCATCTGTTTAAATGTTACTTATTAAACCAATAAAGTTGTACAGTGATGTGTTTGCTTCTTAAGTTACTTTGAAAATCTCACTTTGTTATACCTCCATTGCTATGGAAAACAACTCAACTATGCTTGTAACTTGTTAACAGTGTTCTTTGTAACTCATTACATCTAAACTCTGGATGCCAGTGAAATCATTTTCATAAGAATCATGCCCAAAGGACTCAAGGCTAAATTAAACCAATCAGTTAAGCTTGAAAGAACCACTCAATAAAATTTTGATGCATGTAAAGAAATTTTGTAGCAGCTGTATTATAAGAGTGTCACTCCTCACACCTATGCTACAGGGAGTTCTGACTACCGTGTTGATGGGGGACGAACCCATTTAGGCTTTTAGTCTGAACTTGAAATGAACTTCCAAGGTGCATGTAGGACACCACTGTTAAAGTCTAATAAACTAAAACCCAGAGCAGATTCACTGTTCCGCTGACATGATGAAAGGTTTTTGAAGCTACTAGAAGTTACAAAAGCAGCTGGGGATAGAAATGGTGTTTGGTGAAGGATTTCAAAGGAAAAAACCAGCCAAGAATGAAAATCCCACTGGATGAGTGTAATCTAACCTCGTCTGTAGTCTCTTCTGCCCATCACAGAGCCAGCATGGTAAACAATTTGAATCTGCCCATGGCCAGATCTCTACATAGGCCACTAGTAACACATGTTTCCTATCTTTCTTGGCTGAGAGGATGGCTGTTACAGTGGAGCTGTCTTCATGTCTTAGAACATTACTAAGATTCTGAATTAACTGTTTCTTTGGGAATATTCATTTGTATATCAGCAACTGGTAAACTGGTAAAAATATAGAAAACAGATGGCAAGCCTAAATGCCCTGCCCAGAAAGCAAGTGGGAGGTTAAGAGCAATTGAATTTCTCCTGGAATCTGAGAAGGAGCTCCCTCTTTTCCTCCCAGCAGGTCATCCAAGACTGGATGAAGATCTGCTGAGGCCTTATGCTCTAACAGGTTTTTAAATCCCCATAGCTGTACTCCAAGATTTGTTTTGCATAGGATGATGCACGTTCAAGTCAACTATAAAAGTTGATTTACAGTAACACCATAAATTTCACAGAGTTTTCTTAGGCAAGGAATTCTGAGCATTTGGCATTTCTCCAATATTGTTGCTTTACTTTTAGATACCCTTCATAATCTGAAGTCCTAAACTATGCATATATCTGTCAAAAGGTATGATTCAAAAGTGGTATAATCTGCTAATGCAATTGATTCATTGGTCTTGGATGGAGAAAGGAAGCTGTGGGGTCCAGACACAAGTTTTCTGTTCTTGGGACTCTACAGGTATTATACAGACTGCCAAAAATGCACACATAGTCTATCGGGAAAAAAAAAGTTCATTTTGGGTTATGAAAAACTGATATTCTTGATGTTAATGCAGGGGAAGAAGTCTTCTGTTAATTCATAGAGGCTTCTAGGAGTGGCAATTTTTTTTTTTTTTTTTTTTTGCCATAAAAAGGAGGAGTCTATAGGAGTTAAGAGCTGCAAAACCAGCTACAGGGTGGGAATTCAAGAGGTACATTTTGGCTGTCCTTCATCTGCGAGAGTTTTGAAGAGAGTGATTAGGTATAAAATCTGACATACACTTCACATTCTAAATTAGCGCATGGAATGAGGCAATACTTTCTTTTATGGGTATATAATACCTTAGAATGCCACATTTTTAAAAGATGCAAATGCAAGCTGCTGGAAGATTGTAGTTATGTGTCAGAATGGGAACCAGGGGACTTGGAAATTAACTCTTTGCTCCCTTCTTGTGGCCTTGATGAAAATCCTTCCTCTTTAGCTGCTATTTGATGTGAGAAGACATTAACCACTAGTGTAATTTGTCTCTCCCTCTCTGCAGTGATTTTGATCATTCTAGTTCAACCCCACCCCCTTCCCTATCCTCCTCATTTTCCAGGACATGTCTTCTTTTCCAAAGGTAAAATTTCTGTCTGGGTGGATTTTTAAAATGCCTGGATTCTCTTACAAGATACGGACTGGAGAAAGCAGGTAATGGAGGTCTAAGGAAAAGCAGAAGAGACGTTAAAGCAGCGTGAAGGAAGCCCCCCAAAGCAGGCAGCCTCAGCCCCATGGTGGTTACTAACTATCTCACTGGCTTTGGACAGAGGAAAGGCCACCATCCTTCTCTGTCCTAAGGTCTCATCAGATAGGGAGGTTCATAGAGTGGAGCCACTATAGCCAGGACAGAGCCCAGCCATAAGGAAGGTTTGTCTAGTCTTTTGAATTGATTCAGCTGGTGAGTGGTGACTCCTTTTACAACTTCCTGGAACACAGAGGGAATTTAAAGTGAGAATCACGATAGAAATTGGTGGTTTGAAGTAGTGTTCCAGTAAATGTCTTCTCTTTTTTGCTTTCCAGTATATGATAGATAACCCTTGTTGTTGTTGTGTGCCTTCAAGTCATTTCTGACCTATGATGACTCTAAAGCAAACTCGTCACCAGGTTTTCTAGGGCTGAGAGTGTGTACCATGCCCAAGGTCACCCAGTGAGTTTCTATGGCCAATCAGGGAATCAAACTCTGGTCTCCAGGATCATAGTTGAACGCTCAAACCATTACACCATCCTGATTCTCATATGATAACCTTGCTAGTGGCTAAGATTTGAATTTTTAAAATCAGACATAGAAACATTTAGGTTGCAACCCTGTATACATTTGCTAGGGACTAACTCCCAGTGAACTTAATGGGTCTTACTCTTGAGTGAACATATATAGCAGAGATGGGCAACTTGCAGCCCACTAGATGTTGTTGGATTGCAGGTCCCCTCATCTGCCAGCAAGTGCAGAAGTGACACGTTGACTGGCATCTCAAAGAAATTAATTCACTGAGGGGGAAAAAAAGAGAAAATACAAAAGCAGTAGTAAATTGTGTACTTCAGGTGATACACTTCTAGTTTCTGCACCAAATGAACCTTATGAACTGTCATTAAGTGTACAGCACTGCATGTGTATCAGACAGAGCATCTGATGTGGCCACTTAAGCATCATCTAAAAGAAGACACAGAATTACAGAAAAGTTGCCTCTACTAATTCATATCTCAAGATGCAAAGAGCTTTTGAAAATACAAAATAAAAATGTTAAACATCTACTAAATGATGAGATTGTTCTGTGGAGTGGGAAAGGGAGAGGAGTTTTATGTGTACTGGAAGCTTAGTTAAAAGGCATTGCATGGATGCCTCAGTGCTTCAGTAAAAAATCAGCAAGATGATACAAGCATGGAGGGATTTATGAAACAAAGGAAGTCATCCATCAAATGGATGTGCTCTCATATAATTGGCCAATGGCTGAAAAATCTTAAATCTTATCCAAGGCAAATCAAGGGATTAAAAATGGCAAGCATACAAATAATTACAAGAGTAAACTACACAATTGTATGAAATTATTTTCAAAGCAGCTCATTACAAAATCAAAGCAATGAAGAGCCTGTTGACGAATATTCAAGGAAACTGAAATTCTAAGGAATCAGAGTATGGCCTGGAGGCACAGTTTATACTCTACTTGTTGAAGCCAAGCAACTTTGATCTGAGAAGTGTAACTAGTCTTTAGTTCTAATGATAAGAAAAAGAATAGATAAATATGTGTGTGTAAATAAGTTGTTTATATATATTTATTGATACACTAGCGTATTTACCCGGCGTTGCCTGAGATTTTATTTCCTCATAGGTAAAACTTGTTAGAAATACCTTAGGAATTACCTTACCTTACCTTAGGAATTAGATGCAGTTGAAATACACAGATTGGAGATCCTGTGTCTCTAATTCCCCAAACTGTGTTGTCCAGTACGTGTAACTTTTCCCATTATTCCCCAATCCAATCAGTATTCAGAGTTATTAACATAAAGAGGTTGGGTTCCTGAGGATATACACAGTCCTCCTTCTCCTTGCTGCTAGGCCTTGTCTCCATAGCAACCAGCCTAAGGCCCAAGAGCTCTCTGGCTGAGAATTCTAAAGGCCCCTCTCTAAACTGCCAACCCCAAGATTCCATCGAATCTTCACAGGCAGCCAATCATATACAGTCTTCTTGCCTCACACAGGCCTTTTCCGCACTTTGTATTAGCAACGGGCCAGGACACCCTCCGGTGAGACCGTTTACACTTGGGGCGAACTGGGTCTGGACTACTTAAAGTTTGTCTGGACTTCAGCCTGCTCCAGAACACCCAGGACTGGTGGTTCCCCGTGCTATTGAAAGTCCAATTAAAAGAGGACTTTCAATAGCCAGGCGTGCCCCAGTCCGTTGCTGCCCTAAGTGTAAATGTGCAGGCTCGCGCCAGCGCAAGGCTGCAGATCTTCCAGGGGTGGGCTTCCAGCTGGCGAGTTTCTCCAGTTGGTGAAGGGCCTCCACCAACCAGAAGTCTCCATTTTCATCTCTGGAGAGTGTGTAGCGCGGGTGTGCGCTGCTCCGGAGCATCGTGGATCATCGGGGGAGCGTGCCAGTCCGGTGAGTAATGGATTGCTCCGTTTCCCCCACAAAGTGCAGAAAAGCCCACAGCCAATCATATGAGGTCTTCGCCTGCCTGACACAAACTCAGAAACTTTGACTTGTATATATTAGATATAGATAAGTTATACTATGAGAACTGGTAGCTTTCTTAGCTCATAAAACATTACTGTATAAGATAAAAATTCTGTCTGCTTAATAATCTTTCATTTTCATTTTATGTTGTTTCACATTATATAAACATAAAATTATAGGACCTGAATCTATAGAAAAAGGGCTAGTTAGAGATAAATAAATGCTCTGTGTTCTTGAGAGTTTCTCTCCAGAAATGTCTGAAAGTATTACTGACAACTGTAATCCTTTGACAAGTCTTAGTAAAGATTTGGTTATTAGTGTAGGAGTCAGACTATGATAATCTTTTCCCAGCTACATAGCACTTTCTGTAAGGTCATACAGGTGACAGATGCTTGGTACTTAAAATGGAATTCCTAACTAATAGTTAGTCCAGCTGGGAAGGCATTAGTAATGAGAGAAATCATATAGAGCCTTCTCTTTTTTGCATTTACCTAGACAAGACTAAAATACCAGATGCTGGTTTTTATCTGTCAGTAAACAAGAAAATAGACAGCTGCCTTAACCCAGGTCATACTATCTAGTCACCTGTCCCCATACTGATTTTTGTGGCTGCTAGCAGAAAACCCCGAGGCCTCCAGCAGATTGCTACCAGTTGATTACCAGTACCAGACCAGGACTGAGAAGTTCCCTTTTTGAAATACAAAACAAATCCAAAAAAAGCAACCTTTTCAAGCTCTTGAAATACTGAGGACATACCTAACAACATCTCCATGCCAAACAGTTGCTCTACCAATGAATTCTGATAACTTTAGTCACAAAAGCTTATTCTTTTAACATTTCTGAGACTCACTTGGACGGTGGCACCATCTTGATTTACTAAGACCCTGTTCTGTTAAGTGTTCAGAACCAAACATATTTAGAACATAGGTTAGAGGAGGACTACCCCATCTGTTTTATTCTGATCAGGTGTTGCAAAATAAAGCTTTAAAAGAGGGGGCTGGATCTATGCACTTAGCCTTCTGAAGCAATTCAGGTCATATAGATTTAGGCAAGTTGTGTACTTTTGGAGTGTGTGGGGGGGTCACCTCTAAAAATATACACTCTTGAATACATGCAGGCCAGAAGGTCTGAGTGAGGAATTGAGAGGAGAGGTACAGCTGGTCAATTCACCCACAGTCTCCTCTCAACATGTGAGGTAAAGAACCCCTGAAAGAAGTGTGTAGGGAGAACACTGTTATTATGGACTCATCATATTCATGTCTTCTCAGGCCTGGGCAGCAGGGGAACTGGAGTGGGCCAAGAGTAGTAGTCAGAGCTAGAGACAGGAGAGACAAAAAAGCATTGGTTCAAAATTGTCTGTTAATTTCTCAGCAACTCAGACTTATTATGAGACAATGTGCACCTTTGGCCAGGAAGTCCATACATGTGTCAGGGTTGCAGTGTGTTTTGAATAATGCATTTCAAAAATGCTAATGGCAAGAAATGCATATGATTGAAAAATGTATGCAAACATTCTTTGTTCCTTAAGGAACAAAATTCCTTAAATTTCCTTAAGGAAAATGTGCACAATCTGCACATATTGAAAATCTGTACCAACCAGTATGTTTAAAAATATGAAAAAGCCTCTAGAAATTCCATGGTGAGAATTGAAAACAAAGTCCCAAAATGCAGTATGAATCTAGGATAGGTCAAAAACACAATTCATGCTCAGAGTTGTAGGAATCAGTTAGAACCAAAGGACCAAAATAGGAAGTAGAATCAAGAATCAAGCCTAAAGTGGAGACCTGAAAAGCAAGGAAGGTCCAAAGGACAATGTAGTAACTAGAACCTGGAGCAAGCTAGAAGACAAGAAGACAGAATAGTCAAGATTTCAGGAAAACAACAGAATTCAAGAAGAATTTGTTGCTTTATCAAGGATAGAAGCCCTTTATACTTCTTCATGCCCAAATGATATGATACTCAACCTGGATGAACACAGTCAGTAGAGAAGGTCCTTCATTGACAAACTGCTGCACCCAGTTCAGTTCGTCACCACAATTAGTAAATGGCACTCTGCTCCAGCTACATAGCTTATTGTTTGTGCAGAATCAGTGGGCTGGAATCCTCTACCTCACATAAGTAAAGTAAATTAGGTGTGGCTCTTCCACTCAGTTCCTATTTGAGGGATCTGCAGGTTCCTTCTTCTGGAGTTCTCTCGGTTCAAAAAAAAAGTCTAGTAGACAATACAGACAACACAGATGTCATTGTCTAGGCACATTCTTTTCAGACTCTCTGTAAAGACTTTACCTTTAAGAGATTATTCATAGGCCCTTTCCTCACGGCGGGGGGCAAAATGGCGCATGCAGGGGCGGAGCTTACCTGCTAGCGGGTAGCTCCATCTCTGTGGGGAGTGCGGTTTCGCCACTCTATACGCCGCCAAATTTCGGCGGCATTCGGTGGTGCCCAAAATGGCAGCCGGCGGCTTCCAGCGGTGCTCCGCCAATCAGGGCAGTGCGCCAGCCGGAAGCCCGCCCCTGGGCAGATCTGCAGGGATGTGCTACCGCATTTCTGCAGTTCTTCACTGGGGGCTGCCACGGAGCAGCGCGGGCGAGTTTCATAAAAACCACTTGGGAAGATGATTTTTATAAAACTCGCAGCACCACCCCCGTGGCTGTGCTAGAACAGTTTGAGGTGTAGAACCTCACTTTTTCCAACTGCACTAGCGCACTCTGCGGTGAAGAAGACCTCCTGGAGAGGTCGCCCTAGCGTGGGCAATATGCCCGTGTGGAAAGAGCCATAGTCATTGCCATTTGTGAAGGAAACAGTACTTGTCACAACAGGCAAGTCTTATATATTGGTAATACATATAACAGCATACATACAGCATCTCAGTAAGAGATAAAGAGAGTTGAATTCTATCTCTGTAGGAAATACTCCACTCTTGCATATTATAACAGTAAAAAGTCTCACCCTCCTGAGGAACAGCAGACAGTGAACAGCTTCTTATCTTTGGCATGGTCTCAAAGACCAGCCAGGTACTGAGGCATCTTCTATTTATAGACGTCATCCCTGGGTTGCTTAAACTTTCTACTCAATAGTAGTAGAAGCCCTGGTGGCGCAGTGGTTAAATGCCAGTACTGCAACCACAAGGTTGTGAGTTCAATCTTGCCAGGCTCCAAGGTTGACTCAGCCTTCCATCCTTTCGTAGGTCGGTAAAATGAGTACCCAGCTTGTTGGGGGCAATTAGCTAAAAAAAATACATTGTAAACCGCTTAGATAACACTTAGTTGATAGGCGGTATAGAAATAAATGCTATTGCTATATTATTATAGTATCGTCAGGGCATCACCACCAATCAGATGAGACTTTAACTGGTGTCTTGTCCTCATTCAATCAGGCAACACTTGTTATAGTCCATTTGCCTAGGGTCACCCATCACCCTATTGGAAATGAGATTTTACCAGCCTTTTGTACAAGACCACTCTCATTTAATCATCATACAAGGTGACTATTTATCTAGTCACATAAGACTTTACCTGATGATCATTATTCTGGCTACCTGCCATCAGATGATTGCATCATGTACAACTCAGCATGGTTAAGGATTATTGTGACAACTATGCACACCTTTCTGGTTTTTCTCTCTCTTGGCTAGACTCTCCTTATCTGCCTTATGTTATTGTCAATACTGAGGTAGCTGAACACCCAGAACTGCCTTCATTATATGCTGTTAACTCTGTGAAGGCAATTATCACATGGTATACAGTGGGCCTTCCACCTTCACAAGGATTTAGAGTGCAGAACCTTCATGAAGGTGGAAAAACCATGAAAAACTCCCTACTGCTTCCCCTCCCATTCCCTTCCAGGGCACCTCCTTTCCTGTTCCCATACAAAATGGAACGGAAAGGGCTGAGGGAAGCCTCTTGTGAGTTCTCCATATGGGGGCAAAATGCATAGGAATGGGAGAGGGAGTTCTGGAGGGGGAAAGGAAGGCTTACAGAAGGCTTTCCCACCTCCCTGTTCTCTTCTGTTTTGCCTTGGTGCGAATTCTCTGCCTTGGAGCAAAATGCATGGGAACGGAAGGGGGAGAATGGAGGGGGAAGGCATATGGGCTTATGAATAACCAAATTCACAAAGGTCAAACCTATGAATGTGGAGGGAGGGCTGTACTTATTGCCATATTTCTTCCAATATACAGGTCTCAGGGCTTTAACATTTTGCAAAACATACACAAAATATAGTATCCAATTTATAAGAATAGAACAGTGTGTGAAGAAGTGGCCTCTTATAAGACTAATGGGACAACCGTCACTTTCACTTAGGAATCCTCCTGGGAATTGTGCAAGATTCTAAGTAAACCAAGTGAATCCAATGAGAAGCTAATCTCCAATCCAGACCCTCAGACCTAGCAGGGGACAAGGCCAACAGGGAATGTGACAATGGTGCCAGACTGACCAAGACCCTGCTCTCTCCCTCATGAGAGGAGAATGATAGAATAGGGCTCATCTGATAATAGGAAACTTTTTCAGAAGCTGTCCAAGGACTCCTTATGGTGAATATTCTATTCTAAGCCTTTATTTTGAAACTGCAAAGAATGCAAGCTTGAAGATAAGATGAAAAATTTCCCAGTTGGTCACAGAATTTCTAATAGCCCACATTTAATCCCTCCCCTTTCACTAACCCAGACTCTGAATACAAGCATTCAGTAGTCAGAAATAAGACAGGAGTTATTTTAGTATGAGGTTATTTTAATTGTATGTTTTCATATACATTTAATGATATGTTTATGTATTTTTAGTTTTAGTTTAGTTTTTAAATTGCAACCTGATTGAGCCTAAAGGCTAGGGTGGCTTAGAAATCTAAATAACTACATGAAGACTGATTCTGTAGCAAACCACAGACATGTGAGACTAATGACAATCAATATGATTGTCTCCCACTGCCAAGGTACTTTCTCTAAACATTGCTGGGTGCAGTTTCACAGTCTTGTTCAGCAAACAGCCTTGTTACGCAATTAAAACGATGCAACTAATGTGCAGGCTGTGGAGAACAGACTTGCTAGAAGTGAAGAAATGTGCAACTATGGCCATTTCCTCACTAGACTGTGAGGCCCGTCCCTAAACTGCAAACCCCAGGATTCCATACAATGTTGAAAGTGGAATAATAGCACTATAACAGTCTAGTGCAGAGATGGCCTATGCTTGGACAAGGAACTGTACAACATTAAAAGCCCAACCCTAGTCAGCTTGTAAAAGCCTGATGATTTTAACCTGCAGTCAGAAGCAGAGTAATGGTGAGGCCATACTGGTTTATTTAAGGAGGGAGTTCCAAAGTCTGGGAGCAGCCACTGAGAAGGCCTTCTTCCTTGTTTTTATAAAACAAGCCTGAGAAGATAGTGAGACACGGAAATGGGCATCTCCAAGTGATCTTAGAGTTGTAATGGGCTCATTAATGGAGATATGGTCTTTCAAATAACCTGGACCCGAGTCATATATACTTTTATACATCAAAACCAGCACTTTGAATTGTGTCTAGAAATGGGCTGGCTGTCAATGGAGCTGTTGCTCCAAGGCAGTTGTATGCTCCTTAAAGCTAGCTCCTGTTAACAACCTGGCTGTAGCTCTTTGGGCCAACTGTAGTTTCTGAGCACTTTTGAAAGGCAGCCCCACATAGAATCCATTACAGTAGTCCAAATGGGAAGTAACCATAGCATGCACCACGGTGGCCAGATCAGACTTCTTCAGAAATGGGAATAGTTGGTACATTAGCTTTGACTGTACAAAAGCATTCCTGGTCACTGTTGAAACCTTGGTCTCCATAACAAACAAAGGCCTGTGAGCCCCTGCTCCACTACACCATGGGAAAGGAGACTGACTGACTGATTGAAAGGAGAGAGTATCTTACCAAACCAACTGTATGGGAAGAGTGAGGCAGGCAGGGCATTGGCTACAGAGAATTTTTCCAAAGGAGATAACACTGGGGAGGGGGCTGTACAGATTTGGAGACCACGCTATTCTCCTTTGCCTAGAAAGAAAAAGCCAGGTGGGTGTCTTGGCTCATAAATCCCCTTGTTGCCTTCTAAAACAGTAGCTCAGTCAGTAATCTAATATTTTGGGAAATCTGATTTTTATTTCCTTGGTGAAATTGAATAGTTTGTTTTTCCCCCTGCCCAATGGGATGAGGTGTGCATTTAAAAACCTGACTTGGAGCTCATTTGAAAGTAATTCTGCATGGATCCTCACGTTGTTATCTTGTAAGCAGTTTTCCTCAGATGCTCTGCCAGATGGGTATAAAATGCTGGTGCTATTGCTGAGACGTTCTACCCACGGTTATTAGTTTGCGTTTCATTTGCAAGGTAGGCGCCCACAGAGCAACAAGCTTGTTGCTTGTTGTACGTTGGGAATTGTCTGCATAAAAATGTACCCATATGTTAGGGCCAGACAAAAAGCAATATACTATAGCAGTTGACCCTTTGACCTGCAATATTTCTGAATCATATGGGATTTAAGAGCTGGGTTTAGGGATTTAGTAAATGGTTGTCCCTTTGACCTTAATTACTGTAATGCCTCCTCTAATCCTATCAGGGTCCTGTGAATGAAATGCATTTCTAGTACCTAAAGAAAAGATTACTCTGCCACAGCTAAGCTGCAGTTGAGGCACATTGTGTTAAAAATTCAAAAGAATGTAATACAAGTCACCTGTTGCGCAGGAACCTTGTGGTGTCAGAGAGCACAGTGAGCCACGTTAATCAGTTACAAGGGGTGTATCAGCAGAGCACATGATTGCTTGGCCTTGTGTGTTCTTTTTGTTGAATTCAGCTGCCCAGCTTCTGCAAAAGGAAAGGCAGTGGTAACAAGCATGTTATCTGACACTTTTGACCTGCTCCCACTCAAATATTCAGGGCTAGCTTCATAAAATAAGGAGAAGGAGAGCACATGTCTATATAACCCTCTGAGAAGCTGCACAATGATGGTGAGGTCCTCCTTTGTGGTGAAGGGCACTCAGAGCCCCCCCACTTGTGCTTGATTACATAGCTCATCTGGCTTCAGCTACAGATGTGTCAAAACCCCCATACTCTGACTTTGACAGCAAGTGCATAGTAACCAGTATGACCATAGAGAGTCATATCTTCATGTTTATTACTAAGTGTGGTATCATCCCACTCTCTCTCTGTGTGTGTGTGTGCCTAATACACTTCTCATATAGTGAGTTTTTCACCCAACATAATGTCCTACAATCCAAGAAATGTTTGTCTTTATAGAATAAAGTGTGTCCCATAATATTCAGTACCTACAACAAGAAGGTGCAAGGTAAAACAAAACAAAACGCAAAATAAAGATGAAGGACACACTAGTATGGAGGGGTCTTTTCTGATCCCGCTTAATTCCAATGTTACCCTAATTAAGAGTTATTGTTTATGCCTGCTATCAATCATAAAAGTCACTTCGGCTTCTCTGAAGTATAGGGCATTGTTGCCTGACACCTTAACAGCTAGAACAAAAAAAGGCACACCAATGGCAAAATAACACCATTGATTTGGAGGGATATTATTTTCGTCTCAGGCTGTTTTTCTGTTGGGGGAGGCTATAAATGGTAAGCAGCTGAAACATACAGACATTACCATGGAGGAGACAATGTCCTAGAAGTACTACATTTATAATTCTGTGTAAGTTGGGCAACAAAATATACATCTGGGGGACTTAAATGGTCCATCCTGTTGGAAAAGGTTAATATAAGCAAGAGATTATATATAGAGCCAGACTAAAAGGTAGTTAAATAATGCAAACACCTTACACTGAATTCAGCCTATTATTTTGGATGAGAGATCTGTGATGTCACGTGACATCAAACTTCTTTGGTGTTCATTTTTCACTTCAAAGGAGGGAGACATGTCTGTAGACAATCTGAAATTAATAGGAGCTGCATAGATGGAGAGGGTGATTCATCAGGCAAATCCTGTGCTTAAAAAGTGCTGGAATTATTATGATGTTGCTTGATCAATACGATAACGACTCAGTTGATCAATGAAAATCAGTATTTTCATGGGAAATCCTGCCTCTCCCTCATCTGGTGCTTCACCCAAACAAAGACACAGTGATGCTTCTAGTTCTATATACAGTGGCTTCTCCACCTTTGCAAGGGTTCAGGGCGCAGACCCGTCATAACTCACCCCCACACCATCCCCCTCTCATTCCCTTCCAGGGCTCTCCATTCCTCTGCCTTTTGTGCACTGGGACCAGAAACAAGAGAATGGGAAGATGGTGTAGAGGTGAGAAGGAACACTCGCGCGAGTCTGCCTCCCGGATTCCTTTACCTATTGCCTTGGCATGAGTTCTCAGTGCCCAGCAAAACACAAGGGAATGGGAGAGGAGAATGGAGAGGGGAGGCATGCATATGCTTTGCGAATAGTCAAATTTGCAAAGGTCAAACCCATGAATGTGAAGCAAGGACTGTACTACCAATTTAAGAAGTGATTAACTGCATTTCACTCACTCATAGCTGGCAGTAGGCTTTTAAAAAATGTTCTAGATGCCAGATGAACCTCCCAATGTTCACAACAGAGAAAGCCTTTTCTCCTGCTGCCATCTGGCACAGGTCAGATGCCAGGGGTATCAGAATAAGAGCCTCTGAAGATGGTCTAAGTGCCCAGGCACATTAATGTGGAAGTACACATTTCTTAAATGCTCCAGTCCCTCTCAAGGTGTGTTGCTACATGTTGCTTGCAGGCTGGAACTATTAAGGTAGGGGCAAACAACATATTGTCCATTGGCCACATGCAGCCATGTTGCCTGTTGTTGTGGGCCCTGCTGCTGCCCTTCCTGCTGTTGAATTTTGTGGTACAGCTGCAGCAAGAAGAGGCAAATTTTCAGGTTCAAACAAGGTATACAAGGAGTTCTCAGCTTGCTTGAAAGGAGAAGCTTGCACTTGGAATCATGAATTTCCTTTAAAACAAAGGCCTTTTCCACATGAGGCGATGAAATTGCGCCGTGACGCTTCTGGCTGTTATTTTCTGTATCTGCGCTACCATGGACTTTAATTTAAAAAGTTCTATACAGCTGTAGCGTGAACCAGGCTAGCGTGTGCTAACGTGTGCTTAAAGATCCACACTGTTTTCTCATGGCCACTCCCAATAGTCTGCTTAGCTCCCCCCTTCGCCTGCGATTGGCTGTGTTGTTTTTTTTTGTAAAATGGCTCTGTGCGTCATTGCGTCATTCTGTAAGTGTGCACGTGAGCACATACGCAGCACCACCTAGCTCCTCCCATGACTTCCCCCTCTCTCCGCCCCCTTCCTTTAAAGCCTCGTGGAGAGAGCATTTCTAGGCTTGGGTTATTTTTGGCTTGAGTCTTTTTCGCGTCTTGCGCTTTCTGATTATTTCGGCTGGTTTGGCTATGGAAGGAGAGGGGATGGCGAATGTTTACAGGGCCCTTGGGCCGTTTATTACAGTTCTGGGGATTGTTATGGAAACAATACAAAGGCAGTGGGCCGGAGATTCAGCGAGGAGGTACAGGTACAGGCTGTATCAGGACCATGACAATGATGAGGGGGACTTCAGCTGTTATGTGCCCCTGCTGGGAGGCTCCTCACGCCATGTGCCATGCCCCAGAAGATGGTGGGTTCGGGAGAGGATGCACAGGACGTGGTGGACCGAAGAGGTTCTGGCGAAGTGGGATGATGACCAGTGGCTCTACCACTTCAGGATGACCAAAGCCACCCTGTTTGAGATAGTGGCCACTGCGTCCCCACCTGAGAGAAGAACCACAGAGATCGCCAACCCATCCCTGTGGAGGAGAGAGTGGCCATCACTGTATAGTGGCTGTAACCCCATTGATCTATGCAAGATGGCCAGCACTTTTGGCCGGGGGATCTCCACAGTAGCTGTTATAATAATAGAGGTGTGCCTTGCGATAGAGCAGGGGTTCTCAACCTGTGGGTCCCCAGATGTTCGTGGTTCAGCTCCCAGAAGCCCCAGCCACTATGGTCAATGCTCGGGCTTTGGGAGCTGAAGTCCAAAAAACATCGGGGGACCCACATTGAAAACCACTGGATAGAGCATGTGCTTTCATCCACTGTTTGCCTTGGCGACTATAGGAGGGTAGTCTTAAAACCCAATCTCCCCCACAACACATAGCTAGCACTCACTCCTGTGCTAACACAAGAGCACTATGGAGGCTCTCTGGCCACCCATTCCCAACAGTCCCTATCCTCTTCCCCCAGATGTGCAGTCTTTCCTGGCCAGGCACTATTCCTGAACTTTGCACCCATTTCTCCGCGTCCTGTTCTCAGCAGCAGTATAAAAGGGGTTTGTTTCCATTTTTCCAAGGAAAATATTGGGATTTTAAGTGGGGAACTGGCGGGGGGAAAACATTGGAAAACTACCCTCTGCCCCTGGGACAAATGGCATGTGGAGTTTTTCCCTTTGGCCACACCATCCATCTCTCTGACCAAGACAGTGCTTCCCCTGGCCCTAGCCAGCAATCAGCACTCCAGGAAGTTTCACACACAAGTCACACGTGCACACACAAACCCGGGCCTCTTCCCCCTCCATCCCTCCCTTGGTCCCCATTGTCTAACACTTTTCAGCTTCATGGTAACATTTTCCCACCAAAAAAAAAATTTACAAGGGCCAGCATTCAGCACTTGTCGCACAAGGCAAGGACACACACAAAGACACACGTAAACCCCACCCCCCACCAAAAAACACGGGACATTCAGTCCCTTGTGGCCCCACACTATCCTCAAACTTGTATAGCTGTTCATGTTCAATTCCTCTAAAAATTTTTTTTCCCCCTGATCCCACCACTTGCAGATCATGGATGGTTTCCAACAGATGGGTTTCCCGCAATGCATCGGGGCAGTGGATGGAACACACATTCCGGTGCGGCCCCCCAAAAGGGAAAGAGGAGAGGAGTTTATCAACAGAAAGAGCTCCTTTTCCAACTCCTACAGGGTATGGTGGTAACCCGGAAATTTGTGGACATTGTGCTGGGATACACTGGGAGAACGCATGATGTTTCTTTTTCCGGCACTCCTTGCTGTGGCACGCCATGGAGGCTGGAAGGTTTTTCCCGGGGGAACCCAACCATCACCATCGGGGTGTTGCCATTGGTCCTGTTATCCTGGGTGATACTGCATACCCTCTTTCCCGGTGGCTAATAAAGCCATATGGAGGACCACTAGACCAACAAAAGACAGCCTACAACAGAGTGTTCAACTGCTGCAGTAATGCTGGAGCGGGCCTTTGGAAGGCTCAAGGCATCGGGGGCTATCTTTCTGCCCCTTTTGACTGTGTCCAAGCAGAACTACCTCCCAGTTATTACAGCTTGCGTGGTCCTCCATAATATTTGTGAGTCGAAGGGCCACATCCTCCACCCGGAGCTGGCACCCCCCAAGCTTCCACCTAGCTCGGGGGACTTTTGTCCCTATGCCTCTGAAAGGGGCTCCAGGAAGGGGAACATGTGAGGAACGCCATACGGGCCTCATTGTTGGAGACAGTGAATAGCTCAGCTGTGTGCTTCCAACACGGGGAATAAAGGAAGGGACGGAATGGGCTGGGAAACAGTTCTTTAAGACCGTTTGTTCATAGTTTAATTGGAAAGTTGTGCTTTGTGGTAGTGATGTTAATAATACACCATTGCCTTTCTTTGGCTATATCGTTTTGAAATAAATTGTTCAAACTTTGTATGGCTTCTGGACATTTTTTAATATTCTACTATAATAAAGGGTTAAGAACAACGTAAACAGTGTAAAAACATTCCATGAAAGGACAACTTTACAACAAGCACTGAACTTTTGTAATGCACAAGCAAAACAAGCTGTTTGGGCAGGCCCTGAAACAGGTGGGGACCTTCCTTGGGGGCTGAACAGTTTGGGGTTTCTTCACCTGCAAAGCCTTTCCACTTGTTGGTTGCTGCTGGAAGTCCCGGGTCTTGGCAGAGCAAGGCTCTGACTACTCTCTGGACTGTTGGTTGGCATCCAGGGCCATCACCCCTTTGGGTTTGGCCCTCCAACTTTTTCCACTACTGTCGCGATCCGGGGACATAGCCGTGGCACATTCCTGGAGGAGGGAGATGATCTCTCTACGGTCCTCTGCCACTGTGGCTATCCCCTGCTGGAAGTGCTGCTCCATCCCACTGTACTCCCTGGCACGCTGCTGCCTGTTAAGTTCCTGTTGCTCATGGATAAATTCCATGGTCGCAATCGCCTCAGTTAAAGTGTCTCTAGGGCCCGCCAATCCTGTCCCTGTGCCGGGACATCTGGATCCTTTGATCTGGGGAGAGTCCCGCTGTGGGAATGGGCCATGGGACACCTGGTGTTCCAGTGGTGGCATCATCTAGAGGGATTGCAAATACACAGACAGTAACATAACAGTACTTGAGGTCTGTGATTACAAGGTAATCACTGTTTTGCCATTACCATGGGATTAACCATTAAAAAAATATGCAAAACGAGTACATTGCCAGGGGTGGGTACCTTACCAAAGATTTATGTCGCTGTGGCATGAACGTATGGATTTTGTATTGTTCACATTAGATGGCTAAGGTCTATGTTCTGTTCCTTACTCCCAAAATCAAAATGCTCCTAAAATAACCTGAAATACCTTGCTAATGTGCCCCCTTATTAACGTCTCACATTTTCCTACAATATGTTGATGTCCGGCCATTGCTCTGAATGCAGTAACTATCCACCACAAATAAACCACGGTGATTACAATTCCCCCTGCAGTAAGACAGAATGCAGGAATTTTACCTGTGGATAAGGTTAATTGATAACTCTCGGGTTTCCCTGGTGCTACCATTCTCCGTTGTAGGGGTGCCAACCTCCCTGGCGTGGAAGCCCTTTCCTCACCCCTGTATGGAGAAATAAGTCATGAGGACTGCTCTGAAGCACGGCTGACACATTGGACGACACTCACAATACCATCATGGATTGCCCCAAGCGCCTCCCACCACACATCTGCCCCTGGGGAGCAAATCTCTGTTTAAGATGCTTTTGAATTAATCTCGAGCATTATCTCACTACATGCTCACCATCACACTACTGAGAGTCTGGGATTTTTTGAGGTCTGCATGTCCCCTTCCCGCGTTGTGTGTAAGGGGACATCCCTGTTGTCAATGTGCGCTTCCGGGGCACCAACTGGCATCACGATCATAATGCATTCCAAACAAGAAAATGAAAAGGGAACCCCCCCCACCTCAAGAAACACAGATATAGATGACAATACGGCATTCAGCCATATCTGTGTGTGTGTGTGTGTGTGTTCTTGAGTGTGTATGTGTGCGTATACAACTGTTTCCTTGTGTTGTTTTTGAGGAGTAGATAAAAAACAGCATTTTCGAAAGAGCAAAACTATTTCTAGCCCCAACTTGCCTTGAATTCAGAAAATAGTACTATTAAGGGGGATTTTTGGCCATTTCTTAACATTATACATCCCATTTTCTTTCCATGCACAGAACAAGGGTTTGACATTCCAAAGAAAAACAATGCATTTTCTCCCGCACTGGGAACCTTTATGGTTACCAATGCAACTGAAAAAATGTGTTACTTTAGCAGTACTTACAAGATGTTAAATAGTGAGTTATTCTGTGATTACACATGGCTCATGCATACAGGTTGAGGCTTCTGGCATGCCTGTAGCTTTCCAAAAAGGGTTCATTCTTGACATCACAAATCTTTACTGGGTAGAAAAACCCAAAATCTACTTTTTCTCTGGTCACACATTCACACAGGCTTACCGGATGTCTCTGCATCAGAGGAATTCTGGGTGTTTCCTGAAAAGTCCTCATTCAGCGCCTGCTCTTGCACTATAAAACAAAGGAGACATGAAAGTGGCTTTGGGGGGAAACTTTGGGCCCAAAACAGAAAAGTTTTACGGTATTGATTATACCTTTTGCCACACCAAGGTTGTCCACTGTGTGGTCTATCCTCTTCTACCTTAGGCTGGCACCACCCCGGGGGGGATGGACACTGGGTCTCCCCCTAGTATTCTTTCCAGTTCTTCAAAGTAGGGACAGGTGACTCTTGCGGATCCTGTCCCTTGAGCTGCAACTGCATGCTGGTAGTCCAAACACAGCTTCTTTGTTTTTGTTTTGCATTCCTCTGCAGTTCTTTGGTGTCCCCTCCTAGCCATTTCTTTGGCTATGTCCTCAAATACTTTATATTGCGGTAGCTGTCCTGCAGGTCCACTTGGAAACGCTGCCGCCCCCTACGTCCAGCAGGTCCTTGATCTCTGATGGCCGCCATGCAACACCCCCCCCTTTGTTCCTCTTCCTCCTGATGCTAAAACCTCCTTCTCCAGGGCTGGCAACATTGCCCTGGGTGGATTTTTTCCCTTTTTCCCGCCTTTTCCATCTCTCTCTTTCCAGTTGTGTCCTTTACAAAACCCCACTCCCTCGCGTCCACGTTCCTCCGCCTTAAAATTGCTGCTTCCGGTACGGACCTGTGCAGCTTCTTCTTGCGGCCTCACACATGCGCAGTAACGCAGGACCCGGAAACCCCCATAGGATGGCGTAGGAACTGCATGCATTCCGTGGGTTTGGAGAGTCAGGAGTGGAGGGTGTGTGTGTTCGAGGCCAGGCGAGTGTTTTCTGTCATTCATTCCTATTCCCTGCTATTACTCTGTCTTCCAGATAAAGTTTACTTTGATTTTTGTCCCCCACTTTCTATATTTTCCTGCTATTTCTTTCCCCTTTTTCTAAACCCCTTATCAGTTTTGCACTTCTTCGCTTTCTGTTTCTGTGGAATTCTTTTCACTGTTTCTTTTTACTGTTTTATTTTCACTGTTTGGTGGTGATTGGGTGTGGTTGTGTGTGTGATTGTGGTTGTGTGTGTGATTGTGGTTGTGTGGGTATGTGGTTGTGTGGGTGATTGTGGTTGTGTGGGTGATTGTGGCATAGTGATATGGAGCATGAGGGGCTCTCTGGAGTGACTTTGAGACCAGGGAAATGCTGTCCCTGGTCAGATGGTGTGGGGACTTGCACATTCTGTTCCGCAGCACAAGCACACCAAACAGGGAATATTATGAGTCCGTGGACGAAGGCTGACGTGCCAGGGTTTCAAAAGGACAGCGGCTCAGGTGAACTCAAAGTTCAAGAGCCTTAAGGGGGCCTTCTATGACACTATGCAGAGATTTTAAAGGCCACCCTCCCCACGCTGCAAGGCCACCCTCTTTTCCATCCTTCTCAGAATGTGGAAGAGTGCTGGTCGCCCCTTTCCCGGCTGGGTCACCACAGAGGAGGACGTAAAATGTTTTCTCCCATCCCTGCTGAACTGAAGCACTACTTTAAAGTTGTTCTATGTCTTCCATACAAGGAGGCCCGCCCCTTCCCCCACAATCTCCAAACACCCTTAACACCACGTCCCACTTTCACAGGTGCAAGACGGCGTGAGACAGGGGGGGTAAGATCCACATGTGGGCAGTTCACCAGAGAGGGAAGGTAGGAACAAGTTTATTTATAAGTTTTTTGTTTGACAGCAGATGACTTCTATTTTGGCCTCTCACTTCCTCTGTATTGTCTGGAGGTCAGGGTTCACTTTGTTTTACTGAAGGATGGGGGGGGGGGCCATGTTGTGGCACTATCATAACTTTTGTTGATTTCTGTGCTCCTCTTTATTCAGCACCAGAAGTCAAAGTACGCGACACCTCGGTGACTGGCGAGGAGACAGACCCAACAGGTGCTACCGAGGAGAAAGGGAACATATATCCAAACCAATGCGTGAAAGCATAGCCTCACTTACTTTATTGTTAATAGCATACAAGCACCATGTTTTACCTAAAAAAAATTTTGGGGTGTTTTGCATGCTACAGCTTAGGAGCAGAAAAAGCTGTCCACTCTTCCGCTGGCCAGCCCCGGAGGGTAAAAATGTAGCAGAGGAAGTGGTGGCACATGTGGGAGGTGAGCCGTTGAACTCAGGACCAGGGCCGTGCTAAGTCGCTTGATGGTCAGGAAACGTTGGCATACCGTTTTTTTATAAAAGGTTGAGTACCAGGGAGAGCCAAGAGCAAGAGGAAATGGGTGAGGACATTCCTGGACCACCCATAGCAGGTAAGTTCATGTGATTTTACTGTCATTGTTACTTTTAACGCCATCAGTCAACCCGCAACGTGTATCAACAGGAGCCAATGTTCTTCTCTGTAATTTGCCGCAGATCCATCCCATCAGCAGCGGCTACCCTGAACGGAGATGCTGGCCCAGATAAAGGACATAGAGAGAAACACGAAAATCTCTGTAAGTGCTTGTTGACCATAATTGGGGAAGAAAAAGGGGAAAGCAAGGACTATGGCCATTGTTCGCGCACACTACTTGAACCTGTTGTTCTTCCCAACAGATTAAGCCGTGCACAGCAGCCTGAACGCCATGTTCTCGGCATTCGATGAATTTTGTGCAGGGATACGCCAGGATATGCAATTCCTGCGCCAATCAATACAAGAGAGTGTAAATAAATGTTAATAATGTTCCCAGTTTTATGTCTCCTTCTCACTTTTATGTTTACCCCACCAAACCCCAGATTTTGTATGTAGCAACCCCCTTTCACTTACTGAATGGTATATTTTCCAAACGTTCCTAAAGCACCTTTTAATAAAAAAAATCAAAGTTACTGATGTTCATTTTTCCTTGCACTGGCCTCCCAGTGCTGAACGTTGCTGGTCCCTACCATTGCCCATTTCCGCACTAGACTGTTATCGCACTATATGACTCCACATTCAACATCTTATGGCCATATTCACAGGGGCAAGGGAGCGGTTCAATCTCACCAAAGTCCAGGAGGACAGCTGTCATCACAGGGAGGAATACACATCCCATTGTGCACCTGTGGAGAGAAGGCAGCGTTACATGATATTCCCACGCATTCTTCCACAATCCCAAGGTTTATCCACAGCCATTGTGATATTTGAGGTCGGTTGAAGCAGGTTTCCTGCCACAGCAGGGGTGAGGGAGTGGTTCATTCTCACCAAAGTTCAGGACAGCTGTCACCACAGGGAGTACTACACGTCCCATTGTGCTCCTGTGGAGAGAGAGCATCGTTAATTGCTCATCCCCCTCCCCCTCCCTCCCCCCAGCAAATTGGGGCGGAGGGAAGGACAGCCGCATCACAAAGCCAGGCTGACCCCCTTTTTAAAACTGACCCCGTTCCACCTCCCCCTCCACTACACACATTCTGCCTCCTGCCGCAAAGGCCCCCTGCCCCATTTACCCCCATGATCTGGGCATTTCAGGGCGAGAGGTGTGAGAGCCCCACAGCGCTTTTCCCAAGCAAAAGCTCCAGTAAATTAATAATTTAATTTTTTAAATAATTTAACGGTGAGGCTTCCCACGGGGTCCCTGGCCATTCCCCACGCTGCCCTTTCTGTCCTGTGCCCTCAAGGCTGGGCAGCGAAGGGACCCCCGCCCCTGCCACAGCTCCCCTGGCTCCCACATCCAGCGCTCTCTCCTGGGGTTTTAATGGCAAGATTCCTCAGGAAGAGACTTTCCCAAGACTTTCCCAAAGCGCCCCCCCAAGCCATGAGCCCTCAAACCACATATCCCCAACCTCCTGAGCTGCCAACAGCCCCATGCAAATATGCAGTAGGCATTTTAAAGTGAAAAATAAAGAAAAAAAACCCCCAAACTACGTACCTGAAATCCTTTTCCTTTTTTTCTGCTGTGGCTCTTAACCGCTTTCCGAGGATTAAAAAATGGAGCCGTCCTGTTCCTTGTGGGGCGGGCCAACTGCTGAAGCTGTCTACGCCCACGGCCCACCCTCCATTGATCTCATGGGCGAATTAGCACGTATCTGCGCTTCTACACAAATGAGCATGCACGCGATAGCGCGGCCCAGGGAAAAAAAGATCACATTTTTTCCGGTTTTTAAAAAGTGCACGTGATGACAGTTGGAGGCGTCTCTGCACAGATTAAGATGTGGAACTGAAAAATTAAAGACGACGTGGCGCACTCCAAGGTATGGAAGACCTCCGTCAGAGGCCGCGC
Organism: Iguana delicatissima; assembly: GCA_948472985.1. NCBI lineage: Eukaryota > Metazoa > Chordata > Lepidosauria > Squamata > Iguanidae > Iguana > Iguana delicatissima. The sequence continues at coordinate 72,670 of CAOKZL010001164.1, read as the reverse complement.
TACAACGTTTTTTTGCCCCCGTGTGGAAAGGGCCAAAGTGTGCACTGCCTATTACTCCAGTTTTAACTGGAAATTCACTTAATTTTGCTGTCACCATTGTGGTACTGAGTTTCAGTGCTTTGGTACTGAATTCAGTGGCAGAGGTGCAGCCCATGACAGGTTCTGAGAGAGGAAATTGGGCCTCAGATTTACCAATATTGTCTGCCCCAGCATTAAGCGGTAAGGTGTTTTTGAGCCAAGCACCCCAAGGTATTCACAGAAATACTAAGAAAGTGAGAATAACCAGCATAAAATGGAAGTGGAGAGGGGAAAAATGCCTCATAGTCCAGACTGAAACTAATACTACTGCTAGACTAGGGTTGGGAACTTTGTGGCCCTTCAGATGATAAACATTTGCATTTCTTAGCATTGAGTATACTGGGTTGCAGTCCAACATCTGGAATGCCACATGATGTTCAATGCTGCATTACAAAGAATGAGACCACTACCTTTAGCAGTGAGTTTTGGGTATCATGAAGGTGCAGTACATTTTTAGACATCTTGATATTTTATATACAAGATGTCTAGAAACAAGGCAGATCACTTGGGGGATTTTCTGCCTCCTGTGTTAAAATAACTTGTTTGACTTTGGGTACTGTGTATCTTGAGTTGCATGGTGAGCAGACTCCATTTGCTGTTCTACTTCAAACAGCAAAATGTCTTTAGTGTCATTGCAACTGCAGGTGGGAAGAAGCAGGGCAGTGTATGTAACTTGTAGACATTCTCATTTCTCACCTTTCCCTATAAGAAATATGATGACAGTGAAGCAAAACAGCCCATGTGTGTAGTTCATCTTCTAAGAAGCACAGAATATAGATGGAAGAAAGATTCATATTAATTTTACTAAGCACTTAATTATAAAATGTGATTGTTCAATATTCCATTGGTATAAAAGCAACCAGATCACACATTCCTGTGTCATCTGATCCCACATTTTCATTAAGAATGATTCATCTTGTCCAAAATTTTGTACCCAACTTTTGAAGGTTCATCTAGCTCAAAATTTTGTTTCCAACTTGAGTTAGCCAAATGTTTCTGGATGCTTACATCCAGGACACAATAATGAAGGTATTTTTCCCATTGTGTATCTCCTGCATCTGCTAAGGGAAAGGCTCTGTCTCAGCAGACAAGTGCATGCTTTCCATGCATTAAGGCCCTAGGGTTCAGCCCTTATCATTTCAAGATAGGGAAAGTAAAGATGTCTGTTTGAAACCCTAGAGAGCCATTATCAATCAGTATAGATGATGCTTAGCTAGAATGATTGTCTTGCTTAGTATAAAACAGTATCCTCTGTTCCTCAATGTATTCATAGGCTTATGAATATTCTAGTTTTTAATTCTGTTGGAATACACATGCCAGTATTCAGATGGAACATTCTGAATTCACAAGGAGAACTGGGCATCTACTTGGGCTTCAGGGAGTTTAAAACTGTAAATACTGGAATTGCTTCTATGAAAGAACAGATGGATAGAAACAATATTCCTTTCTCCAAGGCCCAAGAACTTAAGAGTTTATTGAGGTGATAACTTTGTTCTAGGAGAACATTCAGAAGAAGCAAATATGTCCCTTGAAGTTACTTAACCAACACTCTGCAAATACAGTTCAGGAGGACTTGGAAGTTTTTATACCTAGTATTTGTTTCTGTTTTCCATCGGCCTTGTAGTCTTAAAAAACTGCTTATATAGATTCTGAAAATTACACTTACCATATTTTCTTTCTCTTCCACCCACTCATTTTCTGAGGATAAGTGTTTGGGGAAAAGAAGTTGTGGATCAGTCAAAATCCACCTGGAACGATTTAGAGTGGTGAATGTTGTCAACCTGGAGGATAATGGGTAGGAAAAAGGAGTCAAGCTGTAATTTGAGAGTTAAGTGATGAAGTTCAGGTTCAGAGGGGCTGATATACAGAATAAGCTAGTGACAGCCTTCTGACGAGCTAACACGCCCTTATTTCAGGAAAGGGGAATGTACAAAACCAAGAAAATATCTTGGAAACAAAATGGAGTTTCATCACTGTCATAGTGCTGTCTTACTGGTTATGCAGAATGAGAGCGAAGGCTGATGTGGAAGAATGAAATCACACCACTTTAGAGGCAGGGCAAAGTGTATGTGTGCACACACAAGCACACACATATTAAAAACAAACACAGCTCCCCAGCATGTGGAAAGATGTATTTGCAGACCAATGTAGATTTAAAGATACAGCTAGCTCTCCAAATTTGTGGATTAAGCATTTATGGATTTGATTTTTTGCTCACTCTTTCATGTGGGTGGATGGGAGGAGAGAAGGGGATGGGACAGGTATCCCTTTCTCCTTCCACCTGCTCCCCCATCCTATCCCATCCCATCCCATCCCATCCCCTTCCCTTCCATTCCTACCTCCCAGCCACACGAGTGAGGCCCAGCCATCCTGCCAGTACAGGTACTTTTATGTATATGTTAAATATGTTTTGGCAGGCTTACAATATTTGTGGATTTTTTAAAACTTTTGTGGGGTCTTTTGCCCCTAACCCCCATGAAAGTGAAGGGCTGACTGCAGCTATTCATCAGATTTGGAACTTTCCAAAATTTTTACTACTTGGTTGCTCAAGGTTGCTTGTTACTGACTGCAGGTCTACATTTTATATTGTTTTCTAAAACTGTTTTGGCTTCTTTAAATGTTTCTGTTTTTTAGCTAGTGTATCTACCCGGCATTGCCCGGGATTTTATTTCTCATAGGAAATACTTGTTAGAAATATTTGAGATCCTGTATCTCTAATTCTCCAAACTGTCTTGTCCAGTACCTGTAACTTTCAGTTATTAACATAGAGAGGTTGGGTTCCTGAGGGAATACACTGCCCTCCTCCTTCTTGCTGCTAGGCCTTGTCTCCATAGCAAACAGCCTGTTCTCCGGCTGAGAATTCTGACGGGCCTCCCTAAACTGCCAACCCCAGGATTCCATAGAATTTTCTTACGCAGCCAATCATATGAGGTCTTCACCTGATACAGACAAACAGACAAACTTTGACTTTTATATAGTGGATTAACTATATTTTCTGTTTCATGTTTTGAGTAATTATTCTGTGAACAGCCTTGAGGAGATTTTGTCTTAAAAGGCAATATTGAAAGATTTCAGACAAATAAATAAAGCCTTAAACAAAATGGTCTTTGTTAGGAATAGCGACAGGAGTTGTACTTTATGCCTGCCGAGGACCAGTCTGCTTCACATTTGGTTTATGTTTAGCAAAGAAAAAAAGGAGGTGCACTCAAAGCAGAGTCATACTTTGAACGAATCTTATTATCCTAACTTTAGCACTTGCCTAAATCTTCTCTTCTCAGGACAGAGTCATTGGCTTTTCTTTTCTGCATACTTAGAGGCCTGCATCCCCTGTACCTCTGAAAAAAAAAAATCATTTTTGCCCCCAAATGGCATTTTGGCCGTTATTTAAAAACCTTCCTGAGTCATTTTGGGCTCAGGAGACGCCTTTTTTACAAAATGAAGTGAGCAGAAGTCACTTCTTGATTAGTTCCTGTTTCAAAAAAATGCCTCTCCTTGGTCGGGCAGAGGGGCAAATGTGGTGGAAATGTCCCCCTGCTCCCTAGAGGGCATTTAGGAGAATTCTCCTATGTCACTTGCAATGTCTATTTCAGTGCCTTAGTGCACCCTTTGCTGCAGTTTGTAATGGTTGTGGCAGTAAAGAAAGCTGATCGCCATCAGGAGAAAAGACTCCCTTTTTCTGGTAATGGAGAGCCAGCAGGGCAGCTTCGTATCATGATGGAGAGAAAACCCTGTTGCCTCTATGCCCAAAGACATTTTAATCAGATGCCACTATTGCCATCCCATGCCACCTACACCAGCCAACAGGATTATGGACACTATGTGAGTGTATCTGTGCCTTCCAGTCAACTATTGACTTATGGCAAAACCGTGAATTTCATAGGATTTTTCTTAGACAAGGAATACTCAGAAGTGATTTTGCCATTTCTTCCTCTGAAATATAGCCTACAGCACCTGGTATTTGTTGGGAGTCTCTCATCCAAGGATTAACCAGTGCTGACCCTGCTTAGCTTCTAAGATCAGATGGGATATGGTGCCTTTGAGGTATTTAGGAAATATTATTTCTTGGTTTCATGTTCTTCCTTCTTGTTCAGTCTTCTGGCCCTTTCTTCACCCCTCCATGCTTGCTCACTCCATTCCCCCTCCGCAGTTATTGTAGCATCTTCTTCCTCCAGAGCTAACAAATACAACTTTTCCTGTTCTGTTACTTTTGCACAACAGATTGAAGGGAGCGAGGAAGAAGATGACATCTGGATGGTGGAACAGGGGAAGATGCAGTGACTGGCTAAATGTAGGCCCCATTCCCACAGCTTGCCCTGCCCTGCCCACGCCTGGGTTACAAAGGTACAAATACATACACTTGCACTTGTGTCTCTCTCTGCCTGCCTCCATCTTTGAAAGACTCCCTGCAAGTGTTTGTGCTAGCTCTGAATGGCTGTGGTTTCACTGCAAAAATTATATGGTACAATATATATTGATAATACCTTATAGTTTTGGGATAAAGCTCAATGTGCAACTCAAGTGTCAATAAAATAAGCAGAGTGCTGCCTTTTCCAAGACCTCTGAATATAGCCCTCAGTGGTAGCAGACTTTCTATTATTCATTTTCACATGAGTGCCTTAGATGTGAGTGTTCAAAAACTACGGGTTGGTGCCTTTCGAGTGAGCATTTAAAAATCCATTATGCTACTCCACCTTCCACTGCGGTTCTTCTCACTCCTTCTATTATTTTCATCCTTGTTATATGTTGGAGAGCAACTTGATTTTTGCATTCCATCAATGAACTGGCTATATTTCAAAAGCTGATGTATAAAATGGGTTTATAAACTACTTAATAGCATTTTATTGTTGAATTATGCAACCCTGCTCTTTCCACTGAACATCATAATGCAGTTCTTCAGTTTCAGAGTAATGTGAGAAAAGGGCCTTGAAAATTGAATTTTCTTTCTTTTCTTTCTGCAGGGCAAAGAAACTGAGGCCATTCACTTTATAGACTTGTGAATATGGAGGCTTAGAGGAGACAGTTACCACCATGTATAAAATAACTTCAGTGAAAACTATAGCTTAGGGAAGGGGATTTTTTTCATTAATATGTAATATGGTTGTATAAAAAGCAATAATAAAAAACAGACCCATTAGTAGTACATCTGGGCCTAGGAAATGATTCTCATCAACTCCACATAATTCCTGTTAGTGGATGAATGTGAGCACCAAATTTCAAGCCTGGGTCTTTCATGCCCTTATATATGGGAGTTCTCTTGATTTTTGACTAGCATCCTCACACAACAATAAAGGTCAGTATGCCTTCGTAATCACTGGGAGAAATAAATTGTATAGCCCATTCACTTCTCTGATTGTACAGACCAAAATGTTACATGATCACTAGCTAGATTCCTCTGAGGCTGAGATGGTGTGACTTGCCCAAGGTCACCCAGGGTTCCCATGGCTGAGTGGGGATTCGAACTATGCTCAGCTGGAATCCTACTCCAGCACTCAAACCACTACACCACTCTGGTTCTTCACAAAGGAATACTCAGAGCAATATATTATTTTTGGAAAAACACATTCCTTTCCCCAAGTACTATGAGAACGGCTGCTAAATTCAGAGAGAACAGGGAAGCCTGAGAAGGTAGAAGATAACTCCAAGTCTCTCCTTGATCCCAAAGTCCGGGTGCTGTGAATCCTGACTATGTAATATCACTGATGTGCCTTTTTCGCAGCTGCTGCACACTGAGTGTATGTTTTGACTGAGCAAAGCTGCCATAACCCAAAGATCTGTTTCCCGGTTCATCATCAATAGTCTTGAGCCCATCAGTGTATTTTGGATTCTTTGTTGTGATAAATATCACTTTGCATTTACACTTGCAGTAATTGTAGAGAGCCTTTCGGAGATCTTAACAGTCCACTTGGGACTTCTTTGCCCAGAATAGTTTGGTTCTGTCTGCAAACTTGAATTCCAGCTGTCTTCTTGCCTCTGCAAAGTCCAGATCAACTATAAAATAGCGTGAATCTCTGTACCCATTCCTGGTAGATACCTGTTTTATTTCTCTGTGTTATGAGAACTGCTTGTTTCCTCCTAGGTGGCTTTCATGGGTAACTTACTCAATGGGTAGAAAGGGGCTGTAGAAACATTCTTCTGGGTCTGCTAGTGCTCCCACTGATCTGTGGCTCTTTCTGACCTCAACCTGGCCAACTACAGATCTGTTGTCTGATGGGGTTCCAGGATCCAGAGGGATAGACACAAAAGCTGCCTTATCCTAATGGTCTGTGTTAAATGACAGGGCCAGTGCTAGGGGAGGGCCTACATGTCATCAAGGGGCAGGTCCAGCAACAAAGCTCACTGTCCCTTTCTACCTAGTTTATCTCCTCATAAGAGTAATACATAAAGTGGAGTCCAGTTGTTTTGTTCTGCCCCTTTAAGAGGCTAGCCCACAAGTATCAGCAGGCCATGCTAGCTTTAAGTTTTCAGACAAAGGCAATCAGGCATGAGGCCCAGAAAAGTTACTTTTGGGGGGATTACAGCTCCCAGAATTTCCCAACCAGCATAGCCAGTAGCCATGCTGTTGGAAAGTATAGTTGCCAAGTTGAGTAAAAGAGGGAATTGCAGCAGGTGCTGCTTGTCATGCAAGCAATTCATGGAAGAAATTCTCTTTTCTAGACACCTGTTTGAGGTACAAGAAGTACAGCCCTGTTCCTTATTTCACCTGGTAACATTAATTGCCAGATTCTGGGAATTATAGTCCAGAAAGTGATGCTTCAGCTGTATCACCTCCTCACAGGTTATGACAATTCCACGTCCATTTCTGTGTCGAGTTCTGCTTCCTATGTTCAAAACTTTCTTCTGTTTCCTGTTGTTTAATCAGCAGTTACCATTCTGTATAACAACTTCATATTATCATTTTGGAAGCAGCCAGACTGTTACAGTAGCTTGCAAATGGATGAGACCAGTACAATATTGTCTGGAAAATTAGTTTGGACTACAACTCCCAGAATTCTCTAGCAGCTTGGGCATTCTGGGAGCTATATCTCAAAAAGTAACTTTCCCAAGCTTTGCACCAAATATATTATAAATAATAAAGAACTGGTTTAATGGGATAAATACATGGTGCATTTATCCACTCTCATAAATTGAAGTATATATGTTGTATGCATATATATTGGAACTTTCTAAACTTTTCATGTTGGTGACACACTTTTTAGACATGCATCATTTCGTGACACAGTAATTCAGCTTCACTAGCAAACCGGAGGTTAAACTAACACCTTATAAGAGATACAGACACACACATAAATTCCAATAACAACATATCTCATGAAAACCTTTCAATATTTTTAAAGATATATGATTTATAAATAACATACATTTCCAAGATTGTAGGTGACACACCTACACACTTCAGATGACACACTAATGTGTTGCAGCACACCATTTGGAAAGTTCTGATATAAATGTTGTATGTATATAAAATTGTTTCCTAATGGTTCTGTGACTTTTCTAACACTTTCCTTCTGACAATTTCACTGTGTTTCTTGAATGAAATTTGGCCCCCAGATAGATATGGTAGAGCCAGCACAGTTCAGCAGTTTGTGTGTTGGACTACAACTTTGGAGAAGAGGATTTGAATCCCTGCTTGGCCATAGAAACCCCCTGAGTGTCCTTGGGCAAGTCACATTCTGTCAGCCTCAGAGAAAGGCAAAGACAAAATCCTTCTGAACAAATATTGCCAAGAAAACCCCATGATAGGTTTGCCTTACGGTAACCATAGATTGGAAACAACTTGAAGGTGCACAACAACAGTGTGGATATGGGTTTCTCTGTTACATGATATGAACTTTATTTCCTTATATCCAGTTAAGATTTTCTTTTTTTAAAAAAAAAAAAGCCTACTCTGATAATTCTCTATTGAAATTATTTTTAAATGACAATGATATGAATTTCACTAAAAGTAAAAAAAGAAGAAGCTGTACCTTTAATTGTACACCAGCCAGTCAAACCTCTCAGTAGCGCTTCTATTTACATGTGTCATATTTCACTGTGTGAACAATCGAGTCTGTCTAATGTAGCACTTTCTTAAAACTATCCCTTTGCATTAGCAGAGTTAAATGAAAAAGGAAACGTGGTTGCAGACTAACCAAAATGAATGTGATGAAATGCCTGGATTATACAACATGAAGTGCTAGTCTATGCTTGTTTGCCTGCATCTGGGGCACCAAGTGGCTGGTATGAACTTCCAAGTACAAAAAGACTGCTGGCTGTACATTGGGAACATGTCAGATTAAGGGCTGTTTTCTTTCTTTCTTTCTTTCTTTCTTTCTTTCTTTCTTTCTTTCTTTCTTTCTTTCTTTTTTCTTTCTTTTTTTTAAATTAGACCCGTAATTGATTTTCTTTCTTTAAATGGTAGTCATAGAAAAATAACACAAACACTTCAGAGGATCTCTTTGTTCATCCAAAGAGATGAAATGCAATATATATTTGCATTCTCCTAAAAAGATACCAACTATTTCTCTTCAGCTTTAGTGAGGATGGGTTCAGCAAACAAAAATGATTGTCTGATTTTCCTAACAGATTTTCTTTTTTGATTATTTGGTCTCAATGAAAAGTAGACCCTGGGAAAGAAAGGGCTATGTTCTCCCCTGATATTAGACAACTATAATCCCCTTACCTACAGAGGCCATTTCACAGTACCTAATTATAGCATTATGATTCCACTTTAACTACCATGGTTTCATCCTGTGGAATCCTGGGAACTGCATCTTAGGGAAGAATAATCAGAATCCTCTGCCAGATTGCTCTCATACCTCATGAAACTGCAAACCCCAGGACTCCACAGGATGTTGATGTGGCAGTTAAACTGAAATTATAGTAGGATAATTGACAGGAAAGAGTGCTATTACTGTAGTAGGTATTCATCTTTTGCAGGGGATATGTAATGACTTTTTGCTAGGGAATGGGACAAATCCAGAATTTTCTGTATCTGAATCCCTGGCAGGTTCTGGAAATCTATGAATGTCAAATCTTTCAAATCCTTTTTTAAAAAAGGGTTTAAAAAGCAACTTTTTAATTTTTTTAAAAAACTTCTAAAAACTTTTTTTAAACAGAACTTTTTTAAAAAAATAACTATTTTTTAGTTGGTGGATTTGAAAAATCCAGATTTGCAAATCTCGAATCTTTGCTGACGATTCGAGGATTTGGTTGGCCCATCTCTACTTTTTGCTCAGGTATACCACAGGTAACAAAGATTCTGATAGTGAAGCTTCTTTTTACAAAACCTTGCAACTGCTGACAATAGCAAAGAGCAAAAAAAAGAGGGGGGAAGAGGAGAACAGATATACCTGCTTCATCAGCTGCCCCCAGGAGATTTTAGAAAAGCAAAGCTCTGCAAGTTTGGACACCAAAATGTAAATCATAAGAAAACTGGAGGCTGGTGAAAGAAAAAGTCATCCCTAGATGTCTTTTGGAAGAAGCCCTCAAGTAGTTTCTAGAAAAAAGTTCAATTTTATTTTTATTTATTTATTTATTTATTTATTTGCTTACAACCCTTGCCTGATCTGGTGGTTTCATTTCATACATGCATATTGTTAGTTTTCAGTAGTTTTAAAGTTTGTTGAAACATGTTGAACAGTTGGTTTTTGTAGAGTAGGAGTTGTTTCCTGTTCTTTCCATGTTATTTATGTCTCTGGTATAAACGTTTCTTTTAAAGAAGTAATACCCAGGAACTGGCTTCATTAACTGCTGTATACCTGTCTTGACCCCTTAGCTGATATCCTCTGTCCCAGCCTTCTCCAGCTGGGTGCTCTTTGGATGCCTCAGACAACTCCATAATTCCCAGTCAGCATGGTCTTACTGTCTGGGATGATGGGATTTGTAGCCTAGCACAGCAGGTTGGAGAAGGCTTTCCTATCCCATTCCAAGCCATTATTTTAGCCAGATGACGTATTGGTGGAGATAGCACTTGAGACCAATTACTCTCATATTCATCCTTTAAGATTTGTTTTTGCCAAGCATGAAAGGTATAGTTCAGACTGATTTCATGTTGCACACAAGATTCTGTAAATGCATCAAAGATTAACTTGATATAGATGTGCACGAACTGGACCTAAACGTTATCGTTTTTATAGAACTTTTGGCTGTGGATTCTTTATTCCTGTGTGTACATATCACTGATATGTTTTTGCAAATGCTGAGGAGTGGCATTTCTTGAAAGACAATTCCTTGTGCCTTCAACTGTCCTGGAGTAGCAAGGGCCGGAATATTTGGGTTGTTGCAGGGTAGCCTTTGCCTCCAGATTTGTCGACTAGGTTTCTTGGCATCTGCAAAAGACCCATTCAAACTACTGTTAAAAGTGAAAATAAAAGGAAAGAGCACATTAAGACTAGACAAAAAACTGGGAGAACTGTGATCACATTTCCTTTTTTTTCCTCAAGGAAGAAATAATGCAATGATTCATTGATGTCATATGCAGCCACTTAACAGATATCCAATACATAAGTATTAAAATACATAGAATTTGCAATGGATATTAAAGTCAGTAGAGAAGACTAAGGCCCTTTTCACACCTTACCTCGTTGCGGCAGTGGGGAGTGGCGCTCGCGCGAGCAGCCACTTGTGCTTGCCACTCACGACAGCCCTTCTGCCTCCCGCATCGGCGTCCTTGTAGCGTGACTGTAGCGCTAGCGCCCCGCCCCTTTCTTCCGCAGCGCAGTCTGGGAGCTGTACATTGCACTGCGGGAAGGAAGCGCAACCGGCCCAGCTCGCCGAAGTACCGCACACAGGTAAATGCGCGAGGGCGCCGTGAGCATTGCACGAGTGCACAGTATTTTCAGCTTACAGCTGAAAAAAAAAAATGCGTGCGTGCCCCACTTTAGCCTCATGAGCATCACGCAAGTGGGAGTGCATCGTATGGAGCGACGCTCCCATTCAGATGATGCTCAAGGGGCGCTTGCGCAAAAAAAAGGCATGCGAAAAGGGCCTAAGTGAGGGATTATCCCTGCATTCTGTTAGCTTCAAGTCCTTCAAGAGATGAAAGGCTTCCTTTTGAGATAAAATGAACACAAAATTGGTCAAGGTATCAACCATATCTGCCTTTCTCCATATTCATATATAAATATTAACCACTTATTAATAAGTGATATTTCCTTATGAACTTACTGTTGTGACCACCTGAAAAGATTTAAACTTTTTCTAGAAAACAGTTTTTCCTTGGAAGAAATGAAACAAACAAACAAGTTGCATGTTCTCCAGCTGTGCCAGTTTGGTAGGAACAGTCCCAATTACTCCTATGTGATCTCACTTTTTCAGTTGCTTTTAAAATGTCCCAGTTTCTCTCTCCTATTCCTACTTTCCTTCTTTCTCCTCAACTTACTTCAGGTGTGGCAAATTAGACTCAAACTAGGGGAAAAGAGGAGGGGGCAGAATCTTGCCCTTCCCAATAGGCTAAGGCAATAGCAAATGCCTCCATCTTCTCCTACCTTGTTTGTTCTTTTTCATTAATAACTTTTGCTATCACGACCACATTCTGATGTTGTTTGGCCACATATGTCCCAGTTTTCATCTGTGAAAAATCAGATGGTATGAAGTTGATAAACAATAGAAAGCAGAGCAGTGGTAATAGCTTTTGAAATTACCTGATCAGTGTGAATTCACTGCTGGAGTGCGAGCTTTCATCGCTAAGAGGGTTGCCAACTCTTTGCATTCTCCCTCCTCCTCTCAGTTTCTCATATGTATAAAACCCGGTGTGGCTGTTTTTGTTTTGCCTTTGGGCCAGTTGCCAGAAAAGTGAAAGCCAGGTTCTTCACTTCAACAGCAAAAAAGAAACTCACTGTACCACAGAGTTTGAAGGTGACAATTAACAACCGTATAGGGGAGGGATGTCATTAATTATGGAAATAGTGTTGCTGTTGTTGTTGTGTGCCTTCAAATTATTTCTGATTTATGGCAACATTAAAGTGAACCTATCATGGAGTTTACTGGGGTGATGTGCCCAAGGTCACCCAGTGGATTTTCATGGTGAGCGGACAATTTGAAGCCTGGTCTCCACGGTTGTAGGCCAACACTCAAATCATTAGACCATGCTGGCTCTGGAAATAACATACTGACTACTAATATGGTTAATTTTGGGTGTAATAAGTAAATTTCACTTGTTTAAAATATTTTTGGAGGTGAAGGATTGGGGTGCTTTTGTTATTATTTCATGATCTGTTAAAACATTAAAAATAGCACACTAATAATCTATTGGGAATGAATTTCTTTTTTTTTTTTTAAGTAACACTAGTACTAATGCAGTAGTTTTTAAAAGAACTTTTCCTAGATTTGGTGAGGTGAGTATAGATAGCTTTTGAATCAACCTTCACTAAAATCACTGGATTTTTCCGTGAGTTTGCCCTAAAGAGCTGACTTCTGCTCTTCACTTTGACCCTAGCTTCCTCTACCTGAACACAAAGCATTCAGCTTGTAGGCTTTTTGCAGGTACATTTTAAAAATATCTTGCATCGGCAACTACTCTGTTTCTTTTTTTCCAGATAGCAGCTGTCAGAATCCCCACAATCATACTAATGCTGTACCAAGTATGGCACTCAAAGGTTTCTCTTTGTTGCAGAAGGAAAGCTACAGTTTCACAATAATATGGCATGTTTCCAGAACAGCTCTTTGACCTGTGATATTCCTGCCACTAGACTTTGCTTTTCACATACAAATTCCTGAAGCAGTAAGGAGAGAAGATGGTATATTCATAATAGCACCAATCTCAGCTATGTTAGCAAGTGTCAGGCCCCAAGAATGTCCAAAGTGGATTCCAAAATCCATTTTGGCACTTGAGAGGGTGGTGATGATTATTGCCCTGACTTTGTGCCAAAGTTCAGTAGTCCTGCTGATCTTTATGTAATGGTTAGCATAGTGAGATTGTTAGTACTGAGTGTTCTCATTTAGAAAATTTAAAAAAGAATCACTTCTACATACAACATGGGCTTTAGCACTTGCTGTACCAACAATGGAGTAGGTTAAGAGATGGCAAATGCTGTACAAGAACAAGACCACAGAGTTTTTACACGAGATGATGTTGGTAGAAATCTGGTATTTTTGATGGGGAAAATGTCATGAAATAATTAAGGAAATAACACATTACTTTTTCAAAAAGCATATCATTTAATGAAATAGATTAAATTTGAGTGTAACCACAGAATGTGCTAAAAAGGAACACTGGTGACTTTGTATTTTCAGGTCTGAACTTACCAATTTGTGTGCAGATTTTATATTCTGCCTGCATTCCTTTTAAAAAGATAAAAATGAAACACTTGAACTGTGACTGAAGGCATAATGATAAAAAAAAACATGCTTTGGGGAACCTGTATTAGTGAGCAGGGGAGTCTTCCTTTTCTCTCATAGCTTAACGTAAGTTGTTAATAAAATATTCAACAAAGGGTGTTAAATGATAACCTTGGAAAAGTTTTTTTAAAGACTACAGTTCCCATAATGCCTCAGCCAGCTTCAGCAGTGGCCATACTGGCAAGGGAGTTTTGAGACCTCTAGTCCAAAAAAAATACACGTCCAAAATCTAGTCTACACTCAGATTATTTGCATTTAATAATTTTTTAACTGGACTGTCAACCCAATGAGAATACAAGGGGAAGCCAGCTTTTTCTGTTTGTTCATTTTCTGCATACACTCAAGAACAAATGAAAGAAAGACCAGGAATCTCCAAACAGTTCACACAACTGACCGCTCTGGAAATGCTCACAGTGAAGGTAGCCAGTGAAATACTTTTTTCTTGGGCCCTCACTGGAACGACAAAATATGCTATGGCTTTTGTTCCTGCTCCATCTCTGCAAAGCAGCATTTACATGTTGATGACACAACAGTTCTTACATTTTAATAGTGATCTTGCCATGGTATTAGGTAACTACTAGGCCCTAGGGCAAGTAGAGTTTCAGGGGCTTAGCTGTGAACCTAAATGAAATGGTTGTTTTGCATTTGAAACAAATGTAGCTTTAAAAAGGCAAAGAAAGTATCTTGCTCCAGAGTCAGCAAAAGGCTAAACATCCCACTTTAAGAGAGGGGAGAAACCATCACATGTTTCTTCCAGGCAGGGCAAATGTTGCAGCACTGTAGCTGTAGGTTGTAGTTGCTTTTTAAAAATCATCATCATCATCATCTGACATATTTGTTCTCTTGGACTATTTGCTGGCAACCCCAGGCATCAGCTGCAGCTTTTTTCCCCCACCCTGGGGATGGTTCTTTAAAAACTTAAAAGATTTATCATCACACATGCACCCATAGTCGTAGGTTGTATTGGATTTATCTATCCCTTGTGTTTGCTCTGATCCCTGTCCTCACTTGGGCTCCATCTTCTCAAGCTTTCCTGAGGCTACTGCAAAGAGTCTCTGTTCCCACTCCTTACATTTCCTCCAGTCCTTCCCCCTGCCAAACATGGTTATGGTTGCAGTGCGAAGCAGGAATATAAACTCTTCACTGAGGCCATTTCCGCAGGACAACGCTCTTCCACATTACCGCACTGCAATCCTGGGTCTGGAAGGGAGTGCGTCAGCAAAGCTCCCCTCCTCACCTGCACACTCCATGTGGAAAGGAGCACAATGGCAATCTGCAGTGCAGCTGGGAGCTTGCTATTGCTGCACTATGGAAGGGAGTGTTGCTATTGCACTTCTGCATGGCTGGGAGGAACAGGAGTGCCATGTGATCACAGGAGCAAAGCAGATTTTTTTCTGTTTTGAGAAAACTGTGTGAGCATGACACTTGGGGATGGGATGGAAGTGAACTGGTGATGACGTTGTGCAGAAGCACCACCTCCGACCACTGCCATCCTGTTCCATAAGCAGCACAGTCCCGCCATGCAGAAATGGCCTAACTCTGTTCTTAATGGAAGCAATGGTTAATTTTTATCCATTTTTTTCCTGCTGTGAGAAAATCTTGAAAGATTATATGCACTTTTGGACTTAGACCTGTGCAAAATACGCATTTTTGCACAGCGAACAGGATTTTCTGTGCCCCCCAATGCTATTTTCTGTGCACCCCCCTGAGGTATGAATTTTGTGCAGAGTAAGTCCTAAACTGTGAAGATTCTCATCCTGATTCTTCAGGGTTTTCAAACACTCAAAACATATGTGTTTCAACTATTTTTGAAGGTTGTTTCCACCCTAATGAGAAGGTGCTTTTTCACTGCTGCAAGATGAGATGTGTTTTAAAAAAATACAGGTAACAAGTGGGTGCAGAGGTAACAACAACAACTGGCAAAACCTGGCTAAACCTGAGAAGCAATGTTGCAAGAGTTCTTTCTTTCTTTTTTTTTTAAATAAAACCAGTCTGGAGGAGTCCCATAAAATACATGCATTTTATTAAAATCAGCATGTGCAAGTTCTGAGCACATCAAAATGAAACTGGAAAGTTCTAGAGGAAGGTGAATCCACTGGGAAGAAATGGAATCTAGACTCCAATGAGAAGACACGTGAAGGAAATAAAGAATGTGTGTAGGGAAGGTGTCAACCTGTAGTATTAGCCTAAATGGAAAACATAAGTTAAGACCAATAGGAAATTATGATAATCCCACGAGGTTTACCATAAGGTGGAGCAGGAGGAGACGAGAGAATGAGAACACAAACTTGAAGAACATTCAGAGCCAGCCCTATTGTTAGACATGGAGAAATACCTGCAACAGGCAGCAGAGATGAAACTGTGAACATTGTGAAACTAAAAGAGAAAATGTTAGTTTTTTGCTGTATTGGATTTTAATTCTCAGGTTTGGAAAGAGATGTCCATACCATTTTCTCCCTCTTGTACCAATATAATTTGTCCTGACTTTGATACTATATATCTTGTCTTGGGTGAGTGTCATTTGATGTCCTACCTCAGACAGCAAAATATCTTAGGTTGGACTTGAGAGTGGTGGATATAAGGAGCTCCAACACCTGCTGGCTTCACCTGCTGACTTACTTAAATATGGAATGTCTTGTATCATTTTTTCAAAGAGCTAAAGGGGAACACAGAAAGGAAGTCCCTGAGGAAAATGGCTGGTATGATGTATGTCAGGAAATGTCTAATGGGAGATACTTCCCCAAACTGTCAGAAAACTAGATTGAGCAGGTTAGGATTGGCACGTTTTGATGCCCTTGCAGCATTTAAGCTTCTAATTATTTTCCTGTACGTTGGCATTGTGGTGAGTGAGAGTGGCTCCAAAGACAGAGAATGATTCTGGAAGATTTCTGTGCGCTCTGTTGTCCAGACCTGCTTGGGAGTGCCTGCTATTCCTACTGCCAGTTGAAAGGTTGCACTCGCTTCTAATCTCCAGGGTCAGTCAGCTGCCTGCGGGGAGACTGTGTACCATACTGACAGAAGCTCTAGTCCCTGCAGGAAACACTAATTGTAAATTAATTCCCATGGATTTTGTCCAACTACTGTAATAATTAACCTGTAGCAAATATTTCAAAGTCTGTATATACCTGAAAGACATGCCTGTCACTCCTTCTGAGGCAGATGTTGTATGGGCATGAAACTATTGTTCTCCAGAGTCTGGGCATGAGTGTGACTCATATGATTCATCTGCACAGGAAATTTAGAGCAATCTACTGTATAAAAGTCAAAGTTTGTGAGTTTGTCTGTTTGTCTGTGTCAAGCAAGCAAAGACCTCATACGATTGACTATGTGAGGCAAGAAGACCTCATATGATTGGCTGCCAGTGAAGATTCTATGGAATCCTGGGGTTGGCAGTTTAGGATTTAGAATTCTCAGCCAGAGAGCTCAGGCTGGTTGCTATGGAGACAAGACCTAGCAGCAAGAAGAAGGGCAGTGTATTCCCTCAGAAACCAAATGTCTGTTATGTTAACAACTCTGAATTTAGATTGGATCGGAGAATATGGGAATAAGTTACAGATACTGGAATAGGCTGGTTGGTATGGAGATGAGATCTAGCAGCAAGAGGGAGGACAAATGGGATGTAAATAACTCTGAACACAGATTGCATTGGGAAATATGAGTAAAAGTTACAGGTACTGGACAGGACAGTTTGGTGAGTTCTTAAGAGGAAAATAAAATCCCAGGCGACACGGGGTAAATAAATCCATCCCTGTGCATCTTTTTTCTCTATCAACAATGTAGTCCTGTTTTGCAGCAGGAGACTGTAGGCCACATAAAACATAGGCCTCTGGTGTATAGAATATATACCTAGTAGAACAGTGCTTCTGAAACTGTTTCATATGGTGGACAAGCAGGGATTTTTCTCTTTATGTGCCAGGGACTGGCACCATATTTGTGCCCATTGACTACATTTATTTATTTATTTCCTGAAAACTTGCCATAGGCTGGCAGCCAATGACTTACACCCACCACTTTGAGTAGCAGTGCAGCAGGACATAGTAGTAGATCTCATCCTTTTCTGTAAATTACAAATATGTATGCACATGTACATGCACACACACACACGAGAGAGAGAGAGAGAGAGAGAGAGAGAGAGAGAGAGAATTTGTTTACTTTTTTGGACTAGAGCTCCAAGAATTCCCTGATATGGGAGTTCTAGTCCAAAAAGTAACTTTTGCGAGCTCTGTATATACACACAAACCAGTTGCTTAGGAGTGCAAGCAGTAGAGTTCTATTGCCCTCCTGTCCTGTTTATGAACTTTTCTTAGTCCAAGGATGTAGAATCCTAGGTCATGGAGCAAACTTGGCATCCTAGTCTGGCCCTCAGAACTTCTGCAGATGGCCATGCCTCATCATTTCCCAGATTTTGTATATTTTTTTTCACCACCCTAAAGATTTAAATGCTTCTCCAACAGCTTAGTGGCTGGCAGTAAGAAATTTAAGCTAAAATATGCTGTTATTTCTGTTCTTATGCTTTTGCTTTTGGCGCTGTGTATTACTGGAATGTGGCTCTTGAGAATGTCTCTGAAACTGAATTCAGTCCTTGGACTGAAAGAGGTTCCCCACTCCAAATACAGCATCTTGCTGATCAAGAAATCAGATAGAATCATAGAATCATAGTTGGAAGAGATCACAGGGGCCATCCAACTCCCTGCCACACAGGAACCCACATCAAAGCACTTCCAACAGATGGTCATCCATCCTCTGCTTAAAAACCTCCAAAGAAGGAGACTCCACCACACTCTGAGGCAGCCTATTCCACTGCCAGACAGCTCTGACCAACAGAAAGTTCTTCCTGAGTTTCAGGTGGAATCTCTTTTCCTGTAGTTTGAATCCATTGGTCCTTGTCCTAGGCCATTTCTGCACTACAACGTTAAACTGCTGCTATTCCACTTTCAATGCCCTGTGGAATTCTGGGGTTTGTAGTTTACTGAGACCAAAGAGCTCTTTGGCTGAGAATTCAAAGTGTTCTTCCCTAAACTACAAACCTCAGAATTCCATAGGAGGTTGATAGTGGAATAGCAGCACTTTAATACTGTAGTGCGGAAATGGTCTAGTAGTCTCTGGAGCAATGGCAAACAAGCCTACTCCTTTATCAACATGACATCCCTTCAAATATTTAAACACGGCTATCATGTCCCCTTTTATGATGATGGACAACATAGATCTTTGCTGTGATTATCCAGCAAGGCTCTTTTTAGGTTCATATGTAGGTATCCATAAACTTACAGACTGCATTTTGTCACAAGTGGGTGTGTACATGTAGACCTATAAATATGTTCTATCCACCACAGAAAGAGCATAGAGCTGGCCCTACCATTAGATAGAGTGAGACAGCCACCTTGCAGCAACGGTATTTTTTATGACACAAATAAAAGCAGCAAAGAGTTTATTACTAATCCATTATTCTTGTATTTCAGCTTCCAGGGAGGAGGCAGAAGCTTTTCTGACTGAGAGGCCAAAGTAATTTGGTTGGCTACTAGAGGTGGCATGGTTCCTTGCACCATATTTATCATGTATTTATTTGCTTACTTACCGAGTTTATATATCGGGTAGCAATGTTTCTTGGGCTAGCCCTGAAAGAGCATTCTACTGGAAATGCATTGCCTGAGAGAATATGCTACATTCTTGCAAGGTAGGGACTTGTGATTCATCCCTGCAAGTAAGCAAGTGGAGTGTTATGTGAAGCAATCCTTCAAGTGACCAGCATTACACATGCATCACAGTGAGAGGGAGGAGCCAGCCTTGCTGACTTAACAATTTTACCAAACTTAATGGAAGGGAGGGACCTTGATTAATTCACCACTGTAATGAGAAAGGGGGAATGGCTGGTTGCCTGATGTATAATTCATAGCAACAACCCACATGCATGTATGTGTGGATCAGGAGATCCATGATTATCCTGTTACAGCGCGTTAACCTGAATATTGCTGGATAGTGTATTACAGCAGAATTGCTGTAGCAGCTACAAAAAGCATCCCTGAAATATGTAAGCCCGCAACCCATTTATAATTCCTTCTTTAGTTGGTCAGATAAATACATGTGTGAGTATCACCAGCAACGTCTCTTAAATGTTTTAGTCCAGACTTGAAAGGAACTACCCAGGGTTGTTGTTGTTATGGGCCACTAAGTTGGCTTTGACTTATGGTGACCCTGTGTGGAAGGAACTGGCAAAACCATCTCTGAGTATTCTTTGCCTAAAAAACCCTATGAAATTCATGAGGTCACCATAAGTCAACAGACAATATGAATGCACATATACACACATAAATAAGAGAGATTTAAAAGCCCCAGTCATCATGGATCTTGCAGATTCAGGGTTGTGGCTTTCTTGATTGAATCAATCCATGTGTAGTTCAGCAAATAGGTGAATTTCTAACTGACTGATGGAAAGAACCCAAAGAGTCCTTGCCCTTCATCCTAGAGAGAAGTCACTAGTGGGATGCTGCAGGGTTTTGTCCTGGGACTGATGTAGTTTAATTTCTTTTTAAATTATTTGGATGATGGAATAGAGGATCTGCTAATCAAAGTTGCAGAAGACATGGGATTAGGATGGTAGCGAATACCCCAGAGGACAGGTTCCGATTTCAAAATGACCTTGACCAGATTGATGAGCTGTGCCAAAACTAACAAAAAGAACTTCAACAGGGATAAAGGTAAGGGCACTATAACTAAGCAGGAAAAATGAAATGCACAAATAGACGATGAGTGAGTCCTGTTTGAGAACAGTAAATACCTGAGTAAATAGTGTGATATGGCAGCCAAAAAAGCCCAAAGTAATTCTGGGCTGCATCGACAGGAATACAACGTTAAGATTGAGGGAAGTAGTGATGTCACTCAGTTTTGGTCAAACACCATCTGGAATACTGTGTCCACTATAGTTCAAGGATATTAACAAATTGGAACATGTCCAGGGAAGGATAACCAAGATGAACAAAGGTCTAAAAACCAAGCCTTAGGGGGAAAGTCAGAAAAGCGAATGCTCAAAATGAGCTCAGGCTCACTAGAGAGGTTAAAAACAATAAAATGGTGTTGCTGTTGTTTTGGCTGTGTTTGCAGCAAGAGGAATAGAAAAGAAAAGGAAGGACCACTGTGTAGAGAAGACATAAAATGCTGAGAGGGGGGGCAGAGAGAAGGATGAACCGTTCAATAGCTTCTTTGCCTCAGTCTCCCAAAAGGAAAACAGTGCTCTATCTGGTGAAAATACAACAAACCATTCAGTAAGAGGACTACAGTCTAGAATAGGTAAAGAGGTAGTAATAGAATATCTATTTACTCTAAATCAGTGGTTCTCAACCTGTGGGTCCCCAGATGTTTGTGGACTTCAGCTCCCAGAAGCCCTGAGCATTGACCATAGTGGCTGGGGCTTCTGGGAGCTGAAGTCCACAAACATCTGGGGACCCACAGGTTGAGAACCACTGCTCTAAATGAATTCAAGTCTTCAGGGCTAGTGAATTTCAAGTGTACTAAAAAAAACTTGCAGAGATATTCTCAAAGTCACTGTCAATAATCTTTGAGAATTCTCTGAGAAGAGGAGAGGTCTCAGGAGACTGGATGAGGGCAAATGTTTCCCCATCTTGAAAAAGGGCAAAAAGAAAGACCCAAGTGACTACTGACCAATCTGTTTGATGTCAATATCATGAAAAGTTCTAGAACAGATCATTAAGCAATCTGTGCACACTCAGAGAGGAATGATGTGATTACTATGAGCAAGCATGGGTTTTAAGTTATGCCAAATTGATTTTATATCTTTTTTTGATGGAGTTACAAGCTTAGATCGGTGGACTAATGTGGATATAATAATCTGGTGAACTGTAGACTAGGTAGTGCTGCAGTTAGGTAGATATGTAACTGGTTGACAGAACGAACCCAGAGAGCGCTCTCCAATGTTTTCTTCCTGGAGAGAAGTGACTAGTGGGGTGTCTCAGGGTTCTGTCCTAGGCCTTATATTGTTCAACATCTTTATAAATGACTTAGATGATGGAATATTTGTAGATGAAACCAAATTAGGGTACCTAATAGCCCAGAGGACAGGAACAGAACTCCAAATGACCTTGACAGATTGCAATATTGGACCAAAATGAACAAAATGAATTTCAACAGGAATCAATGTAAGGTCTAGGCAGCAAAAATGCATAAATAAATAAAAGCATAAATATAGGATGGGTGAAACCTACATAGAAAATAGAAGATACCAGAGACAGCTGAAGTAGTGCAAATGTAGGTGTGCTTGCATGAAACCAGTTGCCTAGACCAATTTTAATCTGGGTTCAGGCCTCATTTCAAGACTCTGTCAGACTTGATTGCCTTGATGGATTACTTTTATTAAAGGTGGGGGAAGAGTATAGTTTTACCCTCCTGATGGCCCTACAACCTTCTGAGGACTACTTTGTTCTTGTTCAGAGCAGGTTATTTAGCCCTGTGGCACTTACTATGTGGAATATCATTACCACTGACATTCAACATGGTTCAACAATTTTAAGTTTGAGACACATGTTAAAAATATATTTATTTCTTGCAAGTTTTCCTTATGTAGTCCAATCCAGGAATGTAGTTCATTGTAACTTTCATTCTCATGGGGAACAAGGAATAATTTTACACTTTTTTACTTGCTGTGAGAAGGTCTTCTAAGGCTATTCACAGTTTGTGACTTATTCTGTGGAAAAAAGTACTTTTTTGCCTTGAAAATGTATCTTCTGAGCAGAAAATAACAACAACAAAAAAACCTTTACTACAGAGAAAGCTGCATTTTCTGTGCAGAACTTGCTGCTTTCTGCATAGGAAACTTGTTTTCTGTGCAGATTTTTTTTTCTGCACCAAGAATCCAAGTGCATTTTTTTTGTGCAGAATAAAGCTCAACCTGTGAAATTTCTCACATATCAAGGATTCTCCTTGTCATGGTTTCCCAGACAGTTGAGAAACCTGTTATTTGACCACTTTTCAAATATTCTTCCATTCCTATTCCATCCTACCATCTGTTTTATATTGAAATGTATATTGTAATTTAATTTTGTATGCATGTGCTTACTGCATATTTTAATTATTTTGTACTCCACTTTCAGATTTTCAGATGAGTAGTTTATAAATATTTGTGGATGGATAAATAAGTAAGTTTGTGATTTTGCTTTTTTAAGAAAGCTTTTCTAAATAAACTGAAATAAATCTTTCACCTCCTGTTGGAGTATAAGACCTCTAAAAGGATGGTAAATATCCAACTAGAAGGAAAGCAAGACAAGAATTCAGTGAGACGCATAGATGACATTCATAAAATGCGTGGCAATTTATCGATAAATAAATATTTTTATAACAACATTATTTTCCTTCAGTTTATTAATATAAGAAAAAGAAATAGCCTCCTGGACCTGTTTTGTTTGGATGGAGTTCAAGTGCACAATCTTTAGCATAATTCAGTTGTTGAGAACATCAAAATGCAGAGTATACCAGTCACATGCTTTCAATTACCACAGGGTATGTAGGATCAAATTTTGCTGAAAAAGAAGCCAGTGTGGTGACTATAACATGATAATATGGATGAATGCCTAGTTTGGCAAAGGCTGCTCGCTCAGAACTGATGTGCCTCTGTCAGTTGTGGTTATTTTAAACATTTTGATTCCAGGGGTTCAGAATGTGCCGTTGTTTGTGCTGGAAGTGAATTCCAGCCTTTCCCTTCCTACTCAGAACTCAGTCCCAGAGGATTCCATTTCCAAGTTCTATTTGCAGTTAGTTGACTATTTACTGTACTCGGATACTGAACTTACTGTACAGAAAGTGCACTGTAATGTACATTTCACCATAGAGATGTACACACTTCTTTGAAAACTGCTTTGCTGCTTTCATTTCCTCCTTGGCATCATACATTCATTTCTAATTTCAGCCTCGTTAAGTACAATTGAGCATACGAATGCAATTTAGATTATTTATTTATTTTATCTGGGGTAAGGAAAGGACATCAGTAGAACATGTTATTCAGGATTTGCAAGCAGTCCGGCTAGATGTGACTGGAAGCATGGGCTACAAGAACACTCTCAGACTGGTCATATTTCTGTGTTTACAGAAAACATCAGTGTGGGAAGGCAAAGTGGATTAGAACCAGTGCCTTTGCAAGAAAATCTTCTCTCTTTGTGCTGTTTTCCCACTGAAAATAGTCATTACCCCCCTCGTTTAAACAAAAAGAAAGAAAGAAACTACCACCCTACTTTGTGCCTCAGTTTAAAACACTTTAATGTGAGGGCATATAAAAGCTCTGAGACAGCAATTTTAGACAATAAACCAAAGGATTCTTTCACACTGCACAGTTATAGTGCTACCTTTTCACTTTAATTACCACAGCTGCATCCTGTGGAAACCTGGGGTTAGCAGTGTGCTGTGGCACTAGAGATCTCTGACCATTTCTGTCTCATACTGGCTTGTGGCAATCTGGCAATAGTAGCTATGATATTATTACAATTATCATAACCCCTACTCTCTTTCTAATCTGGGACTCAAGATGGCTTACAAAATTAAAACAGACACAGCTAAAAAAAATTATACCATACAAAGTTAAAAAGTGTAATTAAACTACAATCATCCCTCCACATTCGCTAGGATTAGGGACACAGGACCCCCGTGCAAGTAGAAAAACCATGAGTAACTCTAGGCCCTCCCAAACCATATTTAACACATGCAAAAAATATTATCACCATATTCAACCCGCCATGGATTCCTTTGAGGCATCACGGTTCCTTCACAAGGCAGAAGTGGGTGGCTGGTGGGGCTCACTGCTGCCTCCACTGCTGCCCCACACCATTTTTAACAGGGACTTACAAGCCTCGTTCGCAGTTTCTCAGTCTCACAGGACTTGCCGTCGCTATTAAAAATGGCATAGGGAGGCAGCAGAGGTGACAGCAAATAATCCGTGAATAATCAAATTGACAAAAGTGAAACCTGTAAATGTGGAGGGCTGACTGTATCGTTAAAAAGAAGAGCAATAAATGTAGTAAACAGCACAGCCCATGAAAGACCCTTTCCCCCTCAAAGCCCTGCTGAAAAGCAAAAAGGAATTCAGCTGCCTATGGAGGGATAACAAGGAGGTTGTCAGTCTAACCCCCCTCAGAAGGGAGTTTCAAAGGAGCAGCCACCAAGAGGACTCTCTTCCCTGTTCCCACCAGATGTACCCGTGGGTGGAGGATGGGACTGAGAGGAGGGCATTGTTGCATGTCTTACAGTCATTTCCAACTTATGGCAACCTTCAGGTGAACCTATCATGGGGTTTTCTGGGGCTGAGCATATATGACATGCTCAGGGTCATCCAGTGGGTTTCTATGGCTGAGCGGGGGAATCATACCCTGGTCTCCAGCATAGTAGTCCACTGCTCAAACCAGTACGTATGAGGAGATAAATGTCTTTCTGCTAGCTGTTAAGGGTGGCATATATGGCTCTCTTCACCTATTTTATCCTCACAGCAGCCCCAGTGTGGGAAGGGGAGTAGGTTAGGCAAAAATATAATGACTGGCGCAAGTTGAGTCAGTGAGCTTCATGACTCAGCAGGCTTCTGAGTGTGGATCCCCCCAGTCTTAGTTACCTGATTTGGGGTAACTCTGTGTGATGTATAATGTAGTGTTTAGAGCAGCCTTAGAAACCTAGTGCCCTCCAGTTCTTTTGGGCTATCATCCTCATGATCCCATAATGATAGTTATTCTTTCTGAAGTTGATGGAATTTGTAATCCAACACACATTGAAGTTAAGAATGGGAGGCTGCTCTGACCACTACAGCATGTTGATCAGAGAGCTAGGAACTCACATCAACCTGGAGCTCCTGCCTTCCAATCCTATCTTTAGGGGAATGGAATCTGTATATCCTCTCCTTGACATACACATACACGTGTGGCTTGTCCCTGAGCCACATTGTGCAGCTGAGGAAATTCAGACTGTATTTCAGAATCTGCATTGCCATCCCCCTTATGACACAAATAGGTTCTGCTTTCGTTTCTTTAAAAACACGATTAAAGAAGGTCTGTTGCATTTGGGGCCTGCCTGTCATTCTGTGAGTAGTGCTCTGGAGCTCTTCCAACAGGGTCCTGCTTTGATGGATCACTGCAGTTGGTTATATGGTTAATCTTTGTTAGCAAGGGGTGGAAAATAAGAAAGAAGAGACATTTTGTATAAGAGCAGATATTCCGGGCCAAAAACAGACAGACAGACAGACAGACACACACACACACATACACATACACCACCACCACCACCACCAACAACAACAACAACAGCAAAACATTCCCACAACCAAAGCATGCATGGAATAGTTACTATTTTGGACTACAACTCCCAGATTCATACAGCCATCATGCCTGCTTGTCAGGGGATTATGAGACTAGTAGTCCAAAAAGTAACTTCTCTCAGGTCTGCATTGGTAATGAAAGAAATATAAGCATTGATTTGTGTCTCATTTGGAAATGTTCTCCGAGGTTTCTGAGAGATGGGGGAAAAATAGTCTGCACATTCTCAGAAAGACTAACTGATACAGCTTCAAATGTCACAAACTAAATCTTATCCTTTGAAGAAGATGACAAGAACCAGTGTGCCAAAAACATATTATGGTCCTGGTACATACATGCCAGGGTCTATTGCTATGTCAGCATGGGTGTTCTCTCTGGAATGAAAGTATGGCATTTTCCATTCACTCCAGCTCTGTATTACATCTAACCCAAGTGGCTTTGTCACATATATTTTATAAGGATGCATTTCCATACAGCATATAACACTTCCCTGAAAACAAATCTTCTTGGTTGCACTTGAAACCTTTACTGCTCCTGCTTGTTTCCAATTACTTTTCTTTCATTTCTCTTTCACCACCTTCCACCCTCTTGGCTCATTTCCCCTAATCCCTGCACCTTTTGCTTCTTTTGCTCTAGCCAGATTAGAAAGACAGTTAATGCTGCTTTTTTATTAATAAAAATCCCCTGACTTCTCTTGCCAATTGGCTGAACAGCCAAGGATGTGGAAAGTACATATCCAATTAGATTCTCATTGAGATTCCCATCTGGCTAAAGTACCAAAGGTCAGCTGAAATTGAAAAAGCACACATGGTCATTCATGCTGTTTTATACAGAGCACATAGTGTACTCCGCAAGAGATGCTTCATCTTTAGATACAGGCAAAAGCTCCTCTAAAATATGAAGGTTGAAGATGACTTTTTTAAAGAGAGAGAGAGAGAAAAAATTCAGCCTGCTCAAAATGAAACCACAGCAATCACCCCCGTGTGCAAGCCAAGCGAAGTTCTAATGGTGAAAGATCTGTTTTTATTTTAAAAATTAAAGTAGAGGACAGCTTATTTAAATATCTGCTATTGCTTCTCTGGGATGGATTTTTCAAAATGTGCAGTGAGGGGTGTCCAAAGGATGAAGATTAGAATCAAGACCAACAACAGAAACCACTTTGTAATAGCAGAGAAACCACTAACAGCATGCATGTGTCTTCTGTCACCAGCGAAGGACAAGGACAAGAGTTCATGCAACTTTTAAAAAGTATGAATCGTGGAATTGTGGCTGAAATGAAGAAACTGCCCAGAAATTATGGATTATAAGGTCCTTAATTCCCTCCCCCTTTCACATATTTGAACTCAGTCTTG
Organism: Iguana delicatissima; assembly: GCA_948472985.1. Taxonomy (NCBI): domain Eukaryota; kingdom Metazoa; phylum Chordata; class Lepidosauria; order Squamata; family Iguanidae; genus Iguana; species Iguana delicatissima. Next base: position 45,630 of record CAOKZL010001164.1, on the reverse strand, counting down.
TGCTACAACTAACCGGTGTTCATCCTAAAGCCATCTTCCTTAAATTCCATATTCTGTTTTAATGTTGGCTCCCAACAGTTCCAGACTCCACCCATCTTTCTCATCCCCCGCCCCGAGTTCTTCAAACCATTTTGGAAAAAGAATTCTATAATTCATTGGGTTAAAAGGATCATCGGCTGGCTTCATGGGATGTACTGCCAACATTTTGGAAACATTTATTTTTTTTCTCTTTTGGAATGAATACAAGTGCAGTGGTTAAGAAATATTTCCTTTCCTCTGGTTCCTGGCAAAAGTTGCAGTAAGTGGCTACAAGCTGAGGCAGGAGAGGCACGGATATACAAGGGTACACAAATAACATTCCAATATTTTAGTTAAGAAATAAATACGTGAACTACTAAATCTTCTTGGGCTAGGATTTACTGATTTGCTTCTCTGTGACAGCAGGTGTGGTGTTTATTCACAACTGGGGCTGTGCAAGGTTATTTTTCCTGTGCTTGCAGGTACTGTACCTCCCAAGCTAAAATTTAAGAAGGATTAACACTGGGAAAAAAATTCTGGCTACAGCAAGTGCTATATATGCACAGGTCAAATTCCAGTAATGGCTGCAATCTTGTTACTGCAAGGGGATCTTACTGGCTTGGTTCCTTTTTGCTACATTTTCATCCCTCCCATTTTCTAAATATATGTGACTCTTTAAATGTCTGCAAACACAGCCCATATGTTCCAATGACACTTAACCTGATTCTAGCCATATTCATTCAGAAGTAAGTCTCAGATTTCAGGTATACTTCAGGGCTCTAACTATAGGGGAGGCAACATTGCTCTCTCAATTCAGAATTATGTCCCCTCCACTGCAAAGAAATTTTCCTTCACCCCCCCCCCCAAATTTCTAGTATTCCCAGGAAGTGAGACATTGAAAGTGGATTAGACCTATTTGAAATGTGTCACATTCTCCTGGTAACTTTACTTACTTTGCCCCACGTTTTCTGGATGCCTACAATATATGTTTTTAAAAAATGCCCAGCTGAAAGCTGGAAATATAGGGAGTGAAGGAAAATTTCATTGGAGAGCAGAATCCTTATTTAGGAGGCAATACTCTCATCCCCCCTCCACAACTACAACATGGCATACTTCTAAATAAGTTTTCTTGGGATTCCAGCCAGGGATACCATTTCAACCTTTGTACGGTGGTAGAGCTGGAGACAATGAAAGAAATTTCAAGGGAGGGCCAAGACGCACATCAAGTTCCAAAGAGGTACTAACCGAAAGAGTAAAAATAAATTTGATGGAAAGCAATGCACTTTCAGAGCATGTAGTGCTTTTTTGTTTGAAAAGCACTCTAACAAGATTAAGATCCGGCCTTACTGTTTGGCAGAGTGAAGTTTAAAACTTACTTTGAGGAAGAATAGCAGTGGTAGTGTGATGCTCTGGAATCAACAAATTCCTGTAATTCCTACCAGTTTTCTGTTATGAATGGCTTCATTCTTTTTCCAAGTTGCTTTACAAATGCTGTGGTACCTTCTGGCAGTAGATGCTAGGAGGTATTGTGCTTGCAGGCAATATCACATGGCTTGTTCTAAACCATTACCACCACTCCATGTTAGTATGCTGCCTTCTGATGTGTGGATTTTCCGTTCACATTAACGATGTTGAAAAAAAAAAGATCAATATGGGATAGAGCAGGGAGTTATCCTGTTCTTCACCTCATGCCGCAAAATGTCTTGCCCTATCCTAGTAAGATTATTCATATACATCAGAATCAACATTTTGTAAGCAAAATAATTTCATCACATCTTTTGCATGCAGCCCATATGCACAAGTTCATTTAATAGTTTAGAAAAAGATTAGGGTGCTGGCTACAAATATAGGTTTTGTAATGAACAACTCATTATAGGATCATCCATGGTATGGTATTTCAAGTTTCTGTGTAAGGTTGTGGAAACTGGACAGTGAAGAAAGTTGACTGGAAGAAAATCAACTCATTTGAAATGTAGTGCTGGAAGAGGGTTCTGTAAATTCATGGATTGCCAGAAAGACAAATCAAGCTTTCCCAGAGCAAATCAACCTAAACTCTCCCTAGAAGTCAAAATGACCAAAGCAAGGCTGTCATACTTTGGACATATCATGAGATGACATGAATCATTAGAAGAGATGACAATGTTCAGTAAAGTGTAAGGCAGTAAGAAACAGGAAGATTGCACTACATGGATTGATTCAATCAAGGAAGCTGCAGCCCAGAGTTTGCAACATCTGAACAGGGCTGTTGATAACCAAGGCTCTTGGAAGTCATAGGGTCATCATAACTCAAAGTTAACTTGATGGCATATACAAACTGCAGACAAGGAACCCACCTCTTTCTGAATGAGGAATACAAATGTTTTCTTTTCGTGTTCTTGCACATAGTGGAAAAATTGCAGGTTTTTTTTTTTACACTTTAAAGAATTTTTTACGTTTTGTGATTTATTGCCTCCTCCCCATACTAAAAAAGGGAAGAATCATTTTTGAGCAACTTCTACCCCACAATCCTTGGATTTTTCTTGCAGAAATCTAAAATTTTGCCCAGAGAATACTTCATAGTGGGAAAGGGTTTGGACAAAATGAGGTCCGTGTGTTCATAAAACCCAAGCTTTTCCACAATTTTTTTAACAAAAAAGTACTGAATTGTGAAAAATCTCACAGAGGTTGCTATCTGTCTGTCTGTCTGTCTATCTATCTACTTTGGCTAGAGTCCCTCATTATTTCAAGATACCCTTTCTCATCAAGGATATGAAAATTTGCATGCATCCCTACACTGTGCCTCCCTAAATTTGGAGTCTGGAGAATTATTTTTCAGAGGAATTAATCTAACAACATGCTGAAACATTCCATAACCAAGCAGAAATAGGATGATGCTTCAGGCTCTGATTGCATTCAGTCTTCTTAACATCAGTGCCTAAACTCTACTTAAATTCCACAAATTTGCTTTGGACTTTCAATGTACAGTTGAAAGATGCCAGTTGGCTATGCCAACAAAGGACTTGAGCTAGCGTGGAGATTTCAGGTTAACCTACCTTACAGAATGGTTGTAAAAATAATGAAAAAGTGCTGTGCTAAAGAAATTATATATAATCATTATTTTGGGAGTATTGCAGAAATTTCTGTGGTACTGGTGTTACACTGTCTTCAGTTTCTGGCTAGGAAATGAGCATGTAGCTGCCTAGAAAAGGTATCATGGGTTTCAGTAACCTCTATGTCATCACACCAGTCAGTAGGGAGAGATGTCATTGAGTGATGGGTCAAATGCCTTGCATGCCTAATCAGATCTAGGAAAAATAACTTTTTGGAATTCAGTTCTCAGATTCTCCTGTCATGCTGGCTGTGAATTTCAGAGCTCATGATTCCAAAAATAATATTGTGAAGCTGTAATGAGGGTCTCCACTTGAATCCCCCCACAGCTCCATTAAAAAAAACACAACTGAATGGGGGCAGCAAATCTAGGAAGCATTCTTTCTAAGATCCTGAATAATTACTACCAGAAAATACTGGGCAGGAACTGAGAGGGTTTGATACAGTATCTAGCACATGTATACAGTCATCCCTCCACGTTTGCTAGGGTTAAGGGCACAGAACCCCTGTTAAAGTGGAAAAACCGTGAATAACTCTAGCCTCTCCCAAACCATATTTAACACACAAAACAGTATGATCACCATATTCAACCCACTGTGGATTCCTTTGAGACATCAGGGTTTCTTCACAAGGCAGAAGTGGGTGGTTGGTGGGGCTCACTGCCACCCCCACTGCTGCCCCACACCATTTTTAATAGGGGCTTACAAGCCTAGTTCACAGCTTCTCAGTCTTACAAGGCTTGCAGTCCCTATTAAAAATGGCATAGGGAGGCAGCAGAGGTGACAGCAAATAATCTGTGAATAATCAAATCCACAAAAGTAAAACCCGCAAATGTGGAAGGCTAACTGTATATGTTCAGACAAATGTTCAAATTACATTTTTCTTCCCCTGTGTTTGCCATTTGCTTATCACCCTGAGTGATAGAAGTCCTTGACCAGGAATTCTGAAGTGAAAGCTGGAAAAGGTTAAAGAGAGGTGGACCAGAAGTGCTGATAAGATCATCTGAGCCTTGCACAGTATTTGTTTTCACCTATACCACTGTCGGAGTGCCCATGTTCAGGCCATTGGGACAGCTTCCCTAAATTCTATGCCTCATCATGGCTCACAGAGTTGGAATGCCAGGACCTTTTGATTGGCAGAGATGATGGCATCATTCTTTCTCTTTCAGCTTAGTAAGAATTCTTTGTAGGAGTGAGAAGTGGTGGTTAGGTCCCAGCAACAATATTCTCATTTGGGAGGGGTATGCCTTGAATAAGCAATCAGGACCCATTAGCTTTACAAAAAGACCTGCTTTGGAAATATTTTTTTCCTGATTGGGATCAGCACAGTAATTTGTTTTCTTAGATTCTCTTCAGGAGTGTGGTTATGGGGACTGTCACAATGACCCTAGACCATCAAAATTTAATATCATGCCATTATTTATAACTTCCTGTCTAAGAACCTCAGGTGGAATAAGTGAAGCTCAGTATCACTTCTGAAACCTCAGCCTAGGACCTAGTAAATTGACATAAAATCTTGAAAAGAATCTCACACATTGAGAATAATAAAACTCAGACCGTATCATGACACCTACATAAGGGGTTTAAAAGATTCCTGTTTCAGGAAGCTCTTTGTGCTAGGGGCAGACTGTAGCTTCTTTAGAGACAGAAGATGAAGGAGGCAATGTTGATCAATCAACTGAAACCACTGGTCAGTGTAAAATAACAGTTAAAGCAAAAAGTGCTGTTTATCAGCAGGGTTTAGTTGCCCATTAGGTGTTTGTTAACTGTTCTTGTCTCTTTTAACCGGCCATTGTTCAATTGAGGCAACCACATGATGGGAGGGGGGAAATCTCCTCCATGCACCATGTGATTATCATGAGGATGTAAATATTGTCTGTAGTCATGGTTGCAGTATCATCTCATTTTGCAGAACATAAAAGTATCTTTCTTAGACATCTTTCCCATATTTAAGTTTGATTATCTCTCATCATACAGTCAGAATTCAGGACTCAAGTTGTAATTGATGCTAGACTTTTCCCAAATATTCTGTAGAATTAGATAAAGAATAAGAGCATCTAAAAAAGGGATATACCAACAGTGGCATCACTAGGATTGGTGTTACTCAGTGCAGTAAGTTGTTGTTTCACCCCCATGGACCTCCTCTTGTACAAGATTGTACAGAATTCTCAGTAATTTTTTTTGTATTGATGTTACTCATAAATTGTAATTCTCATATATCACTGAATATAATTCTCATATATCACTGAACATAATGGCAATAGTAGGGACACAAACTATTAGCAAAATTAAAATTACATCTTTAAATTACAATATCATACACACAGCCTAAATGTAGATGAGGAAACTCTAAGAAATGCTAATAATCTGCTCAAGACATTCTGCAACATACAGAATTTGGATGGTAGGAAGAATGTACATAGGGGGATGGGGTAGAGTCAGCATGATACATGTTGCCAACTGATACAAAAATAAGATCACATTCCTTCCTATGTGCACACCAGGTGGGCTAGTTCTAATACACGTGAGACAACAGGCTGGTTTATGGGCCCAGTATAAGTTGTGCAGCATAAACACCTCTCTTCTCTGAAAACTGTCTACAGAAGATACACTGGATTCCTGGATTCTTTTCTTATGCATGCACTAAGCACCTCTCACAAGAGTGTAGCTATGTGGGGTGGGGGGAATGACAGCATTGTCCCCACTCCAGATAAGAATTCTGCCCATCAAGATGAAATTTTCCTTCAGTTCTGAATTGTCTATCACAATTTACTATCTGAGAGAGTAAGACACTAAAAATCATTCAAATCATTCAAATTCAAATCAAATCAAATAATTCAAATCTATGTTCAGATCGATTACTGAGTTTGCACTCCCTTGTAATTTTGTCTGCTTCGTTTCTTTGGATTGACTAAACTTTATTTCTCATTTTCAACTGAAGTTTTAACAATAAGTTTTAACTTATTGCAGTGCTGGCAATTTGAAAGAAAATATATTGGGCAGCAATGTCCTCATTTTGCTCTTATGGGTACACTCCTGCTTCTCTGGTAATGGAGCACACATTATTTTTTTCCCCTTCTTCCAAACACCATACCTGATACAAATGAAATACCATGCATGATGGATTTACGGATGGATTGGTCTTTCTGCACTAGACTGCTATTGTGCTATGATTCCATTTTCAACATCCTGTGGAATTCTGGGATTTGTAGTTTACTGAGACCAAAGAGCTTTCTGGCTAAGAATTCTAAATGCCTCTCCCTAAACTGCAAACCCCAGGATTCCATAGGATATTGAAAGTGGAATAATAGCACTATAACAGTGTAATGTGCAAAGGTCCAAAATCAATAATCACAATGATGCTTCTCTGAACCACCTCCTGCTTTCCACGAGATGGTTATGAAAATGACAAGGTGAGTCTTGACTCTTATGCTATGGGCAACCTTATATGATCTTGGCTAACATGCACAAAGTAAGATAGCCTCAATTTAGGACATTTCCGCACTAGGCTGTTATAGTGCTATTATTCCACTTTCAACACCCTAGGGAATCATGGGGTTTACAGTTTAGGGAGGGGCCTCAAAGACCCCTCCCTAAACTGCAAACCCCAGGATTCCGTAGTATGTTGAAAATGGAATAATAGCACTATAACAGCCTAGTGTGGAAATGGCCCTAGCCATGCTGGCTACTAGTGAGAGTTCATGCCTTATTTGTTCTAGGATTCATATATTTGTCTTGTTGACAGCCCACCATATCTGCAGAATTTTTCTCCAGCACCACATTTCAAAATGACTTTATTTCTTCCTGCCACCTTTTTTCAGTCTCCAGCTTTCTCAGCCATACATAGAAAATAGCAATACTATGAGATGGATGATTCTAAGTTTAGTATTTAATGACACATCTGCACACTCTTGAAGGCGCTATATCTGTTTTGGAGATAGATTTCAGTACCTCTGGCAGTTCCTTTCAAGTTCAGAAAAAAACCTACTGCAGGTTCACCACCCCAATGATGTGGGTGGCCCCCTTTTGTACATACAGGTCCTTATCACACTACACTGTTATAGCGCTATTATTCCACTCTATCTGCCATGACTACTTTCTGTGGAATTCTGGGGTTTGTAGTTTAAGAGGCCCAGGAGCTCTCTGGCTGAGAATTCTAAATGCCCCTCCCTAAACTGCAAATCCCAGGATTCCATAGGATGTTGCTATGGCAGTTAAAGTGGAATAATAGTGCTATAACAGTGTAGTGTGATATGGCTCACACAGACTTACACAGTATTTTGATTTCTTGACTGTAGTCTCCATATTGATTAATGTCTGAGCCAAGATACAAAAATTCTTTAACTAATTCAATGTCTTCATCGCCCACTTTAAAGTTATATAAATCATCTGTGGGCATTATTTTGTTTTCTTAATATTTAACTGTAACCCTGCTTTTTCTTCACTGAAGGTTCATAGTCAGTGATGCCTGAGGGTAATGATCTCTCTATTTGAAACCCCCTTCCAGTCCTGGATTTCCCTGGCAAGTAAAATATTCTTCTCTTCCTCATAAAAATACAGGTAGTTCTAAACTTCTTATGAGCCTTCCCTTTCATTTGCTGCCAGAAGAGTGCAGATTGCAACAGAGTTCAAAAGAGAGAAAGTGCCCAGTGGGGAAGAGGGTAGGGGAGGGCGTATGGTCACTCTTACTGAACAGAACAGACATGGTGATCACTGATGGCAAAGAGCCACAGTGTGTGTGTTTGTGTATGTCACTACAAAGAGCCGCTTACGTCCAAGAAGAACATGTGGGCAGATGCCCCAGTTTGAGCATGACAGGCCCATTAGTTAATCGACTTTCTGTACTCTGATTAGGAACAATTTATTTATCCTTCTCTCTTTCATTCCCCCAAACTGAGTGCCAATGAGACAAAGAGAAAACCTTTGGCTTCTTCTCCTGTCACTAATCAGCTATGAGGGAACAACAGGCACTGTTGTTGTCTTTTCTTTTCTTTTCTTTTCTTTTCTTTTCTTTTCTTTTCTTTTCTTTTCTTCTCTTTTCTTTGGAAGAAAATATGAGATTTCCACATCCAAGAAATGGGGTTGAAAAATCCCATTGATTTCAGTGGCAATTGCAGGTGCCCAGGACTTCTCAGAGAAAAAAAGAAAATACAACTCCTCCCTCAGCTATTATTACTGCATTTTCCTTGCAAAAACAGTTCAAGGTACATGAAATCAATCAGGTTACTTTAATGAGCAGCTCTTTTATCCACCCATGTGCATTTAAGGAAACCATGAGATTCCTGGCACTCCTTTTAGCAGCTGCCAAGTGCTGTATTAATAGGTATTATAGGCCAAGAGAGTCTTGGTAATAAAGGACTCTTTCTTGTGTTCTATCCAAAATATTGCCTGGATTTATTTTTTTAAAACTGAATTCTTATATACTGAATGCAGTATTTTATGTCAGCAAAAGTGAAGACACAGCAGTTACTTTGCAAACTTTAAAATCCTTCTAATTCCTGTATAGTAGTATTCCTGTTTGCTTCAGCTCAATCAAATTCAGGGACACATGGGTGCACATAACTCTATCAGGTCTTGAGTTTCTCTAATTCTAAACCATGCATAGAGTCTGCAGCTTGTTATCCTCTCCTTGTAATTTTGTACATCCTTCTGGACCACTAACATGCAGAGAGAATGAGAAATGGTCTTAGACTGGAAGAGTCTATATGATGTCTACTTGTTTGCTCCAGTGGAGTGAACAGCAGGTTTAGAGGAAACAAGTTCTAGATCTTGGGCAGCCTAAGATCTGAGCAAGGGAGCACCTCATCTTCCCAAGTGGCAGAGTGGGATGCCCTTCTCACCTCCATGCTAAACATATCCTCTATGGATCTGGAGCATAGGTTGGCAGAGGCAGAGGGACTTAAACATCCAAGATTTTCGAGTAGCCACTTAATGCCACACCCTCCCAGATTACATAGACCCCACAAAGACTCTCTTAATATTCCTGATCTTGTGAGAGAAAGGTAGCAAAAATCAGCCAGTGCTGAAATAGATCTCCAATATATTAGTTTAGTATGCTTTCCACAGAATGGTGAGATTTAAGAGGCTGGCTAAAACTATCTACTGTGGTTAGAAGCTACAACTGTCATTCACATGTATTTGCAGTATATACCATCCTCTCCTTCCCTGTATCTCTAATCTGATATTTTCCCTATAAAGAGAAGTCAGGGAGAAAATGTGTGTTTTAAAGAGACACTAACTGGGCCTCTATTTTTTTCCCATTCTGAATCACTAGTGAAGATTTGGCAGGATTCAGACTGGATTTCTTAAAGGCTCAAATGGTAGATATCTCTTAATCAGTCCAATTCAGTTTAGAATTCAGGGTTTGGCTGAATATGAAGGGCACTTGTAAACATGTTGGTAGTGGATGAAATTACACAGACAAAAAGCCCAAGTGTGTAAAAGTGTGGGAAAAACCAGTTAAATCTAGAATGGGCCTATTGTTTTGACATTCAAAGTAGGTGGCAGCCACAGGACAAGTTGGTCTATGTTGGCTCACAAATTGGCTGTGTGTTTCTATTGCCACCTGTGAGTTTCAGCTTCTGGCACATCCCCCAAATGCTGTTTCTCTGAGCTATTCATTTTGAAGTGGCTGCCAGTATTCTGGTAAGTATTTGCAAATCTATCAAAGCACTGTAATATTTTGATTGCTTCTCTGTCAGAGCTTGGATTGTAGTATTGTTTGATTGTTACACTGATATAATGCCCATAGCCTAAGAAAGAAAGGTAATTTTGTACTGTAAAAATGCCAGATGTATATATGAGCAGATCTGGTTATATATGGAAATATGGATAGTCATCTTAATATGAATTTACTGCTCATACCTTTCTTCATTATGGGGCTCATCACTTTGTATTCAAGAACTGATTTTGTGTTGTGGTACTCATTTAAAGGTGCGCATGTTTGAAAATGACAATTTTTGTTGTAAAGAATGCATTTTTCTGAACAATGCTCTTTTCTCAGCCATTATAATCAAGTATTATTATTTTGCTTTTATACTTACACATGGAGTTATTTCTGAAGAAAACATGATGTTTGAAGCAGTATTTATCTGGGACTGTGAATTTTAAATCCCACCTGGAGTTTATTATACAACCAGTATACAAAATGGAAAGAATCTGAAATTAAAAGTTTTGAATATGAGAAAAACTGAATCTGATTCAGTATTGCCTAAAACAGGGGTGGGCAACTGCATGGTCTGGCCATTGTGGGCTCAGGGCTGAAAGGTGTAGTACAAGGAATAAACCAGGCCACAAACTGAAGCTGGATGAAAATAGGCCACAACTTTATTGGTTACAGCAAAAACAGGTTTGGATTGTGCGTGGATCCAGATCACAGCATCAGCCAACCAGCCTGTTGACCAATGAGACTGAAAACCCGAAGCCAGGACTGCCTGGAGTCAGGTCTGAACCACCTGACCCCCCAGTAGTGCAGGGATGCGGACACCCAATCCACGCCATATGTCCGCTGCCGACCCTGCCCTCCTGGCAACCACCTGCATCCCCAGGCCCCAGTGACCTGGGAATAGTGTCAGGAATCTCTCCTTGCCAAGCTGCAGCCGGCAAGGGAGGAGGGAGGTCCGGAATACTTTTAGGGAGAGTCCAAATATACCAAACACCAGGAAAATGCAAGCCAAAACAGGTCAAGGTCCAGTCCAAAGGTTCAGGAGGCAGAGATCTGTCCAGAGGGTTTCAGGGAGCAGGAGACACAGTCATGAGGGCTTGCTAGTAATTTACTGCAAGCAAAGAGCAGCCATGCCGGCAGACTTAAATAGCCACTTTGAGCAGGTGCTGCTTGTTATTGCTTCCTCAACCAAGTCCATGCAGCCTCCCTCTGTGCAGCCCATTTCAGACTCCTGTGTGATTGGCACAGGTGGCTGCAACTCCTCTGCATCACTGCTGGTTCCCTCTCCGTCATGAGCTGGCTGGGGCAACTCTGTCTCTGTTTGACCTTCCAGTGCAGGGGATGTTTGTAGGTTGACTTGCTCACTCACTGTCCCAGTCCTTTGCACAGTCAGTTGCTCCTCAGTCTCAGAGGCATCATCTATCCCACTCACTGGCTTGGCCCTAGGCACAATCAGTTGTTCCTCAATCGCAGCAGCAGCATCTATCACAGATAGTAGACCCAGATCCAGGACCCATGCCAACTGCCTTACAAGTTGTGACAATAAAAGGCAAAGATACAACCTAACTACAGTACACAGGATACAAAAAAGAAAAGGAAGGGGGATGAGAAGGATGATGTGCAGAGGAGAACCGAGCTCTGGGGAGAGGAGAACCTAGCTAAATACAAAATACCTGGACCAGAGGGAAAACTTCCTAGATCTCTGGCCTGGGCAGAAGCAGCCAATCAATTCAAACCAGCAGGTTTGAACTGACTGGCTGGGAGCTTTTACAGCTGCACAAAGGCTGCTGGGTATGAAGAAGTACCCAGCAGGGCTGAGCACACAGCTGGGAGGGTACATGGCATGGCAGGCCAACTGAATAGCCCCGAGGGATGTTGTGGAGGCAGCAGTGCCAGCACCAGCTGCAAAAGTGCCGCCCGGTAAGTCAGGCAGCTAACTTACTTTGCCTGTTATGTACCTAATGTTACAGTAGCATGGGTTAGGGCAGAATCCCACATTTTCCCAGCTCAAGTTTTTTTTTTTTTTTATTGCAGTTTACTATGATTCAGGTGCTGCAACCTGACACAGAAAATTTGTGTTTCTCTAGGCGTGCTTTCACCATCCTCCAAATGCTGATGCTATTAAAGATCTTTCAGCTAGAGAGAACATGAGGCTGAAGGGGCTGGAGGGCATTACAAGTTTTTGTAAAAAGGAGTTTCACTGTCAGAAGCTTTGTTAACTGAGGTGTGATTGTGTAACAATGAGAAATTGTCATTGAAGAACTGGTCTTGCATTTATGTGTTCTGGAGAAACCATAATTTCGACAGTGGCAGAGCACATCTGTTGCATGCAGAAAGTCCCCGGCACCTCCACTTTAAAAATTGGCATGGAGAGATGCCCCTCAGAACAGACAGTGCTGAGTTAGACACGCTGTTAAGACAGTCTGATTTTGCCAGAAATTTCCTATGTTCCTTTCCTAATCTCAGTTAACCTATTTCCTAATCTAAATTAATGTTCCCAATTTAACAAGAAAAACCATGCACACTGTGCTGATTGTACAGTTTCTTTCCTGTGTCTGCAACATCATTTTGCATATGTGGAATCTGATGATTTATAAGGAGTGGGATGCCTTATATTTCAGAGTTTCTGATTTTTATTTGTTTGAAAAACTCATTCTCACTAAAGTCCTCAAAAGACACCTATTAACATCTTTCTCAACAAATATATGTATAACTGGTCTTGTTAGGAGACAAGCCAAATTCCTCCTATGCGCACTGGTATCTTTACCCAACATTTTAATTATCTCTGGGCTCTCTGCCGTAAAGGAACTGGTCTTTCAGGACTGAAGGAACACACATTGTTTCACCCTTGCATGAAGTTCAGAACAATGACATTCAAGGTATTTTTCCATTCCTCCTTCTAGACTAGAGGATCTGAATTGCAGTCCAAGGACAGCTGGAGTCCTTCAGCATCTTTCTCACCAAGAGTGTGCCTCTTGTTTTTTGCATTTTAAGTGGAATTTCTTTAAGAGAGAAGCAAGGGGGACAATGTATTTTGATCACTTGCCACATTTTGTGTGTTTCTGAAATCGAAGCAGTTTACAATTATTTTTTGTTGCTGTTGTTTTTGTTGTGTGTCTCATGCAGAGCTCTTTCTGAGATGCATACTATGCTGGTAGATCTAACCTATTTGGCACTGCAACCACAGCAAAGAAAGTTACTTTGAACAAGAATGGGTGTAATGACATCCTGAGGCCAGCCATAATTAAGCACTGATGGAGGACACTCTGCCTCCTAAATTTTATCATATCAGCAATCAGTTATGGATGACTTACTGGATTTGGCTATAAACTTCTGCCTCCAAATGTTGCTTAAATGCACTGGGAGGTGTCTGATATCTTCTATGCAAAAGCAATCACTTGACTATGTACATATACATATATACATTATTCCTGGTCCATCACAGAATATAAATCATTGTGTTCTTCGCCCTCTCATGCAAAGATGAATACTTTCCACAGTTTTCTCTGCACCATGGGAGAAATCATAGATTTTAAGAGGCATTTGCCCTTTGCACACTCTTCTGATGGAATCGGTGTGTGCAAAAATACACATGTTTTTTCTGTGCAAAAATCACATACATTTTCTATACAACAGACACATGCAAATTGCTGCAAAGACTTCGCAAAGTACAAAGAATTTCATTGCCGCTCTTCTCAGTGCAGGGTTCCTGAGCTTTAGGAAACCTATTATTCTGCTTAGAAATGAATTTCCATCCCCAGCGCGCGCTCTCTCTCTCTCTCTCTCTCTCTCTCTCTCTTACTTGACTGTTGCTAAGCCAGCAGGCCTGTGCAAGACTGGGTGTGGGAACACTGCTGACACAGCAGAAACATCAACAGCTGCAACATGGTACCAAGGCCAAAGTGAGGAAATATAGGTTGTGCCTTTATGCCATACACTAATGAATTTTGGAAAAAAAGGGAAGTCCTCAGGCTCATGCCTGCATAGAAACCAAACTCTTTGACCTGCATTTTATGAGAGATTTTAGCAGCACACCATGGTTTCTAATCAGTGAGGGAAGCTCTCTCTTTTTTCTGCTCAAAGGCAATCTTTCCTTTACCGTTTTGTAAGACCTAGACCTGGCCTTAAAAACTGGTGGGGAAAGGGGAGAAGGCATCATTTAATGATAGGTTACTTCTAAGCTCTGAGATAACAGCCCAATCTGATGCCTACCTACAATTTTTTACAAACTTCAGCTCCGAGTTTTCAGACTATTATGAAACCTGGAATCCATAGAGAGGTGCGTATGAGGTAATGCCAACTAAATAATAAAAACCCCAAAGATTATGCAAAACCAACACTTTAAAAGTAAGAATTGCTCAGAGAGTGAGGTAACTATTGCACAGAGGCATGTCATTTCTGTAGTAAGGAGTCGGATAGTAAATGGCCCGGTTTCCTGTGTACGATGTATGGCATGATGTTTCTGTCTTCACTATGATTCCTGTTGGGTTTTTGCTGATGTGTCTTCAAGTTACCTGTCAGCTTATGGTGACCTCATGAATTTCATAGAGTTTTCTTAGGCAAGGGCTATTCGGAGGTGATTTTGCCAATTTCTACCTCTGAAATATAGCCTATAGAATCTGGTATTCATTGGTGGTCTCTCATCCAAGTACTAACCAGAGCTGAACCTGCTTAGATTCCAAGATCAGACAGGATCTAGTGCTTTATGTAACATGGTACTATTGTCTTGACATATGCACATCTATACACGGTTGGCAATACCATACACCTGCGTACTAAGTGTTCCCAAGTCTAACGTTGAATCCAGGCTTCATTAGTAGCCAATTATGACCCATTTGATCAAATTAGCTGTATATTTTATCATCTTGGATATTGCATCCTTTCATCAGGCAGAAACAGCTTAACATAATATTTATTTTTTCTCCTTCTTGTCAAGACTTGCTTCAGATCCCCAAGGAAGAATACATTTCTTATCCTAATGGCATAACGCTTCCTGAAGAGTTTAGAAAATTACTCTTATGATTTTTTAGATTGGTGAATGATACCTGTAATTGTTGGTGTAAGTAAGCTGTTGTTGAAGTGTTTGGATTTTAATTTTCTCTGCAGTGTTTGCTGTTGTTGCTGTAGATGATCATGATGATCACATTCCAGCTGAAAAGGTCCTCTGCTGCAGATTAGGTCTTACCTTAGCGGTATGTGAGAAAGTGCCACAGTTACCCTCCACAAAATCATCTACAAACATTGAATGAGCTGTTCACATCCATAGTGTTTGCATCCATGCTTAGTAAGTTAGATAGTTATTGAATTTATATTACACTTTTCATCTCAAATTAGTGTTCAAGGCAGTTAACAATAGGCAAGATCCAACTGATGATTTACACTGTTATAACCGCTGATGATCCCAGTGTAAGTGCTGTCCATAGTGTTCCAGGTATGCAGGGTCAGCTGGGAAGTTGTTCTTAAAAGTCTGGCTTTGAACCCCTGCGTATTCAGCTTGTGGTCCTGAAACTGGATTGCCACTTCCCTAGCAGAAGATTACAGCTACATGTTAAAAAGGAACTGTTGGCTCTCCATATCCACAAATTCTGATCTGTGGATTCAACCAACCATGACTTGAAAATATTATTAAAAACATCCAAAAAGCAAACTTTGATTTTGCCATTTTATATAAGGGATGCCATTTTGCTACACCATTGTACATAATGGGACTTGAACATCTGCAAATTTTTGTATCCATGGAGAGTCCAGGAACCAAGCCCTAGTGGATACCTAAAGCCCACTGTACAACATGATTCTATCCCTGCAGGAAATAGCCTTACCAACTGCATTTAGTCAATAAGAATTCTGTTGATTAGTTTTTATGAAAAATGAAATTAACATTCCCAAATGTCTTCATAGATGGGGTAGAAAGATCTTAAAAATATGAACGTAGGAGGAAGCAAAAGAGAGCAGGCCAATCATCCCTAGATTTTGCATAGTCAGCTGTTTAAATGTTTCACTTTCTTTTGTTCTTCTTCTGTTCTATATTTTAGGAATTGTGAAATGTGACAGCAAACCACAGAACTGTGGTAGACTCCACATGAAGATGCAACAAAATTACTACATTTGGTTTACAAAAGACTGGGGGCTTTGTGAAACACAGCAATATGTGGTGCACGTGAAGCATTCCCGGGGGAGTTTGGGTGGGAAAATTCACTGATCAAAGATATTCATAGGCCCAAAAGAAGACAAAGCTGGCCACCAAAGCTGCAACTTCTTTCTCCACAAAACCTAACTTCCTCCCTTCTTTTTTGTTTTAAAGAAATCTGTAAAGGAACCTTCCTCATGGCTAGTTGCTAGTTTCCTTTATATTTATGCTTTCAACCCTCTGAGCAAAGTTTGGAAAAATTACGTTTTTTGTCACATTTCTGCCACTGCTGGAGGATTCTGGGAGCTGTAGTCCAAATTACTTTCCCAAGGTCTGATTCTGAGGGAGGCATTTGATTGTTGCTCTTCTTGCACACATTATGTGTCTTCAAGTCATTTCCGACTTGGGGGTAACCTTAAGGCAAGTCTATTATGGGGTTTTCTTGGTAAGATTTATTCAGAGAAGGTTTGCCATTGCCACCTTCTAAGGCTGAGAGAATTTGAGTTGCCCAAGGTCACCCGATAGGTTTCCATAGCCAAGCAAGGGACTGAACCTTTGTCTCCCAGAGTCCTAGATCAACGCTCAAACCACTGTGCCATGCTGGTTCTCACCCATACAGTATTTTCCCTAGTTTTGAGTTAAGCCAGGCAACTGGGTTCTTCTATAACAGGGATAGGCATCATGTAGCCCTCCACATGATGCTAGACTACAAGTATCAGCTGCCATAGCCAGGACAGTCAATGGTAAAGGATGCTGAGAGTGGCAACCCAACAACATTTGCAGGGCTACAAAATTTCTATACCTGTTTTATATGGATCCAGAACCTGATATTTTAAATCTGCAAGTTTTAATTGGAATGTGGGAATGCGCATATGCAACATAGGGGTTTAAAGAGAGATTGGTCTTTGCACCTTCCAGCTTCATCGATCTAATCAGCGCAGTAGCTCTTTTTTAGTCAAAATTTAGTCAAAATAGAATTTCATGTGGCTTGGGTTTATATTCCACACAACAGAGTTTATTTAGATCAAAAGTCTCTTTGGTTGGTCAGATATAAGCCATTTTATTTGAAAATGAGATCTCACAGCTTTGCTAGTGCACTCTTAGGCCATTTTCGCACTACACTGTTATAGTGCTATTATTCCACTTTCAACACTCTTTGGAATTCTGGGATTTGTAGTTTACTGAGGCCAAAGAGCTCGCTGGCTGAGAATTCTAAATACCCCTTCCTGAACTGCAAACCCCAGGATTCCATGGGATGTTGAAAGTGGAATAATAGCACTGTAACAGTGTAGTGTGGAAATGGCCATAATTCAGAAATCCTAACAGTGGTACTTGTCAGGATGGCGGTGACAGACAATAAACAGTGTGATAACAAAAAGATAAAGCCTTATAATATCTTCGGATTCTGTGAAGTAGGAAAATGCAACATATTCAAGTTACTAATTCTGCATTTGTTTTCATGGCCTTAGGCCTCAAACACAACAGAAACAATCTACTCAGTACCATGAAAATGAGCAAGTCTCTTCATCAGTGAGATACACTGATTTGGCTAACCTGCAACAAAGGCCGTTTCCGCACTACACTATTAAAGTGCTAGTGCTCCACTTTCAACATCCTGTGGAATTCTGGGGTTTATAGTTTACTGAGGCCAAAGAGATCTCTAGTTGAGAATTCTAAAGGGCTCTCCCTAAACTACAAACCCCAGAATTCCACTGGATGTTGAAAGTGGAATAATAGCACTATATCAGTATAGTGCAGAAATGGCCAGACTTAACATGAATGTCTGGGTTTAAATCATCTTCTTGCTTTTCCACAAGAGATGCCTCTAGGCCTTTCCCTGTATAGATTCAATGACATTTTCATTTGTCCATTCAGAAGGGCAACATTGCTGTTTCATAAATACAGTTGAAACAGAACTGGAAATGTTTGTGGTTTAGTTGATAGCTTGCACAGCAAAGGTTTTAGAAACCTGATTGCTTCAGCTCGCTGACTTGTTATATGCTTGGGTAAACATTTTGATCCTTTGCATGCTTTCATGTGGTCTCACAAGAAAAAGGTATAAGAAAGGAGCCAGTACGAAGCAATATAGCTAAAGGATTTAATGCACTCTATGGCAACCATAAGGCTATCCCAGGATATCTGAGAAGCAACATATGAAAAAGAACATTATTAGACTTACTTTTCTGTACAGGAGACTGTTGTTGTTGTCATTGGGTACCCTTTCAGATGGCACATCTAAAATGCTATGATTCCATTTTTATGGCAGCATCATATGGAATCCTGGGATTTGGTGTTTAGGTACACTTATTTAGACTTCTCAGTCAGTCAGACAACTGTATTGCCTCACCAAACTACAAATCCAAGGATTCCAATTAAGAAAGCAAAGGGATGGTAGAGCAGGGCATTGTGTTATTTGAATAATCCTGGCACAGAAAATAATGACATAGTCAGAGAACATGTTCCTATCTTAACCTTCTCCCAATTATCTTGCTTCTCTGTACTGCATAATCTTTATAGCTATATGCAAGTTCTTTGAGGCAAGGATGAAACATATGCTTTCCTGTCTTGTCTTTTGAAGTCCTGTAGTTTGGTAAATCCTACACAAAATGATTTCATTGACTGAGTTGCTTGATGTCCACACTTACCTAGAGATTCAGTTTCTATAGCTTGGAAGATATCCTTCTCTTGAACTACAACTCCGAAGATCCTCCAGCTGCTGGCATGGTTCAAAAAAGCAATTTTTTTTCAACCTCTGTCATATAGTAGAAAGTAAAATATGCTGCACTTCGATTAATGAGAAATGTTGCTGCTAGGAAATTATGTACCCTAACAACAGAAAACAGTGGGAGTCAAGGCCAGCCCACGATTTTTTTCTACCTGAGCTGAAAGACAAGATGGCATTTCATGTTTTCATGTATATATGGAGGCCAGTATCTTGTTAGTGACATACACAAATGTAATTCTATCTTAGGCCTGTGTATGTGCTTATTTGGTGAATGCACATGTAGGTGTTCCTTTCTTCCAGCTACAACAACCAAAGCCGCTCCTTCTGGATTCTATGGGTTCATCCAATAACACCCTCAACAACCATTCTATAACTGGTGGAGAGTGGAAGGAAATCAGAGACTGATGACATCATCTGCTGAGACTATTGGACATCATCTGATGTTCAACTGATGACATCATCTGCTGATGATATTCATCTGCTGAGACTCTTGGAAGATTCCATCTGATCATGGTGGGAAATATCCTACATCTACATCTGGCTGAGAAGCTCTTAAACTATGTGTGACTATATGTATATAGTCTATTTGCATATAGCATCTGGGCTGGGATATGATTAATAGATGAATCTTATTGTGACTCTAGCAAAGGAACAGGATTCTCAGAGGTACCTAAAGGCAGTTGGCTAAATTAAATGGGGGCAGACTGTGGTGCACACACAGCTCTGTCTTCTAACAGTGGTGAAGAACATGGGATTCAAAAGACTTAGGAGGCTGCCTGAAATTTTCCAGGTATCACTCTGCTAAATGATAGAGCCGGCTTTAATGAGAATGTTACATGTGATTTCCCATTCGCTTTCCCCCTTCTGATTCATACTGTGATTCAACAGCACATTATTTTTCTACACAACAACCACAAAATCATTGAAAGAAGGGAGGGGGATAGCAAAGACAGTTTCCAATTTAGAAAATAAAGATAATTTGGTGTATTTTAAGCAGAATCTCCTCCTCATTATAATTCCTGAGATGTTACCTAGGTTTCAACTCCATATGCATGAACAGATGTTACCTAGGTTTCAACCCCATATGCATGAACAGTCATGTTCTTCACCACTGTTAGAAGATAGAGCTGTGTGTGCACCACAATTTCCCATCATGTTTTCTTGGGTTGTGTTTTTGAATTTATAAGTTAAAAACCTACTAACAATCTTTGTTAGTAGGTTCTTAACTTATACATTCAAAACACAACTCAAGAAAGCATTTTCAGTTTGTTTTATGGAGTAGGAGTTCCAGAGGGATGTTGAGCTCCCCAAGTAGGAAAGCAAAATGATGGGAAATTTATTGAACAGGGTGACAATTCATAAAAATCTGTATGCATTTGAGGATTGAGGAAGCTGAGTTATAGGACAACCAAGCTAAACCTGACCCTCGCTGGAAGCAAGGATGTCAATTTCTGCTTTTGAAAAGAAGAATACACATGTCCTCAGTTCCAGTAAATATCCTACTTTCTAGTATGCATGATTTTTGATTTAACAAGCAGGCAGCAGGAGTCTTGATGGATTGCAGTTATATATATGTTTTTCTATACAGCAAGCAATAAAAAGCAAGCATCAAACGAAAGTTTTAATGGTTTCAGAAGTACTTATGTTGGAACTGAATTGAGCAGACATTTCAGGTGGTTCTGCAACTGCAATAAACTCAAAACCAAAATTCCATGCCAGTCATTTAAAAAGTGGTATTGATTGATTTATGAAGCGCTTATCTTTCTCAGAAAGTCTTTTCTCTTGCTCTGTTTTGTTAATTTTATTTGTCTTTCTTATAATATGCATGGTCACTTATGTTGACTGTGAAATTCAGACAGCCCTGAAATGTATCCTTCATGGTTGAAAACCAAGATGTTTCAGACAGCTTTAGAGTATATTAATGGCAATGGCAGCTGTTAACTCCTCTGCGAGCGGGGCAGTGATTCTGACCTAAGCTAAAGTCTGAGCAATCCAAGGCGCTGAACCTATTTGGGCAGGAAACATTTTAGCACCCTGGACAGTTCCTTTAAGGTTCAGAATAAAACCAGGAGTCACAGGCCATTTCTGCACTAGAGGCCATTAGTGCGGTATAGTGCATTGCCATGAATGCGATGCCATTGTGTTAGGAATGCTGTTTTCCACACCCTTCTGCCTTCAGCGAATGAGTAGCGGTATTGCTACCAGTGTTCCTTCTTCACCACAGCATCCCTGGCCACTCCCTGTGCCCACCTTCACCCTGCGCCACCGCCCTGATTAGTCAGAGGGGATTCCTTTGGAAGCCGTACTAAACGTGGCGGCACACTATTGCATTTTCACGCTATAATGCCTCAAAGGCCCCTCCCTAAACTGCAAACCTCAAGATTCCATAGGATGTTGAAAGTGGAATAATAGCACTGTAACAGTCTAGTGTGGAAATGGCCCAAGAGAAAGTCCTCCATGAAGATTGTAAGACAGAAGCAGACTCATACAGGGAGATACAGATCCAGTTACTTTTCAGTGTTAACTTCTGAAGGCATTTTAAGAGTCATTCTGAGCAGACATTTTGAAGTTTTATGTCATTTGCTTATCAGTCCTAAGGCTTTTCCAGAAAAGTAGCAAACAACATCTTAGATGACATAATAAGCAAAGTAATGAGTTTGTATTTCGGGAGAGCAATGTTCATGGTACTTAATTTCTTTTGGCAGGGCTGTAATGAGTTACATAATGAATTTTTTTTTAAAAAAAGTAACTTCCCAAGATTGCAGACAATCCAGATTTTCTTACCTCTGAGAGAAGCATATCGTCCAAGAATCTCTTCAGACCTCCTTAAACCTCTTCATGAGTCAGGTATGGTGTGATTATGGTGCAAGCATGCAGATGGGACCTGTTATGTAACCGCACTAATTAATTAATGTATTTAGAAGTGTGTAGAGAGATGCAGTCACAACAATCGATGTCACCCCAAGCTGTAACATGCAGCGAAAGCTGCTTTTCTATATAAACGAATTAGGGGGAAAGAAACCTTCTGGTTCTCTTTTCCCAGCCCACGTACCCTTGAGCTATTTGTGCTCTGTGGGAGGTAGAATTAGCTTGGCAGACAGAACCATTAGCTGAGAGCATCCAAAAGTGGCCTGTAAACCTGAACAGCATGTGTGGCGTGTGTATTTAAAAAGTATTTTAAAGACAAAAACAAGGAAAAGGCCCTGGCAATGAGAAGGACACAGTCCAAATAGGAGGATTTAGTTTTAAAAAATGAACTAGAGTTATCCATGTTTCGGTACCTCCACTCTTCCTCAGTTTGACTGCTGCAGTGCACTGCATGTATACTCTTCTACAAGGAATCTGCATGGACTTTTCAGAAGTGCAGCTACTGGGGTTAGGAAGGGAATAACGGTCTTGCCCCCCAAGTAAGAATTCTGTCTTCCCAATAACTTTTCCTTCACTGACCAAATTTCTAGCATTTCACTAAATTAAAACCTGAGAACAGTTTCAGCATCCAAAGAAAAGGGACAGTCAAAGTTGCCAGGGGAAGGTGAACAGAGCAAATATAGGTGGAAACAATTTTCTGTGTCTCATGACCTGCACATTCTCGTGGACTGAATGAAATTTAATGGGGGGCCGAATTCTCATTTGGAGGATCAATGGCATCATTCTCCCCCCCCCCCGCCACATTACATCCAGTTCCATGTTCAGTCCAGGAGATGTGGAATTAAGTAAATCTGTTAAAATAACAACCATTAGCAAAATGAGTTTCTCACACATATCCACTGACTGGTGCCTATAAGAGTGTGATGGACTTGGACCAGCAAATGAGGTCCCATCTACATTGTACATTCTTAAGATGAAGTAGAATTAAGAGGAGAGACTGGCCATTTCTGCATTGGCCTGTTATAGTGTTATTATTCCGCTTTTAATTATTCCCCAGAGACCTCTCCCAAAATTGCAAACTCCAGGATTCCATAGGATATTGAAAGTGGAATAATAGCACTAAAACAGGCTAGTGCAGAAATGGCCATTGGTAGAGCCAGAATTTCAGGATCTAGTATGGTGTAGTGACACTAAATTGCTTAAGGTCAGGATTGTCTGTCTCTGTTACCAGTTCCTCCAGAGTTACAGACTTCTGCTCCAGTGATGAGGAGTACATCAATTATACAGCTCCCCTTGGCCTGCTTTTTCTCTGGCATGTAGCAAGGTGACATGAAATGCATAAGGCACAGGTGTTAACGCAAGATAGGAGTCCAAATCCCATTCCAATCCTGGTCAAAGGTGAATGGTGCAAATCCACAGACGGATTTGAACAGCTCTAAATTTAATTCACTGTATCAGCAAATGCTCTCAAGAGCTCAGACATCCTGCATTTGGGACTGGACTTGATTGCAGATTTTCACTCCAGGGCATGAGGCTGCCTCTTTCAATACAATGCAGACTTTTTCTGGGGGATGGGTGGGCCGTAACGTCTAAACAGACACCCAGTATTGCTTCCCTTGTCCTGTTATGGAGTCTCTAGTTTTGGGATGGCTTGTATGGGGAGAAGTAGAAACAAGACAGTAACTGCTACAGGCATCAACATTAAAACCATCACACGACAATCCAAAGACAGATAAGAAACCACACTTGGTGACAGTTGCAGCTGGAAATTGAAACATTTGCTATATATCCAGAATCTATTAAAAACATAAGGCCCCAGTAACATTCTCCGCCTGTCTTCTGTTAACAAACCCTTGCAAAAAAATTAAAGTAAGTAAAAATTTTAAAAAATAGCATTCCTAACCTCTAAATTGGTTTGCTCGGGTGGCTTTTTAGTACTTTTTCATCATATTAAGCAAATATGGTTTGAGGCTTTTCAATCAAACCTTAGTAACTTTGAAAAACAAACAAACAAGCAAAGAAAAAATATAGACGGACAATCTAGTTTTTTGACACATCCTTTTCCTGTTCCTCCATGTACAATTTTCCACAAAATGGGATCCCATGCTGTCAGTTCTTCTTCTCTTTTCCATGTGTGCAGAGCTATGTGCGAATGTTTCAAAGTACAAGGGTCATTTTATTTTTTGTCATCTTTCACAGATCTACCCCAGCTTTCTTATAACACAAGCTCTGACTATTCATGTTACATCAAAAGTAACAAGAAAGAACACGGTGCTTTTGATTTCAGGTGGCTGACACAGAGCTTGAAAGTAACTAGTTACAGATAATTAGTTGTTTATACTTTTTGGACAACTAAGTTGTCTTACAGTTCTAACTTAACAAGGCATAACTTTTTTTTTTAATCTTAACACTGTAGTTGTGGGGGTATAACCTTATTGGACACTAAAGAAGAAATATCACATGGTTCAAGCACTGCCTTGTGCTTCTACTTCTTGTTGTGTTGTGGCTGCTGAGGTATCCAGTGACTTGGCTAGATTCTCCTCACGAGAGCTTTCTCATTTGGGAAGAGATCTGAATCAAGAACCCACCCTTTTTACCACTTGGCTGCATCAGTTCACTCATTCACTTTCAACCACTCATTTAGTTCAATGCCTCCCACAGCCTTTCATCTATTTATTGGGCTGCCCCAGATTGGAAGAAATCTGGAGCTTCCTTAAAGTTAAATATTTATATTAAGCTGACTCTGAATTGGACAAGGAAGGAAGTCAGAGGGTCAACACTGAAGAAATAATAAATGTCTCTAAAGCACAGTAATTTTGTTCTTTAATGGCTAGTAACCAGCAAAATAGATTTTGTTCCAGCAACCTCAATCCAGTGGGCACAGATATTAAACAGTACAGATTTTGATGAAGCTTATTTTCCCACTGAAAAAAAAATTAAAGTGCTATAACACATTTTAATGTGGTTTTTAGCAGCATGTCAGAGGGATCTTGTCAAAAGGGTATGGAAAGTCATAAAATTTCTTTAGGCTCACCGAAGGAAAAGTAAGCATGGAAATAACTTGAGATTTCAAAAATCTGGTGCTTCTAAGAAGCAACCATTCTGGGTTCTAGTGGATTGGCAAATCTGATCCTAGTTGTTCTTGCCCTCCTCCTTTGTCTTCTCACAAAACTTATGTTGCAAGACCCTTGGGGCAGGGACACGTCTATTTCATTTACTCTGCAATGTATCATGACAATTTTCACTGAAAAATCAAACAACAAACCATTGTGTACACACACACACACACACACACACACACAGGATAGAAGTGGGGAACTGATGATCTTCCACATGCTCAGCTAAAATTCCCATCATCTCCGATGATTGGGCATGCTGTCCAGGACCAATGGGAGCTGGAGTCTAACAAAATCTCATGAGACAAAGGGCTCGGTCTCACCACAATAATGCAGAGCTATTCCACTTTATCTGCCATGGTTATCTGCTATGGAATACTAGGACTGGCAGTTTAAGGGAGGCCCTTAGAATTCTCAGCCAGAGCACTCCAGTGTCTCACCAACTACAAACCCCAGGATTCCACAGAATGGATCTATGACAGTTAAAGTACAATAATAACACTGCAGCTGTGTGGTGTGAATGGACCCAAGTCCACTCTCTCCCAGCTTAAGAATGAGAAGAAATAGTATAAAACCAATATCCTTAATAGTGTTTAGAGTACCAGAGTATGCCTGAGGAGCCCTGGTGGCACAGTGGTTAAATGCCGGTTCTGCAGCCACAAGGGGCTTTTCCACACTTTGTGGGGGAAACGGGGCAGTCCATTACCCACCGGACTGGCTCGCTCACCCCCGACGATCCACAACGCTCTGGAGCAGCGTGTGCCCACACTACACACTCTCCAGCAACAAAAATGGAGGCTTCCAGTTGGCGGAGGCTCTCCACCAACCGGAGAAGCTCGCCAGCTGGAAGCCCGCCCCCGGAAGATCTGTAGCCTCGCACTGGCGCGAGCCTGAAAGTCTATACTTTAGCACAGCGTGCTGTGTTAGTGAAAGACCTCTTTTAATCGGTCTTTCAATAGCATGGGGAACCACCAGTTCTGGGCATTTGGGAGCGGGCTGAAGTCCGGACAAACATCAAGTAGTCCGGACCCAGTTCGCCCTCAAGTGCAAACGCCCTCGCCGGAGGGCGCTCTGGCCTGTCGCTAAAACAACGTGCGGAAAAGGCCAAGGTTCTGAATTCAATCCTGCCAGGCTCCAGGTGATTCAGCCTTCCACTCTTTTGCAGGTCAATAAAATGAGTACCTAGCTTGTTGAGGGCAATTAGCTAAAAAACACAGTGTAAACTGCTTAGAGAGTACTTTGTTGTTAAGCAGTATAGAAATACTCATGCTATTGCTATTCCTACGCAGCTAATCAAGGGACTTTAAATTCTGTCCTTACAGCACTGTGGCTGAAGCCATGCTGAAAGCATGATCTATCCAATCAAGCTGTACCAGATTATAGTACAAAACTGCACTGTAACTCAACAGAACAGATCTTCCTTCCCCCTGTGTCTCCATCCCCCTAATATTAAAGTGGTGTATTCTGCTTGGTTTTACCTGCCAGTTTACATGCAACAGAACTCTCATTTTTGCAGTCCTTCATTTATCCAATTTTTTATTTGCCCCAAGATATTTTGAGGGGAAAAATCTTGTACAATAATTCAAAAGCAACAGGGAAAAATAAATTGGACCATTTATCTTTCTAACCTTCAGGAAGGTGGCTGTCATATTAGTGAAGAATTAGTGTAGTGCTTTCTGCCCCTGATCTGTTCCATTATCTGCTTACAATGGAGGCTGGTCTTCAAGGAAGTGTTTCTGGATTACCTGATTATGCTCTTCATATATCTGAACCTGTAGCAGTGTTGTCATATTGAAACAGAATCCAAATTCTTTGATGGCTTAAGCCCTCTTCAATCATCCTAATATGTTGGGTCTACATGTGAGACAGGAGAGCAGAGATAAGCATAGTCACTCACTCTACCCCCACTGTCATCATTCTGATTGCTATCTATATCTCTTCAGGGCATGCGTTGAGGGCAAATGTTTGCTACAGAAAGCCTTTTTTATCTGCAGAGGGTGATGGGAATGACAGAGGGGGCAGAACAAGTGTGCTCATTCCAGTTTCCCTTCTCATATGTAGGCCACAGCAGCTTTCTGTAAGCCTGAAGAGAGTTTTGATGGCTCTGTCATGCTTTTTCTACCATGCTACATAGTGTTTGTCATTTTGGATTATTTCATCTTCATCGGATTTTCAAGATAAAAAGGAATTCAGGAGTGGTTTACTGTTGCCTTCTCCTTTACAGTACTAAAAAGAGTTAGCTACATTATCATGGTTGTTGTCTCTGAGAGATCCTCCGTGAATCTCACCCCTTTATTGCTGCTGCATAGTAGCCATTTGGCACATTCAGGGTGCTTTCACACTGTACAATTATAAACCTATGCTTCCACTTTAAATATTAATGCTTCATCTTATGGAATTATGGGACTGGCAGTTTAATGAAGGGCATTTTGAGTTTTTAGTCATAGAGCTCTAGTGCCTCACCAAATTTCAAATCCCAGGATTCCATAGGATGAAAGCACAGCAGTTAAAATGGAATTACAGTAATGTAATTGTTTAGTATGAAAGGGGTCTTAATCTGGTTCCTCAGCAAAAGCCTGTCTCACTTGGGAGACCTTACATTAAGCAGTATAATCTCTTACCTCATGTGAGCACTCAGTTCCACCAGCACAGAAAGGTAGTGCCAAGATGCCAGAATTACCATACTGGGGCTATTGTAATTTGGACTCATAACATGAATCACTGGAAAAGTCAATAAGGCTGGGGAAATTGAAGGCAAGTAGGAAAAGAGGAAGATCACATTTAAGAGGGATTGATTCAATAAGAAAGAATTTTGAAGACCTGAACATGGTTGCTGATGACCTGAAGTTCTGCCATTCATTGGTTCTCCATAAGTTGAATCCCACTTGACAGCCAATAGCAATACAACCTGGTGCTTACCTCTTGTATAAGAATTGTGTAACTAAAAGATAGACACAGAAGAATTTAGAGGTTGAAAAGTTGAGAAATAGCATAAAGAAGCAATATGTTTCACTGAGGACTTTTCAGAGATCAAAACTGCATGCTTCTTGTCAACTAGCTGTGAAACGACTTCAATCTGATGACAGAACTAGAATCATGTTTGTGACAGAGTCTGAATAAGGAGAAGGTTTTCTCTCTCACTGATAAATTTAGAACCTGAGGTCATGAAAGTGGTATTACAATTGTTGTTTGTGCGCTTCCCATGAGTCTCAGGTTAGCCACTGTGAAAAAATGCTGGATTAAATGGACTTTTGGTCTGATCTAGCATGTATGCTCTGGTATCTTTGGTGATCTGTTGACTTACTTGATTGACTTTGCACCTTTGTTTCACTTTTGTATAGGTTTTGGGCCATGTATACAGAAAGGCAAAATCTTTGGAGCTTTTCAATTCAGAAAAAAAAATGAAGAAAGGACATGATAGACACGTATAGTGAGCATGACTGTAGCCACTCAGCAAAGCTGTTTTGCAGTAAGTTGAAGATGGAAAAAATAAAACACTTCTTCACACCATAACATGTAGTGCAGAGGAAGATCTGTGCATTCTGTGGGCCACTTTTGGTCTGAGGGACTCCCATCAACCACCCCAACACTCTGATACCCCTCCGACTTGGGGGACAAAAGTATTTTTTTGGCCCCCAAAGCTCATATAAATGTCTGAAATCCCTGTTATGGGCCTGTAGAATGCTGTTTAGGAAGATCCCTAACCTGAATCAAATAACTTCTCTGAAACCAGCCTATGAAATGTGACCCTCTGGAGCTCAGGAGGAGCTGAAAGCAATGTCAAGTAGCCCTCTGACCACAAGACTATACCCAGCAATGTTGTAATGAGCAAGACAGGCTAAAGTACATATTATACAGAAATTTCTTTTGCACTTCCTTTGCCTACAGAGATGGATGGAGATCTCTGGATTTGACCATATTGTGGTATTGAGTGTGTGTCAGGGGTGGAGGGTCATAAGAATTAGAAAACAGGAATTACCTGATGAATTATGTCTGGATGCTCAGAAGCACAGCAACAAAAAGATGGACTTCTGCTTTTGCTTGTCCCCAGTATGCTGATGTACAGAGCTATGCAGCTTCTGAATCTAACTCCATGTCAGGAAAATCATGGTTAATCATTATTGACATATCGTTTGCTTAATCTTTCTTAAAGCCTCCTAAGCATCAAACTAGATGTTATTCTTAAAATGGCTGGAATTCTGTTGGTGACATAGTGCCATTATTGCCTTATGACCTACACCATTATGCCTGTGTATGAACTTCTTAAGGTTGTTGTGGAAGGATGTATTCGGGGGGATTCAGTAGCTTGTTGCATAATGGATAAGGATCCCACACCCATGTATAGACCCAGGCAAGCTGTCTGTGTAAATCTGTAACTACAGTGTTGTTGGTGGAAGTGAAGGCTCCTGGATACCATCTGGCTGCCATTTTCAAGCTAGGAGAAAGGAAAAGCTCTCAACCTCCTGGACCTCCAGTGAGTAGTCTGTTACAGAAAGTTGTGTGCAAAAATAAACCTACTTTTAAAAAAAAAAGAATGAAGGCAAAAATGGAAAGTGGATGGAACAGACTTATGGCTTAATGAATGTATGTCACATTGACATGGAGCCGCTACAGAGTGATTTGTTCATCCCTATCATCTTCCCACTTAGTCATCTTCCTTTTAGACTAAAATGCCCCAAACAGTTCAGCCGTTCCTCATCAGGAAGGTATCCTCATCCTTTGATGATTTTGATCTCTCTTTCTGCCTCTCCAATATTTATTTTTGCCATGCGTTTTTGAGTCTGACGCCAACTACTTTTGACCTTTTAATTAGAAAAAGAAGAAAGAAAGGAATCAAGCGGCTTGCATTCTGAGGCTAATGGAGGGCATGCACTTGGGGGAGGGGGTTAAGCAGTGTGTTTACTCCTGACAGAAGCTGTTATAGGCTGTTAAAAGCATAAATTGTTCCAACTCATTCCTATGGAAACAGGCCCGGTCATACAGCGGCAGCTTGCATTGTCTCTCACTTGTTATCAGATGGAATCAAATGGTCATTATGGAACCAGAACAAATGTAGTTTAAGTGCAGCATACTTCCCAAAATAAACTTGTTTACGTGACATGTGCAGCCACCAATTGTTCACTTCAGGTCCTTTTAGCGCAATAGCTTATTACCACTCACAAAATCTTCTGCTAAGTGGAGATAAAAAGGCTTGATTTATTAACAGTGTATTTGGTTTCCAATAATGTTTAATGGTTTAATCACAGGCATCCACTGGGAAACTCCCACTGAGCAGGCGGCTTGTAAAGGAGGTGAGCTTGTGTTTCCTCTTTTGTTTGGTGATAGGGATAGTATTATTTGCTGCCATGTTTTTTTTTTCCCAGCAGGAGGGTTCAAGCTTACAACTCTTCCACGTGGGAGGAAAAATGAGAGCTTGCAACAAAGCTTGACCGTTTTAGGACTGATCCACCAGCTGGTGTTATTATTGATATGAAGAAACAAGTCTCAAAATAGTCAAGTGCTGAGAGCTGGGAATACTTCAATTCAAAGGTTCCTCTTGGTTATATAGGCTCAAAGTATGAGCCTAAGAAGGCACAAACTTTTTTCTGGAGAGGTATGTGCATATCTCTTCTAAGGCTTTTCAGTTCCATCCTTTCACTGTAAATGGCTCTCCAGGCTGTATATAACAGCAATAAGAATATTATTAATCAGTATCAAACATTAAAAGAAACAGAATAGAAGCAATCACAGCAAAGATGTTAAATACGTTCAGGAGGTAAACAGAATGCATACAGCCATTAAAATGTTGCTTTTTAGACTCCAACTCCCAGAATCCCCCACCCAGCATGAATACCAGCTATTCCGGCCAGGGCATTCTGAAAACTACACTGAAAAATTAAAGTTCTGAGCTGTAATATGAATCAGTGTTATCACTGGGATATGAATCAGTGTTGCCAAATGTTTAACTTATCTAGGGAGACTTTCACAGAAAGTAAGCCTCTATCTGTGCCTTGTATTTTGTTTTTACCCTTCTGGGTACAATCATAAGAGTTTCTGTGCATTTCTGTGATAATTATTCACATTGTGATTTTTGTGTGTGTGTGTGTGAAATTTTCATTTCAGAAAAAAAAGTCTTGCTCCATCAGACACAACAGTGATGACAGAGTTCCATCATCTTAGGCCCTTTTCTCACGGTGTTTCTAAAGCGAGAGGGCCCCTTAGCGTTGCGTAAATGGGAGGAGTGGTCTGCATGATGCACTCCCATTTACGCGATGCTCAAGGGCCTGAGGTGGACTGCACACGCACCTTTTCATTTTTGGCTTAAAGCCGAAAATGGTGCGCGGTCACACAATGCTCTTGGGGCCCATGTGCATTTACCTGGCGTGCGGTGCATCGGGAGCCAGCTGGTTGTGCTTCCTGCCTTAGCCCTAGCTCGCAGTTCCCAGGTTGCGCTGCAGTAGGAAGGGTGGGGCGTTCACGCAGTGCTCGCACAACCAGGAAGCTGCTGCAGAACTGAAGCAGCAGGGAAGCGGCAGCATTCCTGCTGAGGCTTCTCATGCGAGCGCCGCCCCCCACCTCCATGAAAAGGTAAGGTGCGAAAAGGTTCTTAGTTATGTCTGATGATGACACAGAAAGAGAGACAGAGAGAGAGAGAAACCTCTTTTCAACCTTGTAGCGCCCCAGCACCCTGGCCAAAGTGTTTCTAAGGTTCTTCAGATTGGGGCACTGGGAAATGACATTAGCAACAGTAGTGCTGAAATGGGATGCATTGAGAACAGACTGGTAGAACCCTTCCAAGTCATATCACAAAGAGCTAAGCCACAGTCTCACATATTTCGTCCCATTTATTTTGTGCATTTTTGGTTGACCCAATAATGGTATTATTGTTTTGTGGATTTTGGATGCTATTGTATTTTGACTCAGCTTCTGTAACTGTGGAATCTGGAAAAGTGACAATGGCTGCAATCCAACATCCTCTTAGCATAATATAAATATCTGCATGCAGAGATATGCTACACCAGCTCCACATAGCCCCCATGCAAAACAGCAACATTGTGCAACACAGGACAATGACTAAGTGATGTTGTGCTTTGTGGAATGTACAAATGCGATGCACAACTGCAATGCACAACATTGCTGCATGCACAACTCCCCTTCTTTTACTATTGGTAGAATACATCTGTTGCACTATGACAAATAATGCAGTCTGCATTCTTAGCACGACTTACATATACGTATGTCACTCACAGGATCAAAGCCTGTAGGTCTAAGAATTCCCCAGGCAGCAGGGATACTGGTGATGCTGGCTGGGAGATTCTGTGAATTTCAGTATATAAAAAAGCCACTCTTTCAACCTCTGTTCCAAAGCAGAAGGCATCTTATGTACCCCAGTGAGAAGAAGACAAGAACAGAAGCCTGTGAACGGCTCTTCTCAAGCTGTATTGCACACAAATAGACTTTTAGGGAAATCTACCGTGCAAGAAATCCTATGGAAAATGGGCACTTCAGATGTATAGTTCTTAGACAGCATGACCCCAGTGGCAAAAAAAATTACTCAATTCAGTTTAAAATACTTCTAGAAACTAGTTTTTGCTGGCAAGAGTCTTTTTGCAATGGCAGGCAGTGAAGTTTTTTTTGTTTTTTTACTTCAAAGTCTTGAAGTCGATGGCAATTGGAAGCAAGCACAGCAATTTGAATCCAAAAATGATTTAACTTCCCCAGTTACTGATGTGTACAAATGGCACACACTGCTAAACCACATTTGCACGCAATGTAAGAATCTACACACTCTTGTCCTCCCTTTCCAGATTATTTTAACTTTCCCCCCCTCAGAGCTAAAAAGAACCACTTCAAGTCTACAGTTGGATGAGTGTCTATGTGAGTGCCAAAGAAGAATGGAAAGGAGAAAATAAAAATAAAAACCAGCAGTTGGTTTGAATTACCAAGACCTTTGCTTAGATGTGTAGTGTCAATTCAAAAATTTCCAAACCATGGTGATGGATTTCATTTTATATAAGAAGGTAAATCTGCAATAATGATTTAGCAATATGTGTGCAGTGATGGGGAAGATGCAGCTCTCTAAACAGTGTGGAAGGTGATTCCCAACTTCGCCCACCAGATCAGTTCAAAGAAATCTTTCTTTGCTTGGGAATGTTTGAAAACACTCAAAGGTGAAAGAGTGTCCAGAAAAGTTGCATCCTTCTTAAATGAGGTCATCTTGCCACCAGTTACCTACTGTATCTTTCAAAGCCAGGATGATTTTTATTGGAAAGGGGAAGGCTTCTGATTGGATAGGGGAGCATCCTGCCTTTCCTCTAACGGGCATAAGGTAGCATAAATGGTTTGCCTCCTCCCTATGTTATTCTCAAAACAATCCCATGAGGAGCCACTGAATGAGTTTAATGGCTCATTGAGGACTCAAACTTGAATGGCCCAATTGAATAGCCTTTGAGGCCTCTCCCTAAACTGCAAACCCAGGATTGCATAGGAAGTTGAAAGTGGAATAATAGCACTATAACAGTCTAGTGCAGAAATGGCCGACATCTGACATTGTAACCACTATACTGACTGATTCTGGCATAAGAATTCATGCAGCAGTCAGAAAAGCATTTTCTACAATATATTGTCAAGGATAATGGGTAATTTCGTACCATATAATTATAGCACTATGATTCCACTTGAGCTGCTGTGGTTGCATCCCATGGAACCATGGGGCCTGCATTTTGCTAAGGCACTGGAGCACTCTGGGTGAAAATTCTAACGACTTCTCCCTATAACACAAAGCCCAAGATTCCATACTCTAGAACAATGGTAGCTAAAGTGGAGTCAGAGGCCCTTTCCGCACCTTACCTTACCTTTTCTTGGCGCTGGGGTATGGGGATTGCGCAAGCAGCCTCCAGCAAGAGGCTCTTGTGTCCCCGCTGCTTCAGCTTTGCACAAGCTGCCTGCTCCTGAGCAGGTAGCACGAGAGTCCCACCTCTTCCTTCTGCAGTGCAGCCTGGGAGTTTCCCAGGCTGTGCTGGGGCAGGAAGCATGACTGCCGCAGCTCCAAAGGCTCTGCATGCACGGCAAGTGCACGTGGGGCCCTGGACCAATGTGTGATCATGCACCATTCTGGGCTGAAAGCCAAAAATGAAAAAGTGTGCGAGCGGCACCTGCCAGGCCCTGGAGTGGCGCGGGATTGTGAGTGCATCATGCAGATTGCTCCTCACAATTGTGCAACGTTTGAGGGGCCCTTTTGCATGGCAAATGCTGTGCGAAAAGGGCCAGAGTGCCGTAACTGTGTTGTGTGAAAGGCCCTATACATGCCTTGGACTGTGATCTTTCATCTGGCAAGAGCAGTGCTATCTTATACTTGACAACGCAGAAGTAAATCCCCTGATTTCATTGGTGCTTAAATTTTTGAGTAATCATGAGTATAGAAGGTTCTTAATCCCAGGTAGGTCTGTGGGTAGGAGAAATGCAGTCTAGCTTTATTATGACTTTTGCTCCCCCCCATCTTTGAAATGTGGGAAGGTATTTGGACCATACCAATTCTGACATAGCATTCTGTGCCAGTTCTAACATTCACTATGTTGACCCTGTTAAGATAGTTGACTATTCACACAGCCGAGAGAGGAAAAAACTGTCACTAAAAATGGCTTCCCAAGGACCCTCTTCTCATATTAATTCTCAAATCTCTTTCTCTATTCCCTTTCAAATCTCTTTCTCCACTTTCTGACCTGCATAGGCTCTTACCGCTCCCTCTAAATCCTCACCACTAATCCTCCCTGCCCATCAAGCCACTCAGCAAAACCTTGGAGCAGCACAGGCAGCGAATCTCCTCCAGTCAGCTTAATGCCTAGTGATCTCAGTGCACTAATGCAAAATTAAACCTGTAAGTCAACCGTCATTCCTGTGTATAGTTCTAAATGGGTTCTCTCTCTGGAGAACATGTCAGCATGATTAGGCCTCTCTACAGGATGCAATTTTGCTAAAAACAAATCCTCAGCGAGTGCGTGTTAAAGCCCATCAGTGTCTATAGTTGTTTAAGGAAAATGCCAGTGGAAAATGAGGCACACGGGCTGCTCCTCTAGTTTAAGTGCTTTAATAATGTCAAACAGAGTGTATCATGCAGCAGCAACAAAACATGATGCGCTCTCTTCCCTCACACCCAATGGCATTTTTTTTCTGGATATACAGCCATTAGTTGGTGTCCTTTTTCTTTCTTGTTTCATACTGTGTATACATTTTTGGCCTTGGACCTTGATTACCTGCTAGTCTTTCCCCCCGAACTCACACTGGCAGCAGCATGATATGTGCAATTGCATTGGTGAGCTCTTATTGAGAAACAGTATCTGGGCTTCTTTGGGAATAGGGCCAAGACAATGTGGAAAGATGGCCTTAGGAAGGCTAGGCCTGTGCTGGAAGCAAATAACATGAAAACAAACTCAAGACAGTGTATTATCGTCTGCCCACACCCCAAAATTGTGAACAGAGGTCAGGCTGACATCCCTTCTGGTGAGAGGGGCATTTTATGTTGGTCCCATCATTAGGGAATGTCCTATCCTGGAATGACCACATGGCTCCCTCTCTGTTTCTAAACAGGTGAAATCACCTGAAGGTTTCAAAGTGCTTTTAGCAATATGTAGATCCATATTATACATCCTGTGCTTTTTTTTAAAACTGGTATATATTGCCTGCCCGTGGTCCAGGGGGCATCTTTCCTTACCTCTTTGGGATGAGGCACCCCCCCGATGATGGTAGCCTTACTATTACTTTAATAAATACTTTAATAAATATTATATACTATTACTTTTTTAACATTTTACATTTTGAATCACCAAGGAGAGGTATTACTTCTCTTTTTAAATAAATAATTATTGTAAATAAATGCACAAACACCAAGCTGTGGCCAAAAAGGCTGATGGAGGAGGCTAAACATTCTTGAATCCACTGGGGCAATGATGGGAATCATATAGACCTCCAGATATTGTCGGACTGTATCTCCCACTATCTCTTGCCATTGGCTATACTGGCTAGGTCTCCTGGGAATGGAAATCCAACAATATTTGGAGGACAGGAGAATTCCTACCATTGTTTTGGCCCAAAAAAGTGGGCACGTCCTCAAGCATCTGACCAAACTCAGTTTTTTGTCAGTACCTTGACATTAATTTTAAAACCATTGGTGGAAACTAATCACATTGTACTAAGCCAGTGGTTGTCAACCTGCGGGTCCCCAGATGTTTGTGGACTTCAGCTCCCAGAAGCCCCAGCCACTATGGTCAATGCTCAGGGCTTCTGGGAGCTGAAGTCCAAAAACATCTGGGGACCCACAGGTTGAGAACCACTGTACTAAGGGAAATGAATCATCATTGTGTAGTAGTTTGAGAACTGGACTCCATGGCCTGGAAAAATTAATTTTTCAATATATAGGTCTTGGAATTCCCCAGACAAAATGGCTAGTGCCCATGCTGGGTGGAAGATTCTAGGAGTTGTGGTCCAAGGAGTAACATTTGCATAGCTATATCCATTCTGTTTGCTTTCTGGACTTATTTAACACGTTTGAATAAATCTTGCCAGGAAAATCCTATGATAGGTTTACCATAAGTTGGAATCCACCCATAGGCATATAACAACAATGGTGAGAAAGCTAAACATTGGTGAATTATAACAAAACTCGAAGTGTCCAATAGTTTTGTTTAACTTTTCCTTTTGCATCAATATAGCCTTCTGAAGCAGCGTGGAAGTGAAAATTGGGAAACAGGGAATGTTGGACTTTGATCAGGAAGGCCTGGGTTCAGGATGAAACAGGCACTTTACAGAAGTCTTTGATACATTCCCTCACTTGAGATAGTGAGTTATTGCATAGAAAGACTGTGATCTTGAATCAGTTCTGACTCTTGGAGCAAATTTCCAAGATCAGCATTCTTCAGTTCTAAGTACACTGGGTTCTAATAATTGGCTTCCAGCTTTCTAGTGAAAAAACGAAGGAGATCCTACAGGTTTAAGCTCTAACAACCCTTCCAGTACATCACACTAGTAGGACTAAAGAAACATAGCTCCAGATCTTGCATTACACCAGGAGGAGGAGGAGGAACTGAAGGAGGAGGATTTAACTAGTTTTACAAACCTCTTAATACATCTTACCTAACCATATGGAGAAGCGGTGTTTTAAAATCTAAAATTTAAATTAAGATGTAGAACTCAGTGAGTTGTGCCAGCATCATATACACTTTTTGAAAAATAGAAGGAGAAATACGTAGATAAACCAGCATGG
Source organism: Iguana delicatissima (assembly GCA_948472985.1). Lineage (NCBI taxonomy): Eukaryota > Metazoa > Chordata > Lepidosauria > Squamata > Iguanidae > Iguana > Iguana delicatissima. The sequence goes on along the minus strand of CAOKZL010001164.1, from coordinate 8,788 downwards.
AAAAGACCGAGATCCTTTGCAAAGGCAGTGGTGAACATAAGATAAATCAACCACCTGAATAGTTGGCAGCCGGCCCCTTTTCGTTAAGATAATTCATCATCAACACTTGCCAGCATCTGCCTTATCAGTCCTGAATATTAACCACATTTTTCTGCAGGGTGTGTATTTTGCATTTCCACAGTCTGGCATGAATTTTCCATTCCTGAATGGTTCACACAATTACAGCTGAATTGTTGTTTAAATTGGATATGTGAGAATATACAGACAGCTTGGATAAAATTCTTTCATTTTCCCTGGTCTCCATGCATCTCACACAGAGCCAGCTGTTCTCTTAGGCAAAAGAATAATAATTTCTAGAAAACACAGCTGCTCAAATTTGTTAGGGCTGGATTAACTATTACAGTAGGGAAGCCAACACATAGCGCCCATACCATGAACACATGCTCTCCTGGTGTAGCCCTTCTTCACTAGGCTTGTCTCTAAGTCCCTGGGGCAGTGACAACTGAACAATAAAGCTGTGGAAACCAACAAAAATTCCTATAATTGAATGCCGTGAGTGTCTCGCTATAGAGCAACAGGAGCTCATGGTTCATCTTTTTCTAGATGGGAATGAATTCACAGTGGCATGATGCACCAATGTCATGGAAAATGTCTCAGTGCATGGGTTGGAAATTTGTGGTCCTCCAGATGTTGTTAAACTGCAACACCTGGCATTCTTAACCATTGGCTATACTAGCTAGAACTGCTGTGAGATGCAGTTCAGTGATTTCTAGGGGGTCACAAAATTTCCACGGCTGGGTCAGAAGCAACTTACCACTCCATGACCATTTCCGCACTACAGTGTTAAAGTGCTGCTATTCCACTATCAACCTCCTATGGAATTCTGGAGTTTGTAGTTTAGGGAAGGGCATTTCAAATTCTCAGCCAAAGAACTCTTTGGTCTCAGTAAACTATAAACCCCAGAATTCCACAGGGCGTTGAAAGTGGAATAGCAGCATTTTAACATTGTAGTGCGGAAATGGCCCATGTCAAGAATGCCAGCAGTTATATTCAGTGAAACCAAAGGCCTTTATAGTGCAACTGCAGCTCCATTAATAGCAAGTTCAGATCCCAGTGTGTGAGCAGTTGCTATCCTTGCTGCTGTCTCTGGGCTGAATCCCATTGCTAGTGAGAGCTAAAACAGAACAACGGACTCAATGGGAACTTGGCAAATCAACACTTACACAAATCCCATGGATTCCATGGATCTGCTCTATTGGGAATAGCAATAGGATTCAGGCCTCTGACTCCTTTGTCTGCGGCTATCCAGGCACTTGGAAAAACATAATACTTTTAGCTCCTGGAGATAAATGGAGTGAAATTATAGATATAGACATACAGTTGGCCCTCCACATTTGCTGGTTAAGCATTCATGGATGCAATTATTTGTGGATTACTATACTTGCCACCACCTCCTCTGCTGCCCTATGTCATTTTTAACAAGGACTTTGGTAACACCGGTGTCACTGAGATGAGAGGAGATCAAACTGGTGGGGTGGCTGTGTGTGGCTGTATGTGTGTTCTCTCACTCACTCACATGGAATGGAGGGAAAGAAGGGGATGGGACAGATGTTTCCTTTCTCCTTCTTCCTGCTCCCCCATCCCATCTCTTCCACCTTCTGCCTGCATGGGGAAGTGAGCAAAGCAAGGGAAGGCACACATGCCTGGGCCCAGCCACCCTGCCAGTATAGATTCTTTTTGTGCAATATAATATAATATGATTTTTGTGTTTAATGTTCAGTACAGATATAATTTATTGCATGCTTTTATTCTGAGATTACAAAATTCTGTAAAATGCAAGTAACACCTTGGTGTACAAGCGAATCCTGGTTTTCTTATAGAGCTGCATGTTTGAAATTGGTATGATTCTTTAAAAAATCAGATTCAACAATATTCTTCTACATTCCTCCTTCTTAATAGTGATTGAATGGCATATATTCAGTTTACTATTCTTAGAGATCTGATCGAATTTAGGGATTTGTACTGATTCTGCACTTAGTACAGCTGAATTACTAGAACATTCAATGTTCACTGCTGTAAACAAGCCATTATATGTGCATATGTGAGAGATGGTTTATTATTTAAAAAAAAAAAACCCTGCTACAACAGCTTTCCCCGGCTGGTGCCCTGAATATGTCAGAATGGCAGACATCCATACTGTAGTAACCTGATATTTTGGTGATATGCTAAAATGGAAGCAATTGGGTCATATTCAGTTTTTCTGACTTCCAGTTTTATAACTGTACCTCTATCCTTTAGATATATTTGTTAAGGAATATGAAATTAAAAGTGATGTAGCTGGAGGCTCAAAGAGTGCAGAAGGTTTGTTTGGATGATGCTCGAAAGCTTAGGCATCTGAGACAATTTAACAAACAAGATGATGTCCTGGCAAAATTGCCATGTCTCAAGGGTAGAGACAAAACTGTAGGCATTGCCAGCAAGCTTGTGCCAAGGATGATTACCAAAAATATGTTCTCTGAAGAATAAACTGAAGGCCTTGACACTTGTTCTCCTCTTTGTTCATTCCCTCCAGCTTTCTCGTGAATGCTTGGGACTATTAAGTACATGAATTATCTTCTAGGAACATCAGGGGAGTACCCTGTAAAATTAGGTAATTATAAATACCACACTTGTCATCTAAGCAGAAGAGTGCTAAACAGCAAATCTAAAACAAGGCCAGGGCTTGGAACAGTTCCTTTCTTAGGCCTATGATTCCCCAAATCCCACAGATGGCATTGCTAGTGGGGGTTCTGGAAGCTGGAGGCTAAAAAAGTATTTCTTCCAAGCTCTTGAAGAGACTCACACTCATAGCTATGATCTAACTATTTTTATTTGGGTTGGGCTGGATTTGTCTTTTTGAGTACAGAGTGAATGGTAGGAATTCTATGTATTTCTATCTGAGTTCTGTGTAGGTGAAGTGTACCAGATTTTCAGAATCACTCTTTCAATTAGAGAAGAGCCACTAAACCAATGGGATTCACCAGTATGTTGGCTCACCATTCAGTAACTGATTCAGTGGGTTTACTCTAATTGGGGACTAAACAATAGGATCCAGAGATGTTTTCCTCACAAATCAAATAGTGTGCTGCTATTCAGCGTGAAACATTCAACAATCAAGCCATTGGCTTTATCAAGTGTTACTATGGTTAACAGATTAGTCTGTCTGCTTTTTATGAGTTTGAAATGAATAAATGGCCTGGTTTAAATTACATCCTGTACTAGAGACCTGGGTATGCAACTCAATTCACTTTAAATTACGTGACCGTTGCTCCATATACGAGGATTATGGTACGTGTCTCACAGACAGACACTGGCAAGTTTACACTGATCACTTTACTGCAAGGATAAACTGTCCTTGAACATTTTCTTCAATCATTTAGAAAAGGACAGGGCCAAACCCCTCTCCAATCTATATTACAGATTAAGCATAGTAACACTTGATAAAGCCAATGGTTTGATTGTGCAATTGTTTCTCACTGAATAACAGCACACTATATGACTCGTAAGGAAAACATGACTGAGATTGTATGTTCAGTCTTTTTTCCCAGTATTGCGCTATGTGACCTTGTGTTGAATGACAACATTGTGTAAAGGAATCTGCAATCAAATGCACAGCCTAATGCAGAATCAGCTATACAATAGGATGCACAACAAGATCCACAACCAAAGGGGTGCTACAACAGCAGAGGAGGATGGATATGCATCAGCTTACAATGTAAATCTATATGTGCAATGGCACCACATATGCAACTCTGCTTCTGTGACAACACTGCTCATTAGAGAAAAAGTACAATCACTTTTCTTGGGGGACTTGCACAGGTAAGATAACAACATGGAATTCTATTGGTAAGATAGCAGCAGGATTCCCAGGGCAGCAACTGAGATCGCAGTTTTTCAGTTTCCTTGTCCACTTATCAGCTGCACATGACCCTTGGCGGAATCCCCAATTTAATACTAAAATGTTCAGGCTGAACCATAGGCAAGTGAGCTGTTAATCAGGAAACCAAAGCCATGGGCCCAAGCCAAAGTTAGAGAATAGCAAGAAACACAACAAAGTCAAGCAGACCAGACAGGGGTATGGCTCTTTATGCACTAGCCAACTTGGGTAGAAATGCTTCACTTCTAGGAATAAGTTCAACTTATGGTTCTGACAGCTCACAGTGAAGGGTAGCGCAGCAGGTACTCACAGAACTGAAAGTTCTTTGCAATTTTGTGCACTAATGTCCTCACAGAATTTTCTGTTGTGCTTTAATCAGAGAAGTTGGGGAAGGATCCTGTCCCACATTGCTCCATGGGAAAGAAAATTGTCAGCCTGGGGGCACTCAACATTAGCTGTGGTAGTGCTGCAGGTTCCTCCTTGATCATGTTTTCAAAAGAAGATTCTGTTCTCTGGGAGAAGGGTAGACAAGTTGCAACCCTCAACATGTTGGACTGTTAAGTCTGGCCATACCTTATTGTTGGTTAAGCTGGTAGGGATTAATAGGAGATAGTGTCTAGCAAAACTTGGAGAGCTATTCCTTGCCCAAAGAAGCCTCCATTGCTCTTGTTTGTTATCATTAACTGATGCAGAGAGCAGCATGATCATGCAGTTTGCCACAACTTCCCATGCCTTTGGCTTGTTCATGCTACATCCCTTTCCCTTTCACATTACTGACATGCACAGATAATACAGTCAGCTCACCCAAACACTTACCTCTTATGCAGGAATCCATTCCTAAAGTAGCTCCAAGAGATGTCCATTTAACACCTGTTTAAAAATCTCCAGTGGAAGAGACTCTACTCCATTTCGAGGTAGGCCATTCCACCATCAAGCAGCTTATGCTATCAGGGTTTTCTTCCTAATGTTTATTCAGAAGATATTGCAACCAGTCTTCTTGATGTGATCATATGCTTAACTGCATCAGTGTCATTTGTGTGTGTGTGTATTTTGCTGAAGGATTCATACACTACAGGACATCCATCAGGTTCCTAGACTTGGGAGAAACCCAACGGGAAGAAGCTTTGGACTTTGCTTGGAGCCCAACTCTGAGTGAAGAAAAGAGGAACCTCCAGTAGTGCTAAGGTAGCCTGAAGAACCCCATCCTGCCTTGGATTCCCAGTTTTGCATTTCATCAAGAGCTGTTCTCAGTGAAGGCAGCAACAGACCTGGTGAGCAGTGGCATATCTAGATGAAACAGCGCCTAGGACAAGCATAAAAATTGTGCCCCCACCTTCATACCCACACCCACACCCCTGTATGGACACTTTTTGTGCCCCTTGGGGCATGTACCCTACTTGCCCCACCCTAGATATGTCTCTGCTGATGAGGAGCTTAGGACCATGTGTTTCACTGCTAGAAGCAATGCCAGCTGATGGCTTCCTTGACAGTGGGGCAGTGGACTCACAATAGGTTTTATCTGACTTTTAAAAGAAGCTATCCCAGTAGTGAACCCTATTCCCAAAAAGATTCAGCACCTTGGATAGCTCCTTTACTGTTTGAATTAAAACTCAGAGTGGCTTTAGCACCTCACTGACATGTAATACAGCAACTACTGCTGGCCAAGAAGCTCTTACACTACATGTCTACTGAGAAAGGAGGATCTACTTAGAAGGAAGGAGTCAATTCATTTGGAAGGAATGACTCAGCGGAAATCCAGAACGGGAGGCTGCAGGAGTGAATATAGAAGGCCATCAGCCTCCTTTGGATCTTTGCTGGGTAACAGCTTCCTTTTGAGCTCATTTATGTCCAACTCTCCCTGGTTCATCACCTGTGAAAGCTCTGCCTTCAACTCCTATGCATAGTGTAGAGGTGCACTGATAAAAATGTAAAGAAGCAGTATTTGGGAACTTGGATATATCAAGGTTCTTTTTTGTGTGGTGTTTTACCACAGTGGGAGGTTGTACATGTGAACTGGAGTAATGGTTGTGATGGCTGGGGCATTCTGACAGTTAGAAAGGTAACAATTACAGGTTCTGCTAAAAACCCTATAAACAGAGGCTTGATGCAATTATATGTCAGGTTGTACCGAGACTTTGCAGCAGCAGTTTTTAATGTGCCTGTCTATATCAATAATGCAAGAAAGAAAGAAACAATTTGATAGAAATGAAAGCAGCAGGGAATGGTGCATGCTCCAGTTTCAGAATTAGTTTCAGACATTCTTCTAGTTGAGTTGGAATTCAGAAAAAGTGATCCAGGTCAGAGTGACCCACCCTAAGCAACTAGAATAGCCAAAAGTCTGTCATCACTACCTCTCTGTTCCTCGTAGTTCCCAGTAATATTAAACAAATATGCCAGCAGAATCAGGTATTTCCATAATCATCTTAAGATAGATTTGAACCTGGTTTGAATATTCTGGTTTCATATATGTTACTTGTGTATCCTACACCTTGCCTTTCTACCAAAAGAGGCACTCAGGGAAGCTACTAATAATAAAAAAATGAAACACTCATTGAAACAAAATGTAAAAATGAATATTTTAAAAGCACCACAGTGAGAGACATAGCCAGCCCTCAATTAGTTATTAAGATTGAGGACAGTCATAGTGAGATGCCAGGGTTCCCCCCGGCTTTTTTCCCTTTCTCTCTCTCTCTCTCTCTCTCTTTTTTTTTTTTTTTTTTTGCATTTTGATCTCTCTTTAACTCCCATGGCTCCACCCTATATAACCCTGGGATTTGTAGTTTGGTGAGTATTTAGAATTCTCTACCAGAGAGTTCTAGTGTCTCACCAAACAACAAATCCCAGTATCACATAGGATAACAACCATGGCAGTTAAAATGGTATCAAATGCGCAGTGAGAAATTGACTCATGGCTACAGAAAGAGGGGGAGGGGGAGGCCAATTTATATGCTCCAAAGAAGGGAGGCAGATGGGTCAAAACATCTGTGAGTCTGGGGTCCTTTTCTGAGCTCTTCAACATAGATACCGGGTTGGAAGCATGGTGCCCCTTGGCATTAAAAGACGCCTTGCATGGCAACTGGTGTTAACACAGTTGCCAAGAGACTTGTCTGTGGATCAGGAAACCCATACTTGAAATCATGCCTCTTCAGAGCTTGGACGGCACACATCACAAACAATAACATTAAAGTAGTGCAAAAAAGTCATAGTTTAATGTAATGAGATACTTTTTTGTTCATTGTAATGTTTATTCAAAGCACTGCTTTGGAGGGCACCACTGGGGACTTATTTTTGGTCAAAAACAGCTAAAACACAGCTAAAAAAATTAGCTCATATCAAAGTGAAAAATGTAATCAAATGATAAATAAAATTAAAACCTGTTGAAAACATAGGCATTAAAAAAATTTAAAAATCATTTTTAAAAAGTTTTCACCAGCCCACAGAAAGACAGTAAGGAGGGTACCAGCCTCATCTCTCTAGAAAAGGACTTCCAGAGCAGACTAGAGGCAACCACCAAGAAGGCCCTATCCCATGTTCCCATCAGATGTACCTTTGAGAATGGTGCAGGCAGAGAAAAGGCCTTCCCCAAATATGTTAGAACATGGACAGGCTTATATGGGAGAACAGGACCTTTCAGACAGCCTGGACCGTCACTTTATGGGGTTTTGTAGGCCATGATCAGCACTCTGAATTTAATTGTGAAACATACCACCAGCCAGTGGAGCTGTTGTAATAAGGGAGTTCTGTGCTACCTGTAGTCAGTTTCAGTTAATAATCTGGCTACATCTCTTTGGATCAGCTGAAATTTCTGAAAATTCTTCAACAGCAGCCCCACATAGAGTGTGTTACAGTAATCCAAAGGGGATATAATTAAGATCTGTATCACTGTAGCCAGATCCAACAGCTCAAAGAGTTGGTGTAGCTGATGCACAAGATTTAAGTGTGCAAAAGCACTCCTGACCACCTCTGAGACCTGAGCATCCAGGAGTACACCCAAGCTGTGAACCTTGTCTTCAGTGGAAATGTAAGCCCAAGAACAGACTGAATCCCTGTTCCTAGGTTTGCCTTTCAGCCAGCGTGGAGCAACTCTGTCTTGTCTGGATTAAGTTTCAGTTAGTTTACCCTCATGCAGTCGATTACTGACAACAGTTGCCAGTTTAGAACCAAGACCTTTTCTTTGGATTGAGGTGGAAGGAGTAATAGAGCTGGATGTCATCCACATATGATGGCACTGGACCTCAAAATACCAAATGACCTTTCCCAGTGGTTCCATGTACCTGTTAAATAGTATGGGGGTAAAACAAGAACCAGGACACCAAGACATTCATAGCTGTCTCTATTCCATACCCAGGCCTGAAACCAGATTGAAGTAGATCTTGATCATCTATCTCTAAAACATTTTTGGTTGTTTTTGCATTTTTAAGGATAGAATGCATAGTTTACAAAGCTAGGAAAACATATTTGGACAAACATTGATAACTGGTGATACTAACAGGTTGTGTCTATAACAAAAAAGAATGCCTGATTCAATCATAGTAATAGCAGTAAGAATGAATTACTTGCTCATCAGAAAAATTCCAAGTAGTACATGTCTACCACAAACTCACCAGATGGTAGCAGTCAGGTGTAGTGCCCTCATGCCTTTCTCTCTCGCCCTATCCCCACTGTTCTGCAGTTCTGAGGATAATACTCTGTGTTTTCATCAGATTTACAGCTAGATCATGCATGAACAGCTGAAAGGACTATAAAAATATTAAGTAATATTATTACCGTGCAAAGGTTAAATGGTGCAAAAGGCAATCTGGATTATCAGAGGGCCTGGCGGGGCAAAGGGAAGTGTCTAGGTTTATATTGACAAAGGAGGAGGTAGTGAAT